>OY992876.1:377485832-377498279 GCA_963921405.1 Cepaea hortensis | reverse complement strand
AACAATCCCCCCCCCCCACAGTTAGAGTTAAGCGTGGCGGCAGCCGGTTATACAACAATCCCCCCCCCCCCCACAGTTAGAGTAAAGCGTGGCGGCAGCCGGTTATACAACAATTCCCCCGCGCCCCCCCCCCCCACACAGTTAGAGTTAAGCGTGGCGGCAGCCGGTTATACAACAATTCCCCCCCCCCACAGTTAGAGTTAAGCGTGGCGGCAGCCGGTTATACAACAATCCCCCCCCCCACAGTTAGAGTTAAGAGTGGCGACAGCCGGTTATACAACAATCCCCCCCCCCCACAGTTAGAGTTAAGCGTGGCGGTAGCCGGTAATACAACAATTCCCCCCCCCCCCCCCCACAGTTAGAGTTAAGCGTGGCGGCAGCCGGTTATACAACAATCCCCCCCCACAGTTAGAGTTAAGCGTGGCGGCAGCCGGTTATACAACAATCCCCCCCCCCCCCACAGTTAGAGTTAAGCGTGGCGGCAGCCGGTTATACAACAATCCCCCCCCCCCCCACAGTTAGAGTTAAGCGTGGCGGCAGCCGGTTATACAACAATCCCCCCCCCACAATTAGAGTTAAGCGTGGCGGCAGCCGGTTATACAACAATTCCCCCCCCCACAGTTAGAGTTAAGCGTGGCGGCAGCCGGTTATACAACAATTCCCCCCCCCACCACAGTTAGAGTTAAGCGTGGCGGCAGCCCGTTATACAACAATCCATTCACAGTTAGAATTCAGCATGCGGCAGCCCGTTATACAACAATCCATTCACAGTTAGAGTTAAGCGTGGCGGCAGCCGGTTATACAACAATTCCCCCCCCCCCCACAGTTAGAGTTAAGCGTGGCGGCAGCCGGTTATACAACAATTCCCCCCCCCCCCCCCACAGTTAGAGTTACGCGTGGCGGCAGCCGGTTATACAACAATTCCCCCCCCCCACAGTTAGAGTTAAGCGTGGCGGCAGCCGGTTATACAACAATTCCCCCCCCCCCCACAGTTAGAGTTAAGCGTGGCGGCAGCCGGTTATACAACAATTCACCCCCCCCCCCCACAGTTAGAGTTACGCGTGGCGGCAACCGGTTATACAACAATCCCCCCCCCCACAGTTAGAGTTACGCGTGGCGGCAGCCGGTTATACAACAATTCCCCCCCCCCCCCACAGTTAGAGTTAAGAGTAGCGGCAGCCGGTTATACAACAATTCCCCCCCCCCACAGTTAGAGTTAAGCGTGGCGGTAGCCGGTTATACAACAATTCCCCCCCCCTCCCCACAGTTAGAGTTACGCGTGGCGGCAGCCGGTTATACAACAATCCCCCCCCCCCACAGTTAGAGTTACGCGTGGCGGCAGCCGGTTATACAACAATTCCCCCCCCCCCCCCCAGTTAGAGTTAAGAGTGGCGGCAGCCGGTTATACAACAATCCCCCCCCCACAGTTAGAGTTAAGCGTGGCGGCAGCCGGTTATACAACAATCCCCCCCCCCTACAGTTAGAGTTAAGCGTGGCGGCAGCCGGTTATAAAACAATCCCCCCCCCCAGTTAGAGTTAAGCGTGGCGGCAGCCGGTTATACAACAATTTCCCCCCCCCCCACAGTTAGAGTTAAGAGTGGCGGCAGCCGGTTATACAACAATTCCCCCCCCCCCCACAGTTAGAGTTAAGCGTTGTGGCAGCCGGTTATACAAAAATCCCCCCCCCCCCCACAGTTAGAGTTAAGAGTGGCGGCAGCCGGTTATACAACAATTCCCCCCCCCCCCACAGTTAGAGTTAAGCGTGGCGGCAGCCGGTTATACAACAATTCCCCCCCCCCAGTTAGAGTTACGCGTGGCGGCAGCCGGTTATACAACAATTCCCCCCCCCCCCCGCCCCACAGTTAGAGTTGAGCGTGGCGGCAGCCGGTTATACAACAATTCCCCCCCCCACAGTTAGAGTTACGCGTGGCGGCAGCCGGTTATACAACAATTCCCCCCCCCCCACAGTTAGAGTTAAGCGTGGCGGCAGCCGGTTATACAACAATTCCCCCCCCCCCAGTTAGAGTTAAGCGCGGCGGCAGCCGGTTATACAACAATTCCCCCCCCCCCACCCATAGTTAAAGTTACGCGTGGCGGCAGCCGGTTATACAACAATCCCCCCCCCCCCCACAGTTAGAGTTAAGCGTGGCGGCAGCCGGTTATACAACAATTCCCCCCCCCCCCCAAAGTTAAAGTTACGCGTGGCGGCAGCCGGTTATACAACAATCCATTCACAGTTAGAGTTAAGCGTGGCGGCAGCCGGTTATACAACAATTCCCCCCCCCCCCACAGTTAGAGTTAAGCGTGGCGGCAGCCGGTTATACAACAATTCCCCCCCCCCCACAGTTAGAGTTAAGCGTGGCGGCAGCCGGTTATACAACAATTCCCCCCCCCCCCACAGTTAGAGTTAAGCGTGGCGACAGCCGGTAATACAACAATCCCCCACCCCCACCCCCACTCCCACCCCAAAGTTAAAGTTACGCGTGACGGCAGCCGGTTATACAACAATTCCCCCCCCCCCCCCCTTCACAGTTAGAGTTAAGCGTGGCGGCAGCCGGTTATACAACAATCCCCCCCCCCCCCCACAGTTAGAGTTAAGCGTGGCGGCAGCCGGTTATACAACAACCCCCCCCCCCCAGTTAGAGTTAAGAGTGGCGGCCGCTGGTTATACAGCAATTCTCCCCCCCCCCCCACAGTTAGAGTTAAGAGTGGCGGCAGCCGGTAATACAACAATCCCCCCCCCCCCCAAGTTAAAGTTACGCGTGGCGGCAGCCGGTTATACAACTATTCCCCCCCCCCCCCACAGTTAGAGTTAAGCGTGGTGGCAGCTGGTTATACAACAATTCCCCCCCCCCCCCAGTTAGAGTTAAGAGTGGCGGCAACTGGTTATACAGCAATTCCCCCCCCCCCATAGTTCTCCCACCCCCACCCCCATAGTTAGAGTTCAGAGTGGCGGCAGCCATTTATACAACCATCTCTCCAAGGTTAGACTTCGAACACGGCAGTCAGAATGGGCCGATGCCCAGGTAAACCCTTTGCGTTAATTTTGTCAATGATATGAGCGTCGGCCGTTCAGGAAAACAAATAACAAATTACTCATAGTAAAATTGCTTATAAAATCACAAATAGCCAAAATAAGCTGAGGTTGATTGCGACGTCCTGTAAAGGAAGCAAATAACTTTTAACTCGCAAATACAAGAGATCATTTATACAATGTATGATTCTGGACACATTATATATTATATACTGTGCCTTTGTATACTGTATTGAATTTCTATAATTGGCAGAACACTCGAGCATTTATTTCTTCTGTCGTCTTCTGCGTTCATCCGGAGAGTGTTTTCGGACGTGATTGCGTTGTGTCTGTTTACAGCAGAGCTGCGTTCTTACGCCGTTAGGCTGACACATACGAATTCTGCGGGCATTTGTTGATCGGGTTAACCTTCCACCCCAGCTGGCTCATTAGAACAGCCGAAGACATCCTGATCAGCCCTCAAGGGAAGGCAGTGGCAGACCATAGGAATTCCTCGCCAAGCAAGGAGGCTTCCATAATTGCAGAGCCAACACACAGCGCTCTGGTACTGGGCTCACCCAAGAAATCGTCACGTCCTGCCCATGGCTGCGTATATTGGGCCCTCAGTTCACCACAGGCTGTTCCTCCGGAAACCAGAAGAATGCAGTCTGCAGATGATATCCACACAGTGAGCTCAATTATTTCTAAAATGTAGCTGCTCATTTAGAGGCCATACCAAACTAAACGTTTGGTGCCTTCGACATTGAAGAAAGAATTCACATTTTGTGCTGGGATCTTGTCTTCTCTAGAACTGAATTCCTGTTTTATCTGAATGAGGTCTGAATTCTTAGGACTTGACTCAAGTCAATTAATAATCCAGTCAGATTTTATTACCTTTATTTTCATGGCCATGTCATTTTGTAAAGTGCTCCGTGGCAACAAACGACGTCGGAAGTCGTATAGCCCACAGTACAAAGAGGAAGATGAATGAATCTGTTCAGCCTTAGCCTACCTCCGGTGTCACTCTCCGAAGTAAGCGGTCTTCTTCAAAGAGAAAACACATCACCGTAAACTGTAGCTGGCAAGGTGTTGAGTCAGAAATTATTTCCGTTGTTGAATTTGGCTTGCTAACAAATGATGGCACTCCGTGTCGACAGTCGGAGACATTTGGCGATTTATGCACTTTTCGTTCCTGTTTGTTTTCTTTCGTGGGTTCTAAATACATTATGCAAGATGTGAACATCGAGGAAAGCTGGCTCACTAACAGAAGCACCATGTCTCGGAAACAGAAATTCAAAACAGTGTATTCCCTTGGTGAATTTAAACACAGGCGCGATAAACAACATATTGCACAATTTCTTGCCTGACATATTACGCTGAATCTCGTCAGGTGAATACTGAGTTATATATCATACGAAGTGGATAAACACATAATACTTTGCCTGAAATATTAAGTACATACTTAGTTAACTTAGAATGAGGAAAAACGTTATCCCCACAGAAGTCTAATACTTAACATGAAATCCTTCTGTTTGCATAGCAAGGGTTTTAATCGTCTAATAGATCATGCTTTGATATACTTGAGCAATCAGTTATTGTTCGTCGAATACAGTATGCGAAATGCATATTGTTTCTTAACTCCAATAAACAAAGGTTCAGCTGTGGCCGAATTCGACGTTTTACGACTGGTCGACGGAACAGGGATTCCTGAAGAATACTTTGACCATTGTAAAGGTCGCAGTGGTGTAGAAAGAGCTGTAATGCAAGGCATGGTTCTTGGAAGGAGAGGCATGGGGTTACCACTACAACAGCGGACACGGGTTGGCAAGATGAAGATTTTTATATTTTTCGCTGACTCACTTTGAACTCAGGCGTAGTCCATACACACTACTTTTATTAGTGCTGGTCTTAATTTTGCGCTTGGGGAACGATGGACATGACTTGATTGTTCATTGCACTATAGCTCTTCTCTGGCTTGTTGTCTAAAATTTGGCAGTACTAGTAGAACATAAGTAAGATGAAAATAAAACTTAGCCATTAACTTTGACAGCGGTAGGCATGCTTGCTTGCTTGCTTGCTTGCTTGTGTTCGCTGGCTGTGAACTCCAGCATGAAGTCCTGTATGTCGGATGAAGACATCCTGTTGTCCAACATCAATGTGATGTCATACAGGACCTGAGGTTTGCGTGAGTATCCATTGTCCCATGTCTGGCTTATTGGTGTGCAGACTGGTGATTCCTCGCCGTGCAGGCAGATACTCTCCGACTTCGCAAGAATCAGCGATCCTACTACGTTAGCAATGGACCCCGAAGGGACCTGTTGCTCAGGACGCACGGCTAGGACGTGTTAGTAGGTCTTGGCCAGTATAGAACCTGGTCCTGGTGCCTTCAGATTAATAGCTTGTAGCAAGTCATCGCCAACTTTAGGCACTGAGTGTATCAAGTGGTGTCATGGGTTTTCAGGTTTATATGCCCAACTATTGACAGACGCACATCTCGGTAGGCACAACGCAACAGAATATACCGATGGATCTGTGCATCGTGGAGAGAAATCTTCCTGAAAGTCTCAGCTAGTGTCACGATGAAGGTCGTTGCTGAGTAGAATGGAGCATCTGGGTCTACACCTAGGGTATGAAGATGGAAGTAGCAGCCATTACTGCCTCTCTGAGGCGGCTACTCAAGTCACTCGAGCCACTGGTGTGGCTACTTCCCAGTCCGCATTGCCTTATCTCCAAAATGAACAGCTGCAAGAATAGGCACCAAGCATAGGCCAGGATTAGCCTCTCTCACCAGGATTTACGTGAGCATATTGTCCTGGTCATGTTGGAGTGTGAGGCACTGAGTGTACTGATCTGTTGGCTTCAGGATCGCCACTAGTTGGGACACTCACGATAGCTAGGAGAACGTTTTAAAGTCTATCTGTAAACCACTGCTATCTAAAGACATAATAGTGAATAAAACAACAGATGTAAGGACGCTTCAGTGCGAGCTTAAGCGTGGTTCCAGCAAGAAGGACGTAACAGGTGACGAATCCGGTGTATATACAACTAGTGTGTTACTCGAAGGATCAGAATTTACATCTTTACTTATTTGAAGAAGACGGTGAATGTTCGGTGTGATATGATGCCGATTCTTGCAACCAAGAAACGACTGGTCATGTATTATTCATAAGTTTACAAATATTTTAAAATTATACATTGAGGTGAAAATTCAAACTTTTACAACAGATTGCATTTCAAGTATATGAGTATATGATTCCTAAAATGTTGATGCCATAAAATCTAGATGTGAGAAACACCGTAACCTTTCTTTGATGCTAAAATGGTCACAAGCCACATACAGGTGCAAGAAGATGAATGTCAGCAGCAGATTACAGCATGGTCTACATCGGATAAATCACACCACAGCCTTGGACAAAGTACACAAGCACTTTGGCTGATCACCGGTCCTGTGAAGACAACCTCAACAACTGACATGAACAAATTACCTGTATTCACCTCTCTCGTACATACTGGATAGAAAGCCCATGTAAATAGCGGGTACATACGTTGAGAAGAAGACTTAGAGTCTTATCGGGTGTCAAGTTGAGACAAGCAGATTTTTGCATCTCTATCAAAAATTAATTACACAATACAAGGGGGGATTACCAGACACCGCAACCCACAAAGTGTTGGATATCGCCCCAAACACGTCTGCCTGTCCCATGGTTATAACGGAAACCCGTTTCCGTCAGCATTCACACCACCAAAAGAACTCTCTGTCCCACGGGATAGCTGGAAACCTGCACTTGATGTATTTTGTGTATAAGCAAAACTTATCAAGTTATGCGAAATGATGTACGAATTTATTGCCGAAACGCCAAGAAAAGAATATTTGTCCATGCAGTTTCCTACTACAGCATTGAAGGACTTTACTTGAGACGAGAGCATTAAGAGCAATGAAGCAGGGTTTCATGTGATGTAACCACGAGGTTGCGTCAATAAGTAAGTCACACAGTTCTGTGGAATGGCAGGTAAATGTAGTTGGTGTTTTTCTACAGGTGTCATTAGGTGACAGCAACATCAAACTTTATATTCCCTTCGTCAGTTGGCGCTAGGTGTCTCATGTGCATGGGCAGCGCATAAACAAAATGGCGACTGCACTTACGGAGTGTACAACCAAAGAGCAACGTCCTGTTGTGCGTTTTTTTTTTATGGGCAAAAGGAAGGTGGGAAGTTCTAGATCATCCACCTTACAGCAACGACTTAGCTCCTAGTGATTTCCATCTTTTTGGTCCACTGAAAACCAACCTTGGCGGGAGACATTTCGCAAATTACGCTAAAGTTGAATGTGAAGTGAAAAAGTGGTTTAGAAAACAGAGCACGCAGTTCTATACAGCTGGTTTGGGAGGACTGATAAAATGATGGGATACGTGCATCAATGTTGGTGGAAATTATGTTGAGAAATAAAGGGACAATGATGTATACAAATAAACTGGTTTCAAGTTATCATATTTAGTTACTTTTCTACAGCCATTTGTGACTTACTTATTCACTTCCCCTCGTATATACAGCTGACCCGTCAACATATTCAGCAACTGGAACATTCGGCTCGGACTGTATTGCTACAATGCTACAATGCTAGGAACTACAATGAAGTAAGGGACATTGCTGAAGTAAGGGACTTCAATGTTGAAGTAAGGGACTACAATGTTGAAGTAAGGGACTACAATGTTGAAGTAAGGGACTACAATGTTGAAGTAAGGGACTATAATGTTGAAGTAAGGAACTACAATGTTGAAGTAAGGAACTACAATGATGAAGTAAGGGACTACAATGTTGAAGTAAGGGACTACAATGTTGAAGTAAGCGACATTGCTGAAGTAAGGGACTTCAATGTTGAAGTAAGGGACTACAATGTTGAAGTAAAGGACTACAATGTTGAAGTAAGGGACTACAATGTTGAAGTAAGGGACTTCAATGTTGAAGTAAGGGACTACAATGTTGAAGTAAGAGACTACATTGCTGAAGTAAGGGACTACAATGTTGAAGTAAGGGACTACAATGTTGAAGTAAGGGACTACAATGTTGAAGTAAGGGACTTCATTGCTGAAGTAAGGGACTACATTGCTGAAGTAAGGGACTACAATGTTGAAGTAAGGGACTACAATGTTGAAGTAAGGGGCTACAATGTTGAAGTAAAGGACTACAAAGTTGAAGTAAGGGACTACAATGTTGAAGTAAGGGACTACAATGTTGAAGTAAGGGACTACAATGTTGAAGTAAGGGACTACAATGTTGAAGTAAGGGACTACAATGTTGAAGTAAGGGACTACAATGTTGAAGTAAGGGACTACAATGTTGAAGTAAAGGACTACAATGTTGAAGTAAGGGACTACAATGTTGAAGTAAGGGACTACAATGTTGAAGTAAGGGACTACAATGTTGAAGTAAGAGACTACATTGCTGAAGTAAGGGACTACAATGTTGAAGTAAGGGACTACAATGTTGAAGTAAGGGACTACAATGTTGAAGTAAGGGACTACATTGCTGAAGTAAGGGACTACAATGTTGAAGTAAGGGACTACATTGCTGAAGTAAGGGACTACAATGTTGAAGTAAGGGACTACAATGTTGAAGTAAGGGGCTACAATGTTGAAGTAAAGGACTACAAAGTTGAAGTAAGGGACTACAATGTTGAAGTAAGGGACTACAATGTTGAAGTAAGGGACTACAATGTTGAAGTAAAGGACTACAATGTTGAAGTAAGGGACTACAATGTTGAAGTAAGGGACTACAATGTTGAAGTAAGGGACTACAATGTTGAAGTAAGGGACTACAATGTTGAAGTAAGGGACTACAATGTTGAAGTAAGCGACTACAATGTTGAAGTAAGGAACTACGATGTTGAAGTAAGGGACTACAATGTTGAAGTAAGGGACTACAATGTTGAAGTAAGGGACTACAATGCTGAAGTAAGGGACTACAATGCTGAAGTAAGGGACTACAATTCTGAAGTAAGGGACTACATTGCTGAAGTAAGGGACTATATTGCTGAAGTAAGGGACTACAATGTTGAAGTAAGGGACTACAATGTTGAAGTAAGGGACTACATTGCTGAAGTAAGGGACTACATTGCTGAATTAAGGGACTACAATGTTGAAGTAAGGGACTATATTGCTGAAGTAAGGGACTACAATGCTGAAGTAAGGGACTACAATGTTGAAGTAAGGGACTACAATGTTGAAGTAAGGGACTACATTGCTGAAGTAAGGGACTACATTGCTGAATTAAGGGACTACAATGTTGAAGTAAGGGACTACATTGCTGAAGTAAGGGACTACAATGTTGAAGTAAGGGACTACAATGTTGAAGTAAGGGACTACAATGTTGAAGTAAGGGGCTACAATGTTGAAGTAAAGGACTACAAAGTTGAAGTAAGGGACTACAATGTTGAAGTAAGGGACTACAATGTTGAAGTAAAGGACTACATTGCTGAAGTAAGGGACTACAATGTTGAAGTAAGGGACTACATTGCTGAAGTAAGGGACTACAATGTTGAAGTAAGGGACTACAATGTTGAAGTAAGGGGCTACAATGTTGAAGTAAAGGACTACAAAGTTGAAGTAAGGGACTACAATGTTGAAGTAAGGGACTACAATGTTGAAGTAAGGGACTACAATGTTGAAGTAAAGGACTACAATGTTGAAGTAAGCGACTACAATGTTGAAGTAAGGAACTACAATGTTGAAGTAAGGGACTACAATGTTGAAGTAAGGGACTACAATGTTGAAGTAAGGGACTACAATGCTGAAGTAAGGAACTACAATGCTTGAGTAAGGGAACTACATTGTTGAAATAAAGGATTACAGTTTGCTGCAGACATGATAAATAGTATTACTGACTTCTGCCGGAGGACTGCATTTCTTATTGATGCAGTGCCAGTTCTGTAGGCTCCCAATAGAGACATACTTTCTTCAGAGCTTTAAGAAGCCCAGTGTAGTCAACACAAACATAACGATTGTTCTACAATCATTTGACTGTTTCAAAGAGCAGTTGTGTTACCTAGAGTCCAAATAAAGCAAGTACAAGCGATTGGCAGGCACGTGAATGTGCAATACATCACGTGGACATACAATCAACTAAACAAACGCCCTATATAAAATGAATCTGTTTTGCACCATTAACAAATAAAGCAACCCCAATGAACCCTTAGGCCCATGGAGTCTATGGCGCTAGCCTTATAGCCTTAGATCAACCGGCACTCGTTGTGTGTGTCAAAACCACGTCAGCCATATTTATTTCCCCGGCAGTTTCCCGGTACACTTTCAGGCTGGGTCGACACTAGAGGACAGTTACATGAAAACAATCGCAATTGAATTGGAACACATGACCCGCGGGTGGGCAGGGAAGCGTGCTGACCACTCCGATACTGAGGACCCCGAACCTGTTCTGGCTGTACAATAATTAGAAAACAGAAAGAAATAATTGCTGCAGGCAACTCTTCCAACTTTCTTTCACTACAAGTGATCGACCTTGACACAAGTGTGAGCACTAATGAAAAAGTAGAGCGTTCAACAGTTGTCACACCTGTCGCTGTCCTGCAGATCCTTGTCCGGGTCACAGGTTAGCGGACAGTACAATGACTGACCCGCACATGACATGGGTCCAGCCCAAACAAAGCTAGGGTCACAAGCACGGCGCACACCTGGCCAGGCCGGCCATTCCTATACCCTCCAACCACTGCCTTCAGACGCCTATTCATTCCATCACACGCTTTGGGACCCACTTGTGGCGGGACCTTGACAATTTATTACTTTTCTGACCAACCTGTGGCACGCGCTGGGAATGACAAGGGGCTTTAAGTTCTTTATTTGCACGGCGTTCCTGGTTGCCGCCAGTGTATGCTAGAGACGTCTGCTGTCTGACAATGAGCGCACGCGTACTTTGACTTTTGGTAAAAGTGGACATCAAGGGTGTTCATCTACTGAACAGATTTAAAATACACACATACACACACACACACACGCGCGCGCACACACACACACACACACACACACACACACATGATCGTTAGGAGTACCCAGCACAAACGAATGTACATACCTTCCCACTTATGAATTAGTGGGGACATATAATCGATACCAGAAAAAAAAAATAATAATAATGATAACTAAAAGTATTAGAAAATACATTAAAACATGCCAACACATCCTACGTTTTCGTTAAAACAAGTTTTGTTAAGAACAATACACATTGACAAAAAGAACAATTTTATAAATTATAATACACGTCACCCGCATAAGAGAAGCTTGTGAAGAACGGGTGCGAGACTTTCGCCTGTTGTAATCATGTGAGTTTGTTTCGATGCCTTGATGCCAGGTCGGGAAAGGTTGAACTAGTTTCGATGTCCTGATGCCAGGTCGGGAAAGGTTGAACTAATTATGAACGCTATGAGATCGAGAACAATTGAACTAAATATGAACGCTATGAGATCGAGAAACTTAGAGAGTACTGTGGACTTTTCTGTGGACATGAGAAAAGAAGTAACAGGATAGAAAACAGTGTTAAACCATGAATTCACAACAGTAGCGATTCACGTCGGACGAACACATCCCACAGTTATAAATTATGTGACGTTGTTTACCCACATGTAACATTGTTTTTCACTTGCTGGCTTCCGCTCTTTTCTGATACATTCTATTCTCTAATAAAAGCATGTTTGTAAATCCTTGATTTTACCCTCACATAGACCCCCCACCCACCACATTGTTTTTGCACTACAAGGTATAGTATATGTAACAATTGATCACCACTACTGTTCATTTACTTGTTAGTTCTTTAGATGTGATTAGCTGTTTCATATTTCCGAGTATTACCTTTGTTTCTCCTTGCTTCTGTCTAACACCTGTCACTACCTGTTATTATTTGCCCTAGAAAAGATACTTTAGGAAATGCTTTTCGTTCTTTGTAGTTGTTCAGTTTTGCGTGGTAGTGTGTTTGTTGACATACAGGGCACTATTATGTTAGTATTGTTTGAAGAGAGTTCGTGACACAGTGTGATCCATAAATAACGACTTCTCTAGTGATGAGAAGTTGATGTTTGTTGACATTTTCCCCCGCGTTTCCATCCTGTTTCAGGATATTGCGGTCAGCATCAGCATCTTTCAGCTGTATGTTGATTCCTAGGCTAGATTACGCTCATCAGCACGCCACGACTTTCTGAGCGACCAGCTCCATACTCTCATAAGTCACTGGTGCGACTCGAACCGCTTCCAATTCTCGTGCACTCACGTCAACCACGAGAGTATTCGGGATTACGGAGAAAGCTGCTAACCCCTCGGCCAGGGGACATATAGGACACTATTATGTTAGTATTGTTTGAAGAGAGTTCGTGACACAGTGTGATCCACAAATAACGATGAGTACAGGAAATCATCATCATCATCGTTCAGTAG
>OY992876.1:377443332-377475832 GCA_963921405.1 Cepaea hortensis | reverse complement strand
TTATTAACAACCTTGGCATATGCTATTCCTTACGGCGACCTGGCCAGTTGAAATTAGACGACAACAAGCATTCTGTGGATAACGCGGAGGAATAAAAGGGTTTATTTCATTCTGATAACAAAATAAGAAAGACAGGGAAAAGGGTGTGGCGGTTGGGAGGGGGTATACCTTAAGTGAGGCTGACGTGTGCGCGAGGCCGCATGCGTGTTTTTATGCTTCAGGAGTGTGCATTCTCCTTTGAGTGGATAGGGGAAGGAGGGTTATAGACAGGTGACACCTGTTGGATGGAGTGAATCTGGAGCGTGCATTGACATGCGGGATTTCGTTGGCCTCTTAAGAGCTGTTTCTTCCAAACCATGACCTTGGGGGAAAAAATATGCTGTTTAAAAACTGCGACCGAATAGTAGCCAAGCGAGCTGTCTCTCAACATGTGCCTTTCTGAGAGCAAGGAGTCTCACACTGTTGAAGTCAGTGGTTTCAAGGATATCAGACAAGTGCAACACGCAGGATGATCCCACTCAACTGGGCAGTCAGTATCAATGCAAGTCGTGCTGTACTTAGTGTAACGTATAGTATACACGCATGCAATCAGCGCCGTGCCGTACTTGTCACACACACACACACGCACACACGCACACACACACACACACACACACACACACACACACACACACACACACACACACACAGAGAATCAGCCCAGTGCCATCTCCACAGTGAAGGTTAAATAGATCTCCTAAACATTATGTCTCTTGCATTGATTGTATATTTTACAAAATATTATTCGTCTGTCTTTTGTTGTTTTCTTCCCACAATGACGTTGCTTAACTATTCAACAACTACCCACACCTTTTATGGCACTTATGTTTGTTTTAACAGCTGATTATGTCTTTTCATGTGACAAAAACAGCTGACTTCTCACTTTGTTGTCTTTTTCTAGCTCTCGTTCATTGTCACTTCTCTACGGCGTCTCCGCGTGATTGCCCGTGTTTTCCTGAAGTGCAGCCTATATGTTCAGGGTCTCATTGCGATGTTCTAGATTGCGCCCTAGTGTTCCTGTCTTTGATCCAACAATCCATCATTTATTTAAAGCATAAGCTTCGCTTTATCAATAGTATACCATCGTTGTACGTACAGGCGCTACTGATCGATCAACTCCTCTGTACTAACTAGCTGACGTGACATCCGGTATGACGAAGTGGTCAATCCGTTTAACTCGGGCTTCGAAGGTTGTGGGTTCGATTCCGGGCCTTCGGTTCACGAATTAAATTTTTCAGGAGACTTCTGTGGGTCGTCGCTAAAGCTACGGAGTTCGTGCTTTGTGCGACGCTTTCCTTGCTGCGGAAATAGACTGAGCCATATGGGATAAAACCCGGTGCAATGAACGTCGACCCTGTCGACTTTTAAGTGACTTTATTTGTGGTCATCGACGTCTTGTTCTAGTGTCCACAACGAATTGCCACCCCATCAGCTATTATAACGCCCTAAGTAGGTCAGAACTCCCCTACAGCCGTGCGGGAGTCTTTTGTTATTCTCCATGTGGTGTTTAACATCCGATTCATGTCCGCCATGTCATATTCCCAAGTAAAACATAAGTAAGTTAAGGACCCATTTCCACACCATGGTATGAATTGGATGGTGGTAGCCCCATATTTCTAGGCGAATCGTCACACCGTGAGTGTTGTGGTCACTATCAAACAATCCGTCTGTACTCCTCAGAACATATTCCTGGTGCCCAGTTATACTGGGTCGAGCTGGGAACTCACGTTTGCCAAACACATCCCCGCCTCGAAGCGGATTCGAATACATGACCACCAGGGCGTCTAGCAGGTGTACTAGCCACTACCCCACCGTGGCTTCTCGTGGCGCAGACTGATTTGGTAATTGTCGGTTCCTGGTCACCTTTCTTCAGTTTCGTATTTCTCAAATACCATGCTAAATGGGTATGTTGCTGACATTTCTTCTTCATACAACTTCAGACATCGACATGAATGTTTCCTTGGAAAGCAGCAGTCACTTGGAACAACTTCCTAGAGTCTGTCTTTACGGGAAGTGGGTGTAAGCCAGCTTTGTTTTCCCGTTCTACATATGTCTTTTAAAAAAAAGTCGCTTAAAAGTCGACAGGGTCGACTTCATTGCACCTGGTTTTATCCCATATGATTCGGTCTCTTTCCGCAGCGCGGAAAGCGTCGCACAAAGGACGTACATATATCTACATATGTCTGAAACAGTTACCGAGTGGTGCGACTATAATCGAGTCAGGGAAAATTTCTTTCTTAGCATGTTATCATCCCATTCATTGTGAATTTGTTATTAAGTTCCGCCATTGCAGGAGATAGGAAATTATAAATTCTGGTGTATCCCCTAGTAATTTGAATATATATATATATATATATATATATATATATATATATATATATATATATATATATATATATATATATATATATATATATATATATATGCCGTACTAAGCTCGCACCTTTACCTCCACATCTCCTGATTCTGTTTTATGGAGTCAGTGCTGGAGCAGAATACAGTTTGAGAACCACTGTTTGAAGCTCTTGTCTTGGGGTGGATGGAAGTCAAAGACGTGGCAGCTGGCGACGCTAACTGGACGTGCCTGGGACGGCCGAGTTAACGGGGTTCATTATCATTACAATGTGGCTTGCTGGCGGTTTGTGTTCTTTTTTCCCCCCATCTGAAGTACATGGATGACGCCCTTTGTGGCCGGCGTGTGTGAACTCTTTGTTTACCATCCCAGTCGTATGCGTGTGTTTGTGTGTGTGTGCGTGTGTGTGTATGTGTGTGTGTGTGTGTGGTATGAGTGAGTCAGAGAGAGAGAGAGAGAGAGAGAGAGAGAGAGAGGGAGAGAGAGAGAGAGAGAGAGAGAGAGAGAGAGAGATCTTAGTTAATTTCATTCATGCTACTGTTTATAGTTTGTTGGGCACAGTTTGTGTGAGTGTGTGAATGCTATTTTGTTGTTGCTATTTTTGCCATCCAGAGTAGAAAGAGCGAGAAAGAGAGAGGGAGAGAGAGAGAGAGAGAGAGAGAGAGAGAGAGAGAGGGGGGGAGTTAGAGAAATAGGGAGAGAGATTACACATGGTTGAGTGAACGAAGGTACATCATGGAAGTTAGAGTGAAGGTATAAGGTATTAAGAAGAAGAAGAAGAAGAAGAAGAAGAAGAAGAAGAAGAAGAAGAAGAAGAAGAAGAAGAGAGATAGAGAGAGAGAGAGAGAGAGAGACAGAGAGAGCTGTTGTGTATGTGTATGCACTAGAATGAGAGAACGAACGAACGAGTTGAGTTAAGCTAAGAACCGACAACACTGAACAAAGGACATTGCCACACGCGCTCCGTTCCCTCGTTCAACAACCAGCGAAGAGTCATACTGCTAATCGTTCCAACTGTCATCTGATTGAAAGTTCTCCTGGTCTTCCCTTTCCGTTTTGTGATTCGTCCAGAGCCCCTCCCGATCCCCCGCCATATCATTCTCTCCACATACGGGTTCTCAGTCCCCCCCCCCCCCCCGCTTTCTCCACCTGGTCCCATTGGCGCCCGACCACCTCTCCCTAGTCCATAGGTAATCTACCACCGAGAGGTGCATTCCTTGTCAGCCTATCAGTCTGTTCATTCCCTAGCAATCCCGCATGGCCAGGGCAGAAAATCAATACAATTCTCACAATCTGTTACCTCTGAAGCGGGCAAGCCATTCTACACGAAACATTCCTTTCTCCATCTTACTAAGCATACTCCCGAGTCCGTAATGAATGTGTGTTGCAGCGGTCTCCTTCAACCATCGGAGGGCTGCTGTTACTGCTTCTACCTCCATTCTGATGCTAGAGATCGTAGTCTCAAATGCCAGGCTTTCCCTTTTTAAGCGTCGACCATTAGTCTTCGCAATGAAACCTCAGCCACTACGCCTGTTTCTGACCACTGACCCCTCGGTGTAGATCATCATGTCACTGTCATGTGTGATGCCCTGGATCAGTTGGTGCATCTCAGACTGTGTGGCCTGCTGCCTATTTTCTGCACTTACGAACGAACAAACAATCTTTATTGTCAAAGGGTTAAGAATTAGGCACGAGGGCCGTCTAACATTCTGCCCTTCTGTCACTCTCTTTCATACATTATTTCATCCATACATCTGAGGCTAACCGAGAACAACAACAATATACAGGTATACAGGTATGTATTATAAAGGCGTGGGAAATATGCAAAAATAAAAACTATGTGACTTAATAATAATAAATAATGATGTGGCAATTTGTATTAGCTATGGGGAACATACTGTTCTACTAAATGGGGATTGGCTGTTATACTAGGTTTGGGGGGGGGGGGGGCTGCGTGGTCTCGAGGTATGGTGTCCGCCTCGAGTGCTGGAGGTCCCGGGTTCATGCCCCGGTGTTACCGGGATTTTTGTCTCGTGGACTTCTAGTAATAAAATTTCCCCTGGTCTCTGGCTAGTGAGATCGGACGCCCGTGTGTATTGTTGCGCACGTAAAAATTCCCTTGGCAGTTGGAAATCGAAAAAGAGTAGCCTAACGGCGCTTCCCGGGCAAAATTTCGAGTTTAAAATCTACCCAAAGTATTTCAGGATCCTCGGCGGTGCTACGGAGTTCGTGCACTGAGCTGAGTTTCTCCAGACTCAGGTTTGAGTTAGGAGGAGAACGGAGCACCTATGGGTTGCATCCGTGTGCCGTGATGTTGGTCCATCGACTAAACTAAAACTAAACTAGAGTTTTATTATTATTGTTCTTCTTCTTCTTCTTCTTCTTCTTCTTCTTCTTCTTCTTCTTCTTCTTCTTCTTCTTCTTCTTCTTCTTCTTCTTCTTCTTCTTATTATTATTATTATTATTATTATTATAATTGCCGGTCTCTCTGGCCTAGGCGTTAACGTCTTTCTCCGTAATACCGTATATCCACGTGAGGAACGTAACATGCGCGAGAATCGGTAGTGGTTCTCGCTGCGTTGGTAACTTACGGGGTATGTGAGCCGGTTGCTCAGAAAGCAATGGCAAACTACTGAGCGTAATCTTGCCAAGAAAGCAACAATCAGCTGAAAGATGCTGATGTTGACAACGATGACCTGTAAAGGATATGCGAGCAAAAAATATTATTATTATTATTATTATTATTATTATTATTATTATTATTATTATTATTAAGGTGGAAGGTAATCTATACTGAGATAGTGTTCGAATAATGTGTATGGGGATTGGTGATGATTTTGATTTCTTGTGTAAGATTGTTCCACAGCTGAGCTGCGGAGTACGCTAAGCTCGTTTTGTATAAGTCTGTCCTAGGCTTCGGGATATGTAATATATTTAGTTGTTTGCTGTGTCTAGCATCATACTTAAACAATGGCCAAAGGTAACTTGGGACATTCCGATGTAGGATTTTGTGAATTAGTTTGGCCTTATTGTAAAGTAGGCGTGCGCGTATTGGTAGTAACAAACGGCGTTTATGTAGGCTAGGATTGTCAGTTATGTGTTTACTATAAATTAAACGTGTTAACCCTTTTCGGAGTTCAGTAAAGTCTCTTTGCGATTGAATTAGAACAACCGACCCAGATTGTAGAGGAATAGTCAATATGTTTATGTATATGAGAAGTATATAATATCTTCCTTGTGTCTTCACGAGAGAGAGAGAGAGAGAGAGAGAGAGAGAGAGAGAGAGAGAGAGCGAGAGAGCGAGAGAGTGACAGAGAGACAGAGAGAGGGAGGTAGAGAGAGGGGTAGAGAGAGAGAGAGAGAGAGAGAGAGAGAGAGAGAGAGAGAGAGAGAGAGAGAGAGAGAGAGGTCTAAAATGTATCTCGCCGAAACTTTGAATCCATGTCCCATAATGTGTTAAACCAAAGTGTGTTTGTGAGCGAGTGTGTGTTTGTGTTCGCCAGCGTGTGTTTGTGATAATATATATGCGTGTGTATCTGCCAATGACTGTACAAGAAAGATGGAATGATCATACAAGAAAGGTACAAGTGTCAGCTCAAGAAAGTTGCAAGTACAAAGACAGTAAAGTGATCGTCCCAAAACAACTGGAACGATTGTACAGGAAGTCTGAATTTTGAAACAAATAAGTCTGAATATAGATACGAGGAAGTCTGAATATAGATACGAGGAAGTCTGAATATAGATACAAGGAAGTCTGAATATAGATACATGGAAGTCTGAATATAGATACAAGGAAGTCTGAATATAGATACGAGGAAGTCTGAATATAGATACAAGGAAGTCTGAATATAGATATGAGGAAATCTTAATATATATATACAAGAAAGTCTGAATATAGATACAAGGAAGTCTGAATATAGATACGAGGAAGTCTGAATATAGATACGAGGAAGTCTGAATATAGATACAAGGAAGTCTGAATATAGATACGAGGAAATCTGAATATAGATACAAGAAAGTCTGAATATAGATACAAGGAAGTCTGAATATAGATACGAGGAATTCTGAATATAGATACGAGGAAGTCTGAATATAGATACAAGGAAGTCTGAATATAGATACAAGGAAGTCTTACTACAGATACGAGGAAGTATAATATAGAAACAAGGAAGTCTGAATATAGATACGAGGAAGTCTGAATATAGATACGAGGAAGTCTGAATATAGATACAAGAAAGTCTGAATATAGATACAAGGAAGTCTTACTATAGATACGAGGAAGTATAATATAGAAACAAGGAAGTCTGAATATAAATACGAGGATGTCTTACTATAGATACGAGGAAGTATGAATATAGAAACAAGGAAGTCTGAATGTAGATACAAGGAAGTCTGAATGAACAACAAGGGAGTATGAATATAGATACAAGATACAAGGAAGATTGCGTAAGACTTTAAGATGGTGTGATCAAATAAAGAAGATAGAGGGAAGGCACGTGAAAGATGATGTGAAGGTATAGGGAAGGTTGAATGGATATACCCGCATAGCTAAATGAAGGTTGAGGAAATATAAAGTGATCGTTCAAGACACATGCAGTGAAGGTAAAGGAGGATAGAGTGATGGCATAAAGACATCTGAATGACTTCACATGAAAGCTGGAGTGATCGCAATAGGACGATGGAGTGATTTTACAGTGAAGATGGAGTGATAGTACATGAAGATGGAGTGATAGTATATGAAAGATGGAGTGATATTACATGGAAGATGGAGTGATTGTACACGGAAGAAAGCGTGATAGCACATGGAAGCTGGAGTGCTTGTATAATGAATTAAATAAAACATACAAAGAACATGAGGTGATGGTAAACGGAATTGGAGTGAAGGTACATAGAAGAGGGAGCGGTCGTAGAAGTAGTATTTTGTAATAGTACATGGAAGATGGAGTTATTGGACAGGAAATATGGAGTTACCACATAAAGAGCAGGTCCACGTGGTCGAATGGGTAAGAACGCATATTCTTAAACATCCGTTGTGCTGATGCCGAGTTTAGCGGTTCAACCCCTACACCTGACAGCTTGACTAAAATGTTGACCTGTCGTCCTTGCCTTGGGGACGTAAATTACAAATATCTCTGAAGTCGGAGTGGGTTGCCTGATGGCGAGGGACACTGTTGAAAGGGAAAGTTAATCCACACGCAAAATTTAGTCCATCACTACTATAAATAATGTGTATGGACTACGCTTGAGTTCAAAGCAAACGAGAGCAAAATAAAAAATCACAGACAGAATGTGGAGTGCTAATACACATACTTGGGATGAAGGTAGAAGAAAGATGGAGTGATCGTACATGAAATTAAAGCAGAGGAAAGACGAGGAGTTAGTGATTGTGCACGGAATTACACAGGTTCACCTGAATGAAAAAAGCAGGTAAGGGAAGGCAGAGTGAAGGTACACACAACATGATGTGAATGTGCAGGAATGATAAGAGTGATCACTCAACTAGTAGTGATTGCTGTTTGAAGCTAACGATTGAGACAATGATTCTAATCATGGAGAGGAACATTTGGGCAAACTTTAAAGTATGCAACACACTTGCACCTACCCACATATGCTCGCGCGTGCGCACACACCACACACACACACACACAACACACAAAATACACACACAAGCAGAAAAGAAATAATAAAAGAACGTTATACAGCAGCAGCTGTAAGAGACGTCAGATAAGAAAAAGATTCTTCATGTGATCGTAGACAAGAAGGTGATAAACTGGACAGAAAATAATGTATATATATATGTATAATCATGGCTGAGGCAGATGATCACTCCGCTGAGGCAGAATAAACTCAGCTAAACATATGATTTATAACAACATAGAAAGGGAATCAACTAAACACATGGTTTATAATAGACAAGAAAGAGAATCGTATTAACCGTATTAAGTGTACCAGACAAGGAAGTTAATCAACTAAACATCTTATTTGTAGCAGAATTGCAAGGTGATCAACTAACTAAACATATTATGTGCAGCGGACAACGAAGAGAATCAACAAAACATATCATTTGTAGCAGACAAAGAAAGGAACTAGCTAAACATATTAAGTGTAGCAGACCAAAGAGGGAATGAGCTTAACAAATGATTTATAGTCGACGAGGACGGTAATCAATCAAGCATTATCTGTAGTAAACAAGGAATAGTATCAGTTAAACATATGATTTATAGCAGACCCAAAGGGAATCGACTAAATATATGATTTGCAACTGATGAGGAATTAGCACAACTAAATATATAAGTTATAGACAGCCAGAAAGGTAATCAACATATGACTAGAAAAGTAAATCATGTTGATAAATGGACAGGCTCAGAAAGCACTGGCAAACTACTGAGCGTAATCTTGCCTAGTACATCAACAGCAGCTGAAAAATGTGATGTCCTGTAAGGGATATGCCCCCCCCCCCCCCAAAAAAAAAAAAAATGGACAGGACAAAAGTTAGGGAAACAATAACAGATCACTAAAGAGCATAGTACTCTTGCTCACAGTTAAGACTCCCACGTGACAAGAGCGTCCCCGATTGGCTCACACGCGCGAACGGCTGGAAGATCACAGTTGATCTTGGAACACAGATCGTGGGAAACTAACATCCCATTTTTTTTTTAAAGGAGTGGGTATAGGGAAGGATGCATACCCGGTGTATTGGATGCTGTCGTTGTACTCTCGGGCTTTCCCACCACACCTGGCAGGTGATTAGTCCCTGGAAAACCACTCCTCTTTTTCCGCCTGGAGCTGGCCTCTTCTCACGCTTGATAGATGGCGGGAAGTCTGCTCCTTGTCATGTTAGTAACAATTATGACGCGGATAAAACCAGCAAAAACGTATCAGTGTTAGTAAAGGAGATCTCAGGTTGTAGAACTGAACTTATGTTGGGATACGGAGGCACGATGCCACGGTGAGCGGTGCCAAACAGATGGCGGGTAACATAACCGCTGTCTATTTACACAAACATTATAATGTAGACTACTACTACTACTATTACTACTACTACTACTACTACTACTACTACTACTACTACTACTACTACTACTACTACTACTACTACTACTACTACTACTACTACTACTACTACTACTACTACTACTAATATTACTACTACTACTTATGCTTCTTCTTCCTCCTCCTCCTAATATTCCCATCCTCCTCAAAATCCCCGTCCTCATCTCCTTCTCCTCCTCCGTCTTGCTTCTTCTCCTTCCTCTTCTTAAACTGTAGTACCTAACAATGCCCACAGTACCTACCCATGCTGCTTGTGACGGTGGACTGCCTTATTCAACTGTTAGACCAAGGCAGCATATTTGTCTAACTCTTTCTGAGTCAGGCACTTGTTGTTGTAGGTTATCTAACTCTTTCTGTGCCAGGAACGTATGTTGCAAGTTGTCTAATACTTTCTGTGCCGCGCACTTGTTGTTGTAAGTTGCCTAATACTTTCTGTACCAGGCACTTGTTGTTGTAAGTTATCTAACTCTTTCTGTGCCAGGCACTTGTTGTAAATTATCTAATTCTTTCAGTGCCAGGCACTTGTTGTTGTAAATTATCTAATTCTTGCTGTGCCAGGCACTTGTTGATGTAAATTATCTAATTCTTTCTGTACCAGGCACTTGTTGATGTAAATTATCTAATTCTTTCTGTACCAGGCACTTGTTGATGTAAATTATCTAATTCTTTCTGTACCAGGCACTTGTTGATGTAAATTATCTAATTCTTTCTGTACCAGGCATTTGTTGATGTAAATTATCTAATTCTTTCTGTACCAGGCACTTGTTGACTTAAATTATCTAATTATTTCTGTGCCAGATACTTGTTGTTGCAAGTTATCTAACTCTTTCTGTGCCGGGTACTTGTTTCAAGTTATCTAACTCTTTCTGTGCCGTGTACTTGTTGTTGCAAGTTATCTAACTCTTTCTGTGCCGGGTACTTGTTGCTGTTCGTTATCTAACTCTTTCTGTGCCGGGTACTTGTTGTAAGTTACCTAACTCTTTCCGTGCCAGGCAATTGTTTAGTTTAATTTAGTTTAGTCGACGGATCAGCATCACGGCACACGGGTGTAACCCATAAGTGCTCCGTTCTAGTCCTTACTCAAGCCTGAGTCCAGAAAATCTCAGCTCAGTGCACGAACTCCGTAGCACCGGCGAGGATCCTGAAATACTTTGGGTAGATTTTTAACTCAAAATTTTTCCCGGGCAGCGCCGTTACGCTACATTTTTCGAATTTAAACTGCCATGGGATTTTTTACGTGCGCAACAATACACATGGGCGTCCGATCTCACTACCCAGAGACCAGGGTAAATTTTGTTACTAGAAGTCACGTGAAAAACTCCCGGCCCTCAGCGGGACTTGAACCCGTAACCTCCAGCACTCGAGGCGGACACCATACCTCGAGACTACTCACCCCCCCCCCACCCCCAATAATTCGCATGTTATAATAAATACATATAACGTAATAATAATTACTTGTATATATTTTATATAATATTACTAAACAAATGTATAATAAAATAATAATGTAATAATAAAATAATAATGTTGCCCGGCACTTGTTGCTGTAAGTTATGAACAGTCGTGGTCAGAAAGTTTAATGCTATAGCAATCAAGGCTGTGCATATATGGCTGTAACAGCAAGGGCGGTATGACCAACAACTGTAACAACTATACTGTAACAAATAGGGCTGTAGTAGCAGGGATGGTGTGACCCAGAACTGTAACAACTATATTGTGACAAATATGGCTGTAACAGCAAGGGCGGTATGACCAACAACTGTAACAACTATACTGTAACAAATAGGGCTGTAGTAGCAAGGGCAGTATGACCAACAGCTGTAATAACTATACTGTGACAAATATGGCTGTAACAGCAAGGGCAGTATGACCAACAACTTTAACAACTATACTGTGACAAATATGGCTGTAGTAGCAAGGGCAGTATGACCAACAACTGTAACAACTATACTGTGACAAATATGGCTGTAGTAGCAAGGGCGGTATGATCAACAGCTGTAATAACTATACTGTGACAAATATGGCTGTAACAGCAAGGGCAGTATGACCAACAGCTGTAATAACTAACTATACTGTGACAAATATGGCTGTAACAGCAAGGGCAGTATGACCAACAACTGTAACAACTATACTGTGACAAATATGACTGTAATAGCAAGGGCAGTATGACCAACAGCTGTAATAACTATATTGTGACAAATATGGCTGTAACAGCAAGGGCAGTATGACCAACAACTGTAACAACTATACTGTGACAAATATGGCTGTAGTAGCAGATATGGTGTGACCCAGCACTGTAACAACTATACTGTAACAAATATGGCTGTAATAGCACGGAAGGTGAGACCCAGAACTGTAACAACTATACTGTAACAAATATGGCTGTAATAGCACGGATAGTGTGACCCAGAACTGTAACAACTATACTGTAACAAATATGTCTGTAATAGCACGGATGGTGTGACCCAGAACTGTAACAACTATACTGTAACAAATATGGCTGAATTGCACGGATGGTGTGACCCAGAACTGTAACAACTATACTGTAACAAATATGGTTGCAGCAGTTAGGACTGTAACAACTAGACGGTAGCAAATATGAATGTAACAACGGGGACTGTAAATAGGATTGTAACAACAAGAATTATAACAACTAGGGCTACAACAAAAACAGACAATAACAACTATGACTATAAAACCAAGGACTATATCAATAAAACGATAATAACTAGAACTGTAACAACTGGGATTGTAACAACCATGAGTGTAACAACTAAGACTTTAACAATCACCTGTAACAGAACGAGTTAAGACAACTACGTAACGCATAAGGCAAAATCAATGAACGCATGACATATTCCCTGGTACAAAGGAATGTAATTTCTAAAAGGTTGGTAAAGTCGACAGCTTTCACTAATTAGTGCCAACCCTGCAGTTGTGTGGAGTGACACTGGCGGGTATTCACGCGCTGTCAGAGTGTAGATCCAGCATGGCCTGCCAGCCACTTATCTATATCCTCCCAGAAGAAGTCGGCATCTTGCCTGACCCGCTATGCGTTGACCATGTCTCTTATCTTCTCATTGAGACTTGGCGTGTTCTTCTGGCAACCCTGCACAGATCCACCATTGCATACTGTCGGCTAAGTATATAAACAGTATCAATACTGTTAACTGCGTATATAAACAGTATCAATACTGTTAACTGCGTATGTAAACAGTATTAATACTGTCAACTGCGTATGTAAACAGTATCAATACTGTCAACTGCGTATGTAAACAGTATTAATACTGTTAACTACGTATATACAGAGTATCAATACTGTCAACAACGCATATAAAAAGTATGGATACTGTCAACTACGTATATAAACGTTTCATTGATACTGTAGACTACGTAAATAAACGTTTCATTGATACTGTAGACTACGTATATAAACGTTTCATTGATACTGTAGACTACGTATATCAAGTATCAGCACTCAAAACAATACTATCACCTAGTGAATTTGAATAATGATGACGTAGACAATAGATTGTATGAATTATTGCCTGACATATTTCGCTGCATCTCGTCAAGGACATACTGCAGGAGTCACGCAACATAAACAAAAGCAAGAGGGTGAATCCTTCAAGCTGAAATATACAACACACAGTTTCACACAGTAAAGCTGGCGCCACTCGTATGACCAAGCCAACTTGTGTAAACAAAATGACATTACAGTCAGATCAAAATTACTGTAGTAGGCGATTTAATTTCTTTAGTCGAAAAGCAGTCAGATTTTATTGGAAATAGACACCGCACCTGCAGCATACATGTAGATAGTGGATTAAAATAGATTTTTAAAAACACACATAGCTTTGGAGGCTTTTACCTCAATAAGTGATCAGTCTTCTGTGACAGCACAGACAGATTCTCAACACAGTGCACGAGTTCCAATATATCAGCTATAATACAAATATGTGTATATCAGAATTACACATTGCCTGAATTTACCATCTCATCTCATCATGTTCATCTTGTGCCTTGCGGTGTCGAGATAAAGTATAAACAGCGGGAGAGTGCCCGCTTATGGGCTTCATGTATCGATATTCCCATGGACTCTGTTATTCCCTGCGTCCATCGTTTACGTGGTCGGACTCTTCCTCTGCTTCCCTCTGGTCTGTACATCATTGCTTGTTGTGATATACTGTTAATTGGTAACCTACTTGCATGGCCACACTATTTGACTTGCTGCCTTCAAATAAAATCTAATGCAGCTATAATCCCCACTTTAATCCTGATTTCTTCATTTCTGATCTTATCTCTTCTTGATACGTTGAGTATTCTTCTCAGGAATCTCATTTCTGTTGTTGTGATTTTTCTTTTATCTTTTTTTCTTTCTTTCTGTCATTGTCCAGGTTTGGCATTGGTAACACAGAATTGGTAGGACGGTTAATTTATCATACATGTAATAAATATAATCCATGCCCATTGTGCATAATACAATATTAAGTTAAAAGTTAGTTGTGTATCCTTTACAGGACGTAGCAGTCAACCCCAGCATGTTTTTTCCCTGGGAAAGTTTACGTTAAGTAGTTTGCCATTGCTTTCTGAACGACCGGCACCCATACCATGTCATGGAAAACCAATGTTTAGTTAAAGATACGAAATATTACACATGCCTATTTTGTAAAAGGTAATGTAAAGGTAAATATAAAATATATAAAACATAAGTTAGAAATCTTAGTACTCAACGTGAGTCAGACAATTGAAGACAGTCTATCGTGTTCTGCATCCACTAGTTTGACAGTTACAGACAGTCTACATTGTTGTACATCCACTAGTCTGGCAGTTACAATCTTTATCAATTCATAAGAGAAGTTATATCCCTTTGTCCATGATTGTTGATCAAGCTAATCACATGCACTTCCGTGCTCACAATGGACAGTACGCAGTTTTGTTCAAGGCCCAAGCAAAGCCTACAAGCACATTGGATTTGCTCCTGGTGTGCCTCACAGCCATACTAAGGTAACTAACTGTACGCTCCAAAGGTCGCAAACGTGAACTTATTACCGATCACAGCAAGAGCAGATGATACAAGGCTTTAACTCTCATTTAAGTTTGTTGGGTTGTTACGAAGTTCAGTATATTCGTTTAAAAAAAAAAAAAAACGGTTGTTGGCCTGTGAAATGCAAAAGTATCAGAACTTAACGCCTAGCAGGACAACTATTTACCATATGGGTGACCATTTATCCTCCTCGCTGACTTTTTCTTCAGCATAGAGCCAATCCCGTAACTATTTTACAACTTTGTGACTCAGAGGGAATATGGACTTGACTTAAGCACACTCAACGTCATCATGTTAGTCAGTTCTAGGACCAGCGTTGACGTCACGAGGTTAGTCAGTGCCAGTACCAGCGTTTTTTTTTCTTTCTTTCTTTCCCAGGATGTTGACCTCCGGTGTTTCCAACCGAAGGGTTCAAATCCGTGTCTGCACCAGTCCAGACAGCCTTCTCTTGTAGATGCACACGCCTGGATAATTAGCGATGACAAGGCAACCTTAGAAGATGGCAGACCTGTCACATGGTAGGATGAACTGTAACTAATGTGTGCCTGGTGTCTCAGTGTTGGCAACTGTCAGATGCATGATATTATTTATATGAGTCGTCCAATTATAAATGTGTCTCCCTTTGTTTAAACAATATATACCTGACAAGCGGAAGTTGGCATCAAACTATATATATCTGGCCAGAGGAAGTTGGCATCAAACTATATATATCTGGCCAGAGGAAGTTGGCATCAAACTATATATATCTGGCCAGAGGAAGTTGGCATCAAACAATATATATCTGGCCAGAGGAAGTTGGCATCAAACAATATATATCTGGCCAGAGGAAGTTGGCATCAAACAATATATATCTGGCCAGAGGAAGTTGGCATCAAACAATATATATCTGGCCAGAGGAAGTTGGCATCAAACAATATATATCTGGCCAGAGGAAGTTGGCATCAAACAATATATATATATATATATATCTGGCCAGAGGAAGTTGGCTTCAAGATACTTGGCAAGTCACATGCGACGTGCTGCTGCTTTGCTATAAGTAAATGGTTTGCGAGGATAAATGAGCAGTTTTCTGCAATGTGGAGTTGTTTTCCCCTCTAACTGATTTCTCAACTTCACATCTACAGTCCCATAGAATAGACGTCCTCGAAGCATCACTGTGGGATATAGGAACGACAGGGTTCCATTTGAGACAAGGAATCCAAACAACTTAAAATAAAGATTCGAGTACAGGTTTATGACATCGTGTCAATGCTTGTCTGACAACATAAACATTTGAAAGGGGTATTGCTTTGCTTGCGTTCGCTGGCTGTGAACTCCAGCGTGAAGTCCTGTATGTCGGATGGTGACATCTTGTTGTCCAACATCAGTGCGATGTCATACTGGACAGGTTTGCGAGAGTATCCGTTGTCCCATGTCTAGCTTATTGGTGTGCAGGCTGGTAGTTCCTCGCCGTCACACAATCATTCGCCAGAGTGGTATATCTACCCGCATATTACGTGCTGCTTCGAGAGCGGCCAGGTCCGCTTATTAGGAATGGCAACCACAGGTTAAACTACTGAGCGTACTCTTGCCAAGAAATCAACAATCAGCTGAAAGACGCTGATGTTGACAGCGATGTCCTGTAAAGGACATGCGAAAAAAAAAAAAATCCACAGGCTGGGAACCCTTGGCGTAGACTAATAATTTCTTTTCCGGAACTGAATTTCACCAAAGTGATAACTGTGAGTTCAAGCGCGAGTTTTTGACCTCAGTCGGCGATAGCTCACTCAGGCCTGGCGTATGTTCAGCCTGGGTGGTCCTCACTTCCCAGTGCGTTCTCCTTGGGGAGCCTAGATAATAAATAAGTGCAGTAGCACGCACTCAAGTCACTCGCTTTCATGACGTCAATCAGTGCACAATTTATTTAATAACCACCTTAATATGTCTGTCTATCTTTGTCTGTCTATTATACGTCTGTCTGTCTGCCTGAATGTCTGTCGGCATGTCTATCTACTACCCACCAACCAACCTACCAACTTACCTGCCTGCCTGCCTACCTACCTACCTACCTACCAACCTACTTACCTACCTACATCTTCGATGTAATCACTAAGATAGTTATAATAAACGGGGAAAAAACCATCGCATATACTAAGCTTATTTTCTTTTGTTAGGCAGAACCAGTTAAGACGTAGACGAAAACACCGAAAGTAAGAAATGTATAGGCAATCAGTTGATTTGGAATTAGCATTTCTTTCTTTCTTTCTTTCTTTCTTTCTTTCTTTCTTTCTTTCTTTCTTTCTTTCTTTCTTTCTTTCTTTCTCTCTTTCTTTCTTCTTCAAAGTTTTCTGCCACTCCTCGTCCACCTATTCCTTCCATTTCACCCCTGCCTTCTCCTCATCCTCATCTTCTTCTTCTGCACTTGTTCATCTTCTTACTCCTCCTTTTCTTCTTCCTTCTCTTCTCCTCCTCCACCTCCACCCTTCCTCTTCTTCTGCTGCTGCTACAGCCCCACATCTTCAGCCATAGATACCCTTAGTGGAGTACGGCAAGTAGCATTTAGCACGCCCTAAGGTGCAAGAGGCGAATGATGCAATATCCACAAGTTTTACAGTACTAATGATGCTATATCCACAAGTTTTACAGTACTAATGATGCTATATCCACAAGTTTTACAGTACTAATGATGTTATATCCACAAGTTTCACAGTATTAATGATGCTATATCCACAAGTTTTACAGTACTAATGCACCTATATCCACAAGTTTTTCAGTACTAATGATGCTATATCCACATGTTTTACCGTACTAATGCACCTACATACACACGTTTTTCTGTTCTAATGCACCTATATCCACAAGGTTTTCAGTACTAATGATACTATATCCACAAGTTTTACCGTACTAATGATATTATATCCACCAGTTTTTCAGTACTAATGATGCTATATCCACATGTTTTACCGTACTAATGCACCTACATACACACGTTTTTCTGTTCTAATGCACCTATATCCACAAGGTTTTCAGTACTAATGATACTATATCCACAAGTTTTACCGTACTAATGATATTATATCCACCAGTTTTTCAGTACTAATGATGCTATATCCACATGTTTTACCGTACTAATGCACCTACATACACACGTTTTTCTGTTCTAATGCACCTATATCCACAAGGTTTTCAGTACTAATGATGCTATATCCACAAGTTTTTCAGTACTAATGATGCTATATCCACATGTTTTACCGTACTAATGCACCTACATACACACGTTTTTCTGTTCTAATGCACCTATATCCACTAGGTTTTCAGTACTAATGATGCTATATCCACAAGTTTTACCGTACTAATGATGCTATATCCACCAGTTTTTCAGTACTAATGATGCTATATCCATAAGTTTTACCGTACTAATGATGCTATATCCACCAGTTTTTCAGTACTAATGATGCTATATCCACAAGTTTTACAGTACTAATGATGCTATATCCACCAGTTTATCAGTACTAATGATGCTATATCCATAAGTTTTACCGTACTAATGATGCTATATCCACCAGTTTTTCAGTACTAATGATGCTATATCCACAAGTTTTACAGTACTAATGATGCTATATCCACCAGTTTTTCAGTACTAATGATGCTATATCCACAAGTTTTACAGTACTAATGATGCTATATCCACCAGTTTTTCAGTACTAATGATGCTATATTCACAAGTTTATCAGTACTAATGTTTATACTTCACCTCGACACCGCAAGGTACAAGAGGAACATGATGAGATGATGAGAATGATGCTATATTCACAAGTTTTACAGTACTAATGTTGCTATATTCACAAGTTTTACAGTACTAATGATGCTATATTCACAAGTTTATCAGTACTAATGATGCTTTATTCACAAGTTTATCAGTACTAATGATGCTATATTCACAAGTTTTACAGTACTAATGATGCTATATCCACAAGTTTATCAGTACTAATGATGCTATATTCACAAGTTTTACCGTACTAATGATGCTATATCCACAAGTTTATCAGTACTAATGATGCTATATTCACAAGTTTTACAGTACTAATGATGCTTTATCCACAAGTTTATCAGTACTAATGATGCTATATCCACAAGTTTATCAGTACTAATGATGTTATATCCACAAGTTTATTAGTACTAATGATGCTATATCCACAGGTTTTTCAGTACTAATGATGCTATATCCACAAGTTTATCAGTACTAATGATGCTATATTCACAAGTTTTACAGTACTAATGCACCTATATCCACAAGTTTAACCGTACTATGATTGATTGATTGTTTGATTTGAGTTAGGAACCGACATCGCAGCATTCGGGGCATTCCCATAAGCGCTCCGTCCCCATCCTCAGAAGCCAACGAAGAGTTCCAACCCCAATAGTACCAGTAGCAATCTGACTATATGTGCGTCACGCCTTTCCTCTAAGCGTCGAGCATCGGCCAGATCCCTTCGTCACTCCACGCTGTCGCATTCTTGCCAGACCATAGTGATCTATTTGCTCCTCTGAGGTGTACACGTGCTCCCACGAGGCCGCAACCACGTATGCCTTATCATGCATCAATACTCCACCAAGTTTTTCAGAGCCAGCCATTCTGTCTGCCTGTTCATTCCCAAGCACACCAGCATGCCACGGAGAAAAGATCCAGATGATGCTTGCCACCCGTGACTTCCGAAGCGAAGCAAGCCACTCTGCACGAAGCTTGCCTGTCCTGACCCTACTCAGCATGGTTTCTGAGTCAGTTATAATCACGATGTGTGTGTGTGTGTGTGTATCGTATTCTCCATCCAGCGGAAAGCTGGACTGACTGCCTCCACCTCCATTCTTTAGCTAGATGTTGTGGTATCATATGTCAGGCTCTCCTGCAGACTCCAGCTGTCCCCCCGGTCAGCTGCCCGTATTCCTCTTGGTTCGCTTTCTTGTTTTCGTCATCGGTGTATAGGTTGGTGCCACAACAAGACAACCCGATCTCCCTATCAGCCCCGTTCAGGAGCCCTTCCGGAAGAGCCAACCCACAATCCTGTTACTCCCCCGCCACACTCAACTGTCCCTCTTAGGACAGCCAGGGCATCAATTTATATATATATATATATATATATATATATATATATATATATATATATATATATATATATATATATATATATATATATATATATATATATATATTAGAATGTCTGTCTGTGAGTCCATATGTTATTGATGCGTTCGCGAACGATCCATCCGATTGAGATGAAATTTTCTACACGTCTTCTTCTCATTCCGGTGCTGCCAACTGTCATAGTTTGTTAATTTACAAACAGCTATTTACGTAATACAATTTAATTTTTTAATTATGATAATTTACATATAGCGAGGGGACTTAACTTAAGAAAAGTTATATCAAGGAACATAACTTTTAGTAGCATTGCTATATATTTTATACACAATTGTTGCATTGTTATCAAAGCTTTATAAAATGTTTGTCTACAGTTATTTAAAGGCAAATGCATTATAATATATAATAATAAAATCTTTAAGGCATTTTTAAAGTTTTCATAAAAATAATGCATCTATTTTAAATACGTGAAAATTTTCTAACTCATCTTTTTATTTTCTTCGACATCTATACAGCCATCCCAGCATTTATTGGGTTTCCGTGATATCTTTGCAAGTTTACGTTCAGTAGTTTCAGATTCTTCTCGGCCTTTTGGCTAAGATCCGAGTGTATTTGCTGGCTTTCAGTAGTACACTTGGTCTGGTCGGAGGCCGGGATGATCCTTCTTAGTCATTTGGCTAGAATCAGACGCATTTGCTGCACCTCCTCCCCCAGTAGTGCGCCTGGTCTGGTCGGGGGCCTGGGTGATCAAACCACCTCACTTAGCTTCACCTTAAATGTGAGCCCGGTGGACCACTGTGAACAATAGCTCACAGTGAGACTAAGGGTCCACGCCAAAACAAGGAGGCGGGGGAACCAGCTGGTCTGGGGTAACCGCCAAACCCACCCAAAAAAAAAAAAAATTGCCCTATTTAGTTATTGGGATGAAGATTGTTCTCTTCAAATCTGTTCGCCATATTTTCGGGGACGATAACGGGAGCTTATATGACTACTAATATGAATTAAATGAGACGCTCCCCACCAGAGACTGGGCGAAGCCGGGGCGGGTCGTCTTTTTTTTTGGAAACGGGAGCAGGGGCCGAATATGAATTGAATGAGATACTCTCCGCCAGGGGCTGGGCGAAGCCGGGGCGGGTCGTCTTTTTTTGGGAACGGGAGCAGGGCCGAATATGAATTAAATGAGATGCTCCCCGCCAGGGGCTAAGCGAAGCCGGGCCAGGTCGTCTTTTTTGGGAACGGGAACGGGCGCAGGGGCCGAATATGAAATAAATAAGACGCTCTTCGCCAGGAGCTGGGCGAAACCGGGCTGGGTCAGCTAGTGTGTGTGTGTATATATATATATATATATATATATATATATATATATATATATATATATATATATATATATATATATATATATATATATATGCATATATATAATTTTAAAAATTATTTTAATATATGCAAATTTAAAAAAAAGGGGAAAAAAAAACGCCGGAAAGTTATATGCCTTTTCCTGTTCTGCATATGAACTGTTTGACCAGCCGCTGTATTTCTGTATTGCTGTTTGTGTGCAGGCACTCCCTCATAGTCATTGAGATCTTGGTTTTGACGAAGTAGTCTCTCAGATTCCTTCGTTCATTATTGTACTCGCTGCAGGTTAATCGGTAATGTTCAATGGTGTTGTCTTCTAGGCATGCTCTGCAGAATGGATTTTCTCTTGCGTCTTTCCAGTTACCAAGTTGATTTTCCACAGCTGTCTGTTTGCCGGTGCTTTCATGTTGGTTTTGGCTTGTGGTTTGTAGCTGGGTTAGCCCAACACCTGGTATGCGTGTCGGCTTCTAGCGCTGTCTCGCCACTGTTTCCTCCATTCCTGGAGTATGTAATTTTTGATGATACTCTTTCCTTCTACCTTACCTTGGCCTGTAATAGTTTTATTACTGCTGGTTAGTCCTCGTTTCGACGCTCTGTCTGCTTTTTTGTTTCCCTGGATACCCCTGTGAGCTGGTATCCATCCGATGGTGACTTGGCAACCCATGTACCTGAGGTTGATTGCTGTCGTTAATATCTCCTCTTTTATGTCGGGTCTGTTACCTCTAGCGAAGTTTCCGAGCTCTTGTACTGAGGATAGGGAGTCTGTTAATATATAGAGTCTCAGTGGTGGTTTTTCGGCTGCAATCTCTAGCCCTTTCAGTATGGGTAACAGTTCGGCCGTGCATACTGCTGTCTGATCTGTTAGTCTGAACTGTTTCTTCAGCTTCCAGTCTGGGACCACTACACCTACCCCAACCTCTCCCTGTTCGTTCTTGGACCCGTCTGTGTAAATTATGAGGTTGTCCTTACTGATTTATTGTATGTACTCCTCGGCCGCGTCTCTTTCTTAGTTCAATTTTTAAATTTTGACTCAGTTTCGATGAGAATCGAACCCATAACCACCCGACCGGCAGGTGAGCGAGGCTGCCCTCATAGTGTGGTATAGGTCCTTAACCAGCAAGTGTATGAGTGGAGCAAGAAGTTACAAAACGGCGTGACTTCTGTGACAGCTTGTTCACGACCGGGTCAGGCACACCGAGTAGTGACCACAGAGTCGATTTGTATATAGGAATCCAAGCACTTTATCGACGCTTTAGGACTTGCATTGAACGCAGTAGTGACTACATCGACAAATGTGATGAAAATGTTTTCTTTACTTTTTCAGAATATATTCACCCAACACACACACAATCATACTCACACTCGCGCACACACACATCACACACTTATATAAATATTTTATTGTTTGCATATCCTTTACAGGACATCGCTGTAAACATCAAAATCTTTCATCTGATTGTTGATTTCTTGGCAAGATTATGCTCAGTAGTTTGCCATTGCTTTCTGAGCGGCCGGCTCACATACCCCTTAAGTTACCGACGCGGAGAGAACCGTTACCAATTCTCACGCACGTCACTTTACTCACGAGGCTATACGGGATTACGGAGAAAGTCGTGTAACCCCTAGACCAGGAGACCGGTATATGTACGCGTGTGTGTGTGTGTGTGTGTGTGTATATATATATATATATATATATATATATATATATATATATATATATATATATATATATATATATATATATATATAAGAAGAAAATGGATTGACGACATCAGAGACATTGTACAACCACACGGAATGACACTATCCAGTGCCGTCCACCGGGCGCTGGTACGCAAATTATTCCTCCCACGACGCTTGACGGCAGAAGTGGAAGATGATGATGATGATGATGATGATGATGATTATATATATATATATATATATATATATATATATATATATATATATATATATATATACTAGCTGACCCGGCCCGGCTTCGCCCAGGCCCTGGAGGGGATCTATCTATCTATCAGTCTGTCTGTCTGCTTGTTTGTCTGTCTGTCAGTCTGGCTGACCCGGCCCGGCTTCACCCAGTCCCTGGTGGGGAGCATCTCATTTAATTCATATAAGTAGTCATATAAGCTCTCCCGTTCCCGACTATCTGTATGTCTGTCTGTCTATCTGTCTGTCTGTCTGACCCGGCCCGGCTTCACCCAGTCCCTGGTGGGGAGCATCTCATTTAATTCATATACGTAGTCATATAAGCTCTCCCGTTCCCGACTATCTGTTTGTCTGTCTATCTGTCTGTCTGTCTGTCCCGGCCCGGCTTCACCCAGTCCCTGGTGGGGAGCATCTCATTTAATTCATATACGTAGTCATATAAGCTCTCCCGTTCCCGACTGTCTGTCTATCTGTCTGTCTGTCTGACCCGGCCCGGCTTCACCCAGTCCCTGGTGGGGAGCATATAAGTAGTCAAATAAGCTTCCGTTCCCGACTATCTGTCTATCTATCTGACCCGGCATGGTTTCGCCCAGCTCCTGGCGCACAGTAACTTAAAAGAATGTCCTTCCACACACCATTCATTATTTTTAATGAATACTTTTTAATCACCGACATGACAGTTGATAAGTTCTTTAAGCAGAAAAAGATGGGTTACAATGTTATGCATTATGCATTATTTTTATGAAAACTTTGAAAATGCCTTAAAGATTATATCATTATTTATTATAACTTATATGCCTGAAAGTAACTATAGACAAAGAGTTTAACAATAGTGCAAGTAAGTCCAACAATATGACTATAAAGTATATAGAAATGTTATTAAAAGTTATGCCCCTTGAAATAACTTTTCTAGAGTGAAGTCCCACTGCTATATAGAAATTATATAATGAAAAATGGAAAAGTAAATGTTATTAAATAAGTAGAAGATTTTACACTAAGAAACTATTATAGTCGGTTGCACAGGAATGAAAGGAAGACGTGTAGAAAATTTCATCTCAATCGGATGTACCGTTATCGAACGCATCCAATACATAGCTAGCTGACCACAAACACACAAAGCCACATACACTCTGTTTTATAGATATAGATGTACACAGGGTGCCATGAATCAACGTTGGCGATCTGATGTATGTAAGCAAGAAACGCATTATACTATGGAATCACCGTTCTATTGAATAATTACATTCCTGAGAAGAAAACAATTTACCTACCATTTTCAATACTAGTGCAAAGCAAAGAAATGCATGTAAACTGCTGAAAGTTTAACCTATATAAAAACAATTACACTTTTTATTTTCCAAGTAATGTAAATATAATAATTTGCACATAAATCATTACTACTGAGGTATTTTACCGCTGTTATGCTTGGCTTCTAGTGGTTTTCTTTTAATCTTCCAATTTGGTAATTTTACCTTCTGTAAAGTGTCCTATAATAAACCTGTTTTTTGGCTGTTACCACCCGCTACATGGTCTGGTGCACAGGTACAAACTCAAGACTGAAACCACTGCATCCAGACCGTGAAACCGACTGACAAACGAGAAAGTAACTAGCAGGAGCATGCTGGTGACTTGGCTTAATACTGACGCACGAACAGTTAAAAACATTGTTGATCATTGGCCCAAAGCTGAACCAGAGGTATGAAATACAGACCAGGTCTGTTGTTAAAGACCAGACCGTAACTGAAATGGGTCACGGAGAGATGATTCTGAGGAACCAGCCGAGAAACCAGAATCTGGGTCACCGATACAGTCACCAAAGTAATGGCTGACGAGAGGATATATTTCGCTAGTTATTGGGGTCATCAGGCAACATATTATGTGCAGAATGTCACGCCTATCACCACTCGCGGGAAGATTCTCGGCTTTTGCCACTTCGCTTTCCTCGTGTATGGTCTTGCTCAAGGTGTCTTTGTTGTCCTTGTCAACAATTGTGCCGATCGACCATTGCCAGGAACCGTGCCTTTCATTACTGTTATTTATAAACAAATATTGAATATTTAATTTAAGAACTGACATCATTGCATTCTGGACATTATAGTCTGTCCGGAAATTTATGCCGTCGTTCAAGATCAATTATTTTGAAAACTATCTGTTGCATCGTTATGAAATTTTTCCAGCCGTCTTATATTTACCCCCACCCAAGGAATATGTCTTTGATAGGTCCCAAAACAACTTAAATCATTAAAAGCGGCATCATTCCTTTGATGTTTTGCTTAACAACTAGTGATTTCTTGTTAAAAATGTTATGTTTACGGTAATGAGGACCTGCAAATTCAGATGACAAACAAAGGCGTATCTGGATTCGTATGGGAGTGGGTGCAATCAAAGAAGTAGCTTACAGTCGACAGAATCGGCTGCATTGCACAGGGTTTTTATCCCATATGGCTCAGTTTCTTTCCGCAGCGCGGAAAGCGTCGCACAAAGCACGAACTCCGTAGCTCCAGCGACGACCCTCGGCAGTCTCCGAATAAAATGAATGATGCGGCCCGGACAGACAGACAGAAAGGTAGGTAGGTAGGCAGAAAGATAGGTGGGTGGATGGATGGCTGGCTGGCTGGCTGAGTGGGTGGATCGGTCGGACGGTGGGTCGGTGGGTGGGTGGGTGGGTCGGCAGGCAGGCAGGCAGGCAGACAGACAGATAGATTAGATAGATAGATAGATAGATAGATAGATAGATAGATAGATAGATAGATGGATAGATAGATAGATAGTTAGATAGATAGATAGATAGATAGATAGATAGATAGATAGATAGATAGATAGATAGATAGATAGATAGATAGATAGATAGATAGATCGATATCGGTAGGTCGGTCGGTTAGTGGGTGGGTGGGCAGGCAGGCAGACAGACAGACAGATAGATTAGATAGATAGGACAGACAGATAGATTAGATAGATTGATATCGGTAGGTCGGTCGGTCTGTCGGTGGGTGGGTGGTCGGGCCGGCAGGCAGGCAGATAGATAGATAAATAGATAGATAGATAGATAGATAGATAGATAGATAGATAGATAGATAGATAGATAGATAGATAGATAGATAGATAGATAGATAGATAGATATCGGTAGGTCGGTCGGTTAATGGGTGGGTGGGCCGGCAGGCAGGCAGACAGACAGACAGATAGATTAGATAGATAGGACAGACAGATAGATTAGATAGATAGGACAGACATATAGATTAGATTAGATTAGATAGATAGATAGATAGATAGATAGATAGATAGATAGATAGATAGATAGATAGATATCGGTAGGTCGGTCGGTCGGTTGGTGGGTGGGTGGGCCGGCAGGCAGGCAGTCAGGCAGACAGACAGACAGATAGATTAGATAGATAGATAAATAGATAGATAGATAGATAGATAGATAGATAGATAGATAGATAGATAGATAGATAGATAGATAGATGGATAGATAGATAGATAGATATCTGTCGGTCGGTCGGTCGGTATGTGGGTGGGTGGGCCGGCAGGCAGGCAGAGAGACAGACAGACATACAGACAGACATACAGACAGACAGACAGACAGACAGATAGATATATAGATAGATTGATTGATAGATAGATAGATAGATAGATAGATAGATAGATAGATAGATAGATAGATAGATAGATAGATAGATATCGGTACGTCGGTCGGTTGGTCGGTGGGTGGGTGGGCCGGCAGGCAGGCAGACAGACAGACAGACAGACAGACAGACAGGCATATAGATTAGATAGATTAGATAGATAGATAGATAGATAGATAGATAGATAGATAGATAGATGGATTGATAGATAGATAGATAGATAGATAGATAGATAGATAGATAGATAGATAGATAGATAGATAGATAGATCGATATCGGTAGGTCGGTCGGTTAGTGGGTGGGTGGGCAGGCAGGCAGACAGACAGACAGATAGATTAGATAGATAGGACAGACAGATAGATTAGATAGATTGATATCGGTAGGTCGGTCGGTCTGTCGGTGGGTGGGTGGTCGGGCCGGCAGGCAGGCAGATAGATAGATAAATAGATAGATAGATAGATAGATAGATAGATAGATAGATAGATAGATAGATAGATAGATAGATAGATAGATAGATAGATATCGGTAGGTCGGTCGGTTAATGGGTGGGTGGGCCGGCAGGCAGGCAGACAGACAGACAGATAGATTAGATAGATAGGACAGACAGATAGATTAGATAGATAGGACAGACAGATAGATTAGATTAGATTAGATAGATAGATAGATAGATAGATAGATAGATAGATAGATAGATAGATAGATAGATAGATATCGGTAGGTCGGTCGGTCGGTTGGTGGGTGGGTGGGCCGGCAGGCAGGCAGTCAGGCAGACAGACAGACAGATAGATTAGATAGATAGATAAATAGATAGATAGATAGATAGATAGATAGATAGATAGATAGATAGATAGATAGATAGATAGATAGATAGATAGATGGATAGATAGATAGATAGATATCTGTCGGTCGGTCGGTCGGTATGTGGGTGGGTGGGCCGGCAGGCAGGCAGAGAGACAGACAGACATACAGACAGACATACAGACAGACAGACAGACAGACAGATAGATATATAGATAGATTGATTGATAGATAGATAGATAGATAGATAGATAGATAGATAGATAGATAGATAGATAGATAGATAGATAGATAGATAGATAGATAGATAGATAGATAGATAGATATCGGTACGTCGGTCGGTTGGTCGGTGGGTGGGTGGGCCGGCAGGCAGGCAGACAGACAGACAGACAGACAGACAGACAGACAGACAGACATATAGATTAGATAGATTAGATAGATAGATAGATAGATAGATAGATAGATAGATAGATAGATAGATAGATAGATATCGGTACGTCGGTCGATCGGTCGGTGGGTGGGTGGGTGGGCCGGCAGGCAGACAGGCAGACAGACAGACAGACAGATAGATAGATAGATAGATAGATAGATAGATAGATAGATAGATAGATAGAATAGATAGATAGATAGATAGATAGATAGATAGATAGATAGATAGATATCGGTAGGTCGGTGGGTCGGTGGGTAGGTGGATGGGTCAGCCGACCGGCAGACATTCAGACAGACAGACATTCAGACAGACATTCAGACAGACAGACAGACAGACAGACAGACAGACAGACAGACAGACAGACAGACAGACAGACAGACAGATAGATAGATAGATTGATTGATTGATTGATTGATTTCCACCAGAAACCGGGCCTTGTCAGCTAGTTTATTTATATAATCACGTTTCATGAAAGAACCCACATTTGGAGACGCCTCTGAATCTTCGCGCTGTTTGTTTGAAAACGAAAGTCACGTGAAAATTTTGAATAATTTGGGTCGAATCTTGGGGAAGCTGTAAAACTGTTAAAATCATGGTCGTAATCTTTAAGTCATAATTAATATACCGTATATAAGCTAACTTTAAAATCTGCTGTAAAATCTCCAGAACAAAAATTGTTTTGTTGGGTGGACATAATGATAACGTTATATACTAAATCTCATCATTTTATCTCAGCCCGTTACTGAGATATTGAATTTTATATTGAGGCAACCAAAAAAAAAACACACTATACCATACAGGCTCCTTCAAAATCCACCCAAGAGTCGCCATACTGATGATTCCAGTAGTAATGTCATTAAAAGTTCCCCTGCTTTCCCTCTTCCCTTTGAGTATTTTCCAAACCCTTTAATCACTCCCGTCTGAGCCAGTCTTTCCAGATATGCGTACTCCGTCTGTTCATCTACAGTCTCCAACCGATCCAAGAGAGCCTTCACCACGCAGGCGGGGGGGGGGGGGGGGGTGAAGATTATTTCAAGATCGCGTTAAAACAAGAACCGATTACTTGATATTGTTTTTCCCTCCACACTTTACGGTTCTGTACTCCTCGCCCTTCTGATATTCGTCTTATAACATAAGTAGATCCACAAATCACGTTTTATGTAGACGTCTAAATTTGTTCTCGTATGTGTTATTAAAGTTAGCTTCCATTTTTACGTAAACTATGTAGGGGCAGGGTGGGGAGGGGGGAGTGGAATTTATAGGGAGGTAATACGAAAGGGGAGGAATGACATTCTCAACATATGGTGAAGGGGGGCATGGACCAAAAAAAAAAGGTTGAGAACCACTGATGTAAAGCTTCGTACAGGAGATGCTTTCAGTCTTAAGATACATTTTGGCTGGGAGCACATTGTAACTGTCAAAACTGAATGGCAGGTCCAGTATATGCTGCGTACATGTAATAGGTGCTTCCCCTGTACATGCGAGAATGACTTGAATGGACTGGTTTTCTTTCGTTCTAGCTTCAACAGCTGGCTGTGAGATGTGAATAATCCCAGACCATACTCAATCACCGAAATGATCAGATGAGGTCAAGTATGTTCAACATTTATTGTTCCAGAGAATTTCATTCATTTCAGAGAATTTAGTTCTTTCTCTGTCATTTCTACTTCCTCCCGATCCTAGGAAGACAAACGTCTGTTAAAAATTATTCCCAGGTACTGGAGTGTGTTCTCTCTATTGATTATACCCCTTGATGGTTCCGTCGCCCTGCTACTGAGTGAGTGCGTGGCGCGACACTGTGAGCTGTGAGTTTCGTGTGAAGTGCTTTTGAATCTGCCCGAGGTCTTTTGGAACGTGACTGCATGTTCGGAGCGGTGGCAGATGGCTATGTCCCAGAGTTGACCGGTTTTTGCCTTATGCAGAAATGCGTGGCTGCTGGGCTTCTGGTTGACTGCCACTGCCATCGACGATGAACTGTATTTCGTGGACTGTGTGGGTGAACATCTAGGAAACATTCAGATGGGAAAATGACTGCCGATTCCATCAGAAATGAACTGGGTATTTTGTGGGGGACTATTGTGTTGACATTCTGGTGGCGGCATTATGCACAGTGTATCTGTGCGGGCTGTTATTTGTCGAGACTCCTGTCTTTTCCACTTTTCACATTGGGCAGTGGAGAGCATTTTGTGTGATATTCACTGGCACAGGAACGGAGCATAATGGGGACGACCCGTTGCTGTGAAGTTGGAACTGCGACCAACTAACTAACTAACTAACCCCAGGTACTGGAGTGTGCTCTCTCTATTGATCATACCCCAGCAAGTACTGAAGTGTGCTCTCTCTCTCTCTCTCTCTCTCTCTCTAGACCACACCTCAGCAGGTACTGGAGTGCTCTCTCTCTCTCTCTCTCTCTAGACCATACCTCAGCAGGTACTGGAGTGCTCTCTCTCTCTCTCTCACACACTCTCTCTCTCTCTCTCTCTCTCTCTATTGATCATATCCCAGGTACTGGAATGTGTTCTCTCTATTGATCATACCCAAGGTACTGGAGTGTGTTCTCTCTATTGATCATAACATGATATTGGAGAGTGTTCTCTCTATTGATCATAACATGATATTGGAGAGTGTTATTTCTATCGATCATACCCCAGGTACTGGAGTGTGTTCTCTCTATTGATCATACCCCAGGTACTGGAGTGTGTTCTCTCTATTGATCATACCCCAGGCACTGGAGTGTGTTATCTCTATTGATCATAGCATAATATTGGAGTGTGTTCTCTCTATTAATCATACCCCAGGTACTGGAGTGTTTTCTCTCTATTAATCATACCCCAGGCAATGGAGTGTTTTCTCTCTATTAATCATACCCCAGGCACTGGAGTGTGTCCTCTCTATTAATCATGCCAAGATATTGGAGTGTGTTCTCTCTATTGATCATATCGTAGGTACTGGAATGTGTACTCTCTATTAATCATACCCCAAGTACTTGTGCCCCCACTCTCTCTCTCTCTCTCTCTCTCTCTCTCTCTCTCTCTCTCTCTCTCTCTCTCTCTCTCTCTCCTGACTATATAAAAAATATCATTCGCAGATATCAATATTCTGCCAAAACCTGCCTCCACTGTTGCTGCTGTCTTACCTGTGTTGACGTTGAAATGCACGGGTGAAATTGCAGATCCCCGTGGTAGCTCTGGTGCGATAATGTGTTGCTAGGGTTTTCAAGACCCCATGGGCAGACCAACACTCTGTTCATATAAGACACCTGCAATTCTAGTTCATCATGCAGGGATAGACACCCATGTTCATAAAAATTTTCATCAAAAGGTTATGCTTAACTCTTTTGTTCTCTAGATCTCATGCTGCAACCAATTTCACGCTTATTCTGAAAACCTTTACATACATCATTCGCAAGGGTGGTGACATTTTCCCAAGTATCCTTCCTTGTTCCTTGGTCTATAACCCCCCAAATACATTTCTCCAAGTGATCATGCAATGTTTTCGTAACTATCCTCTCCAACATCTTGCCAGAAGTATTCCGTACAGAAAAGGCCATATAGCCATTTAATATATATATATATTGGTTTAGGAAGTGGCGTGAGATAACTATGAAACCGCTCCCCTGGAACAGATGCTGTGTTTGAAGCCGTCCACCATTTCCTCCAGATCTTCATCCTTTAGGTTATTCTCACTAACATATTCATCGTAACTTTGATTAAGCTGTGCCCACAATTTATTTACAGGACGAGAAATCCCTAAAATTTTAGACAAAGGAGAGTTTAACGCAAAATCGTGGTGTGGTTTTTGGATACATGTCTCTTTTAGGCCGTTTAAAGACAAGAGTCATTGGATACCCAAAAGCACAGCTGGAAATGACTCCTAGAAAAGTAAGATGGCAGGTCTTGGTATCCACAAGGAGTGGGAAGGAAGAAGTCAGACATCTAGACTCATGTATATGGATGCACAACTAGATAGGGCTTGAAATAGAAGGGGATATCTTGAAAGAGGTTAACTCATAAGGCGAACTGGTTGGTTATTCCAATCAAAAGAAGACAGTCCACATTCTTTGGGCATGTCATGAGAAGAGGAAAGCTGGAGTATGTCGTCACAACGGGACGGCTGTAGGGGAAGAGAGGCAGCGGGAGAACAAGAGAGGAGATACTAGACTGGTTGACATGGCATGGAGGAAAGTCGGTATCAGAAATGGTTGGTAGCACAAGAGACAGAAGACTGTGGACACATATGATCATCAACGCCACACAAAATGGAATATAAGAAGAAGTGTTATGACCCTGCCATAACGAGATAGAGAAAATACTTTGTTACAGAAAAAAATGTTGCTACGACATATACATGGCATGTTATCTAAATATAGAGACAGCGCACAGGCGATTCATGACATATAGACATCAACCGATATGTGTCTATCTTTATTCCTCTGTTCTTCTAGTTTCCAGAATACAGACGAATGTTTTATATCTGTAACCTAGCAACTACTGTGACTACTGTGAAAAATTGCCTATTTATTATCAAGTTTGCACTGATAGGTGGCTCACTCCGTGGCGAAGAGTTACGGACGCGGTTCGTGATCCTGCATAACCGCGTTCGAAAAATATAGCGCGTGATTTGGCAGCAGGCCGCGTTGCGTTGTATGTTGTAACGAAGTGGTATGGGTGCCTGTCGTTCGGAAAGCAATGGCAAACTACTGAACGTAAACTTGCCAAAAGATCACAAAAGGAAAACATGCTGGTGTTGACTGCA
>OY992876.1:377318537-377438132 GCA_963921405.1 Cepaea hortensis | reverse complement strand
CACCAGTTTTTCAGTACTAATGATACTATATTCACAAGTTTTTACAGTACTAATGATGCTATATCCACCAGTTTTTCAGTACTAATGATGCTATATTCACAAGTTTTACAGTACTAATGCACCTATATCCACCAGTTTTTCAGTACTAATGATGCTATATCCACATGTTTTACCGTACTAATGCACCTACATACACACGTTTTTCTGTTCTAATGCACCTATATCCACAAGGTTTTCAGTACTAATGATACTATATCCACAAGTTTTACCGTAGTAATGATGTTATATCCACCAGTTTTTCAGTACTAATGATGCTATATCCACATGTTTTACCGTACTAATGCACCTACATACACACGTTTTTCTGTTCTAATGCACCTATATCCACAAGGTTTTCAGTACTAATGATGCTATATCCACAAGTTTTTCAGTACTAATGATGCTATATCCACATGTTTTACCGTACTAATGCACCTACATACACACGTTTTTCTGTTCTAATGCACCTATATCCACTAGGTTTTCAGTACTAATGATGCTATATCCACAAGTTTTACCGTACTAATGATGCTATATCCACCAGTTTTTCAGTACTAATGATGCTATATCCATAAGTTTTACCGTATTAATGATGCTATATCCACCAGTTTTTCAGTACTAATGATGCTATATCCACAAGTTTTACAGTACTAATGATGCTATATCCACCAGTTTTTCAGTACTAATGATGCTATATTCACAAGTTTTACAGTACTAATGATGCTATATCCACCAGTTTTTCAGTACTAATGATGCTATATTCACAAGTTTTACAGTACTAATGATGCTATATCCACCAGTTTTTCAGTACTAATGATGCTATATTCACAAGTTTTACAGTACTAATGCACCTATATCCACAAGTTTAACCGTACTATGATTGATTGATTGTTTGATTTGAGTTAGGAACCGACATCGCAGCATTCGGGGCATTCCCATAAGCGCTCCGTCTCCATCCTCAGAAGCCAACGAAGAGTTCCAACCCCAATAGTACCAGTAGCAATCTGACTATATGTGCGTCACGCCTTTCCTCTAAGCGTCGAGCATCGGCCAGATCCCTTCGTCACTCCACGCTGTCGCATTCTTGCCAGACCATAGTGATCCATTTGCTCCTCTGAGGTGTACACGTGCTCCCACAAGGCCGCAACCACGTCTGCCTTATCAAGCATCAATACTCCACCAAGTTTTTCAGAGCCAGCCAATCTGTCTGCCTGTTCATTCCCCAGCACACCAGCATGCCCCGGAGAAAAGATCCAGATGATGCTTGCCACCCGTGACTTCCGAAGCGAAGCAAGCCACTCTGCACGAAGCTTGCCTGTCCTGACCCTACTCAGCATGGTTTCTGAGTCAGTTATAATCACGATGTGTGTGTGTATCGTATTCTCCATCCAGCGGAAAGCTGGACTGACTGCCTCCACCTCCATTCTTTAGCTAGATGTTGTGGTATCATATGCCAGGCTCTCCTGCAGACTCCAGCTGTCCCCCCGGTCAGCTGCCCGTATCCCTCTTGGTTCGCTTTCTTGTTTTCGTCATCGGTGTATAGGTTGGTGCCACAACAAGACAACCCGATCTCCCTATCAGCCCCGTTCAGGAGCCCTTCCGGAAGAGCCAACCCACAATACTGTTACTCCCCCGCCACACTCAACTGTCCCTCTTAGGACAGCCAGGGCATCAATTTTTTATATATATATATATATATATATATATATATATATATATATATATATATATATATATATATATATATATATATATATATATATATATATATATATATAACAATTAGAATGTCTGTCTGTGAGTCCATATGTTATTGATGCGTTCACGAACGATCCATCCGATTGAGATGAAATTTTCTACACGTCTTCTTCTCATTCCGGTGCTGCCAACTGTCATAGTTTGTTAATTTACAAACAGCTATTTACGTAATACAATTTAATTTTTTAATTATGATAATTTACATATAGCGAGGGGACTTAACTTGAGAAAAGTTATATCAAGGAACATAACTTTTAGTAGCATTGCTATATATTTTATACACAATTGTTGCATTGTTATCAAAGCTTTATAAAATGTTTGTCTACAGTTATTTACAGGCAAATGCATTATAATATATAATAATAAAATCTTTAAGGCATTTTTAAAGTTTTCATAAAAATAATGCATCTATTTTAAATACGTGAAAATTTTCTATCTCATCTTTTTATTTTCTTCGACATCTATACAGCCATCCCAGCATTTATTGGGTTTCCGTGATATCTTTGCAAGTTTACGTTCAGAAGTTTCAGATTCTTCTCGGCCTTTTGGCTAAGATCCGAGTGTATTTGCTGGCTTTCAGTAGTACACTTGGTCTGGTCGGAGACCGGGATGATCCTTCTTAGTCATTTGGCTAGAATCAGACGCATTTGCTGCACCTCCTCCCCCAGTAGTGCGCCTGGTCTGGTCGGGGGCCTGGGTGATCAAACCACCTCACTTAGCTTCACCTTAAATGTGAGCCCGGTGGACCACAGTGAACAATAGCTCACAGTGAGACTAAGGGTCCACGCCAAAACAAGGAGGAGGCGGGGGAACCAGCTGGTCTGGGGTAACCGCCAAACCCACCAAAAAAAAAATAAAAAAATTGCCCTATTTAGTTATTGGGATGAAGATTGTTCTCTTCAAATCTGTTCGCCATATTTTAGGGGACGATAACGAGAGCTTATATGACTACTAATATGAATTAAATGAGACGCTCCCCACCAGAGACTGGGCGAAGCCGGGCCGGGTCGTCTTTTTTGGGAACGGGAGCAGGGACCGAATATGAATTAAATGAGACGCTCTCCGCCAGGGGCTGGGCGAAGCCGGGGCGGGTCGTCTTTTTTTGGGAACGGGAGCAGGGGCCGAATATGAATTGAATGAGATACTCTCCGCCAGGGGCTGGGCGAAGCCGGGGCGGGTCGTCTTTTTTGGGAACGGGAGCAGGGCCGAATATGAATTAAATGAGATGCTCCCAACCAGGGGCTGGGCGAAGCCGGGGCGGGTCGTCTTTTTTTTGGGAACGGGAACAGGAGCAGGGGCCGAATATAAATTAAACGAGATGCTCCCCGCCAGGGGCTAAGCGAAGCCGGGCCAGGTCGTCTTTTTTGGGAACGGGAACGGGCGCAGGGGCCGAATATGAAATAAATAAGACGCTCTTCGCCAGGAGCTGGGCGAAGCCGGGCTGGGTCAGCTAGTGTGTGTATATATGCATATATATAATTTTAAAAATTATTTTAATATATGCAAATTTTAAAAAAAGGGGGAAAAAAAACGCCGGGAAGTTATATGCCTTTTCCTGTTCTGCATATGAACTGTTTGACCAGCCGCTGTATTTCTGTATTGCTGTTTGTGTGCAGGCACTCCCTCATAGTCATTGAGATCTTGGTTTTGACGAAGTAGTCTCTCAGATTCCTTCGTTCATTATTGTACTCGCTGCAGGTTAATCGGTAATGTTCAATGGTGTTGTCTTCTAGGCATGCTCTGCAGAATGGATTTTCTCTTGCGTCTTTCCAGTTACCAAGTTGATTTTCCACAGCTGTCTGTTTGCCGGTGCTTTCATGTTGGTTTTGGCTTGTGGTTTGTAGCTGGGTTAGCCCAACACCTGGTATGCGTGTCAGCTTCTAGCGCTGTCTCGCCACTGTTTCCTCCATTCCTGGAGTATGTAATTTTTGATGATACTCTTTCCTTCTACCTTACCTTGGCCTGTAATAGTTTTATTACTGCTGGTTAGTCCTCGTTTCGACGCTCTGTCTGCTTGTTTGTTTCCCTGGATACCCCTGTGAGCTGGTATCCATCCGATGGTGACTTGGCAACCCATGTACCTGAGGTTGATTGCTGTCGTTAATATCTCCTCTTTTATGTCGGGTCTGTTACCTCTAGCGAAGTTTCCGAGCTCTTGTACTGAGGATAGGGAGTCTGTTAATATATAGAGTCTCAGTGGTGGTTTTTCGGCTGCAATCTCCAGTCCTTTCAGTATGTGTAACAGTTCGGCCGTGCATACTGCTGTCTGATCTGTTAGTCTGAACTGTTTCTTCAGCTTCCAGTCTGGGACCACTACTCCTACCCCAACCTCTCCCTGTTCGTTCTTGGACCCGTCTGTGTAAATTATGAGGTTGTCCTTGCTGATTTATTTTATGTACTCCTCGGCCGCGTCTCTTTCTTAGTTCAATTTTTAAATTTTGACTCAGTTTCAATGAGAATCGAACCCATAACCACCCGACCGGCAGGTGAGCGAGACTGCCCTCATAGTGTAGTATAGGTCCTTAACCACCCGACCGGCAGGTGAGCGAGGCTGCCCTCATAGTGTAGTATAGGTCCTTAACCAGCAAGTGTATGAGTGGAGCAAGACGTTACAAAACGACGTGACTTCTGTGACAGCTTGTTCACGACCGGGTCAGGCATACCGAGTAGTGACCACAGAGTCGATTTGTATATAGGAATCCAAGCACTTTATCGACGCTTTAGGACTTGCATTGAACGCAGTAGTGACTACATCGAAAAATGTGATGAAAATGTTTTCTTTACTTTTTCAGAATATATTCACCCAACACACACACAATCATACTCACGCGCGCGCGCGCACACACACACTCGCGCACACACACATCACACACTTATATAAATATTTTATTGTTTGCATATCCTTTACAGGACATCGCTGTAAACATCAAAATCTTTCATCTGATTGTTGATTTCTTGGCAAGATTATGCTCAGTAGTTTGCTATTGCTTTCTGAGCGGCCGGCTCACATACCCCTTAAGTTACCGACGCGGAGAGAACCGTTACCAATTCTCATGCACGTCACGTTACTCACGAGGCTATACGGGATTACGGAGAAAGTCGTGTAACCCCTAGACCAGGAGACCGGTATATGTACGTGTGTGTGTGTGTGTGTGTGTGTGTGTGTGTGTATATATATATCGTTCAGAAAGCAATGGCAAACTACTGAACGTAACACTTGCCTAGTACATCAACAGCAGCTGAAAATGCTGGTGTTGACTGCAACGTCCCGTAAGGGATACGCAACCAAATTATATATATATATATATATATATATATATATATATATATATATATATAAGAAGAAAATGGATTGACGACATCAGAGACATTGTACAACCACACGGAATGACACTATCCAGTGCCGTCCACCGGGCGCTGGTACGCAAAATATTCCTCCCACGACGCTTGACGGCAGAAGTGGAAGATGATGATGATGACGATGATGATGATTATATATATATATATATATATATATATATATATATATATATATATATATATATATATATATATATATATATATATATATACATTGGCACCTTGCCGTCTTGACAGACGATAGTTTGTGCTTTAAAAAGGCATAATAACTTTTAACTATGGCGGTAGCGAGTGTGACTGATAAGGCCAATTTGCGCTGTAAATGTCCGTTCACAGTGGGTGCATGTGAACACGTGGTCATTTCCACCATCATGCACCATCTTACGTCTCAAACGCTTGGTGTGTGACTTTTCTGCAATAATTTTCTCCTTTGACTTGATTCCATTTCTGATATTTGCCCTCCATGCAACACGTTCAGTGGCGACTTGCTCCCAATGTGCATTATCAATGCCTGTATCAATCATGTCCCGCTTACACACATCTTTGTATCGTAGTAGAGGCCGACCCTGAGATCTCTTACCCATCTGTAATTCACCAAAAAAGATATCCTTTGGTATTCTACCATCATCCATCCGCCTAAGATGTCCTATCCATCTAAGTCTACGAAGACTGAGCATGGAATAAACTGTCACACAACCTGATCTTTCCAATACTTCAGTATTTGTGATTTTGTCTTGCCACTTAATACCAAGAATTCTTCGCAGACACCGCATATGAAAGCTGTTTAAATTGTTCTCTTGGTGTGAGTAAGTTGTCCAGGTTTCACTGCCATAGAGAAGAGTACTAAGGACACAGGCTTGATAGACAAGGACTTTTGTTTTGGCAGTAAGCTTCCTGTTCTCCCAGACTCTTTTTCTTAACCTGTTCATTGTTGTTGCTGCCTTACCAATCCGGATGTTGATTTCCTGATCTAGGGATAATTTGCTATTTACCACCGATCCTAGATATGTAAAATGATCTACTATCTCTAGTTCGGCGTCGTCAATAAAGATTGATGGTACCCCATGTGCACCTTGTGACATAATCTGTGTCTTCTTTTTGCTAATTGTTAAACCAAATTCAGAACAAGCATTGGAGAATGCAGATAGTAGACATTGCAATTCTTCCTCAGAGTGGGTCGTAACTGCAGCATCATCTGCAAAAAGCAACTCTCTGATCAGTACCCTCCTAATTTTGGTCTTAGCCTTCAATCTCTGAGCATTGTAGAGGCCGCCATCTGAGCGTGAGTGAATGTATATACACCACCATCCTGATCACGAAATGCATATTTCAGTAGAAGTGAAAAGTATATTCCAAAGAGGGTGGGAGCTAGTACACAACCTTGCTTAACTCCACTCTTGATTTCAAATTCTTCAGAAGTTGCACCATCAAACTTGATTATACCCTTCATGCCTGTGTGGAACGATTCCACAATAGACAGAAGAGTTGGTGGGCAGCCAATCTTCTTTATATATATATATATATATATATATATATATATATATATATATATATATATATATATACTAGCTGACCCGGCCCGGCTTCGCCCAGGCCCTGGAGGGGATCTATCTATCTATCAGTCTGTCTGTCTGCTTGTTTGTCTGTCTGTCTGTCTGTCTGTCTGGCTGACCCGGCCGACTTCACCCAGTCCCTGGTGGGGAGCATCTCATTTAATTCATATAAGTAGTCATATAAGCTCTCCCGTTCCCGACTATCTGTCTGTCTGTCTGTCTATCTGTCTGTCTGTCTGACCCGGCCCGGCTTCACCCAGTCCCTGGTGGGGAGCATCTCATTTAATTCATATACGTAGTCATATAAGCTCTCCCGTTCCCGACTATCTGTTTGTCTGTCTATCTGTCTGTCTGTCTGTCCCGGCCCGGCTTCACCCAGTCCCTGGTGGGGAGCATCTCATTTAATTCATATACGTAGTCATATAAGCTCTCCCGTTCCCGACTGTCTGTCTATCTGTCTGTCTGTCTGACCCGGCCCGGCTTCACCCAGTCCCTGGTGGGGAGCATATAAGTAGTTAAATAAGCTTCCGTTCCCGACTATCTGTCTGTCTGTCTATCTATCTGACCCGGCATGGTTTCGCCCAGCTCCTGGCGCACAGTAACTTAAAAGAATGTCCTTCCACACACCATTCATTTTTTTTAATGAAAACTTTTTAATCACCGACATGACAGTTGATAAGTTCTTTAAGCAGAAAAAGATGGGTTACAATGTTATGCATTATGCATTATTTTTATGAAAACTTTGAAAATGCCTTAAAGATTATATCATTATTTATTATAACTTATATGCCTGAAAGTAACTATAGACAAAGATTTTAACAATAGTGCAAGTAAGTCCAACAATATGACTATAAAGTATATAGAAATGTTATTAAAAGTTATGCCCCTTGAAATAACTTTTCTAGAGTGAAGTCCCCCTGCTATATAGAAATTATATAATGAAAAATGGAAAAGTAAATGTTATTAAATAAGTAGAAGATTTTACACTAAGAAACTATTATAGTCGGTTGCACAGGAATGAAAGGAAGACGTGTAGAAAATTTCATCTCAATCGGATGTACCGTTATCGAACGCATCCAATACATAGCTAGCTGACCACAAACACACAAAGCCACATACACTCTGTTTTATAGATATAGATGTACACAGGGTGCCATGAATCAACGTTGGCGATCTGATGTATGTAAGCAAGAAACGCATTATACTATGGAATCACCGTTCTATTGAATAATTACATTCCTGAGAAGAAAACAATTTATCTACCATTTTCAATACTAGTGCAAAGCAAAGAAATGCATGTAAACTGCTGAAAGTTTAACCTATATAAAAACAATTACACTTTTTATTTTCCAAGTAATGTAAATATAATAATTTGCACATAAATCATTACTACTGAGGTATTTTACCGCTGTTATGCTTGGCTTCTAGTGGTTTTCTTTTAATCTTCCAATTTGGTAATTTTACCTTCTGTAAAGTGTCCTATAATAAACCTGTTTTTTGGCTGTTACACCCGCTACATGGTCTGGTGCACAGGTACAAACTCAAGACTGAAACCACCGCATCCAGACCGTGAAACCGACTGACAAACGAGAAAGTAACTAGCAGGAGCATGCTGGTGACTTGGCTTAATACTGACGCACGAACAGTTAAAAACATTGTTGATCATTGGCCCAAAGCTGAACCAGAGGTATGAAATACAGACCAGGTCTGTTGTTAAAGACCAGACCGTAACTGAAATGGGTCACGGAGAGATGATTCTGAGGAACCAGCCGAGAAACCAGAATCTGGGTCACCGATACAGTCACCAAAGTAATGGCTGACGAGAGGATATATTTCGCTAGTTATTGGGGACATCAGGCAACATATTATGTGCAGAATGTCACGCCTATCACCACTCGCGGGAAGATTCTCGGTTTTTGCCACTTCGCTTTCCTCGTGTATGGTCTTGCTCAAGGTGTCTTTGTTGTCCTTGTCAACAATTGTGCCGATCGACCATTGCCAGGAACCGTGCCTTTCATTACTGTTATTTATAAACAAATATTGAATATTTAATTTAAGAACTGACATCATTGCATTCTGGACATTACCATACAGGCTCCTTCAAAATCCACCCAAGAGTCGCCATACTGATGATTCCAGTAGTAATGTCATTAAAAGTTCCCCTGCTGTCCCTCTTCCCTTTGAGTATTTTCCAAACCCTTTAATCACTCCCGTCTGAGCCAGTCTTTCCAGATATGCATACTCCGTCTGTTCATCTACAGTCTCCAACCGATCCAAGAGAGCCTTCACCACGCAGGCCCGGGGGGGGGGGGGGGGGGGGGAGGGGGGAGGGGGGGGGGGGGGGGAGGAAATGAAGATTATTTCAAGATCGCGTTAAAACAAGAACCGATTACTTGATAGCGTTTTTCCCTCCACACTTTACGGTTCTGTACTCCTCGCCCTTCTGATATTCGTCTTATAACATAAGTAGACCCACAAATCACGTTTTATGTTCTCGTATGTGTTATTAAAGTTAGCTTCCATTTTTACGTATACTATATAGGGGCAGGGTGGGGAGAGGGGGGGGGGAGTGGAATTTATAGGGAGGAAATACGAAAGGAGAGGAATGACATTCTCAACATATGGTGTAGAGGGGCATGGACCAAAAAAGGTTGAGAACCACTGGTGTAAAGCTTCATACAGGGGATGCTTCCAGTCTTAAGATACATCTTGGCCGGGAGCACATTGTAACTGTCAAAACTGAATGGCAGGTCCAGTATATGCTGCGTACATGTAATAGGTGCTTCCCTTGTACATACGAGAATGACTTGAATGGACTGATTTTCTTTGCGTTCTAGCTTCAACAGCTGGCTGTGAGATGTGAATAATCCCAGTCCATACTAATCACCGAAATGATCAGATGAGGTCAAGTATGTTCAACATTTATTGTTCCAGAGATTTTCATTCATTTCAGAGAATTTAGTTCTTTCTCGGTCATTTCTACTTCCTCCCGATCCTAGGAAGACAAACGTCTGTTAAAAATTATTCCCAGGTACTGGAGTATGTTCTCTCTATTGATTATACCCCAGGTACTGGAGTGTGCTCTCTCTATTGATCATACCCCAGCAAGTACTGGAGTGTGCTCTCCCTCTCTCTCTCTCTCTCTATAGACCATACCTCAGCAGGTACTGGAGTGCTCTCTCTGTCTCTCTCTCTCTCTCTTTCTCTAGACCATACCTCAGCAGGTACTGGAGTGCTCTCTCTCTCTCTCTCTCTCTCTCTCTCTCTCTCTCTCTCTCTCTCTCTCTCTCTCTCTACCTGCCTCCACTGTTGCTGCTGTCTTACCTGTGTTGACGTTGAAGTGCACGGGTGAAATTGCAGATCCCCGTGGTAGCCCTGGTGAGATAATGTGTTGCTAGGGTTTCCAAGACCCCATGGGCAGACCAACATTCTGTTCATATAAGACACCTGCAAATCTAGTTCATCATGCAGGGATAGACACCCATGTTCATAAACATTTTCATCAAAAGGTTATGCTTAACTCTTTTGTTCTCTAGATCCCATGCTGCAACCAATTTCACGCTTATTCTGAAAGCCTCTACATACATCATTCGCAAGGGTGGTGACATTTTCCCAAGTATCCTTCCTTGGTCTATAACTCCCTAAATACATTTCTCCAAGTGATCATGCAATGTTTTCGTAATTATCCTTTCCAACATCTTGCCAGAAGTATTCCGTACAGAAAAGGCCATATAGCCATTTAATGTAGTGTAGTCGGTATATATATATATATATATATATATATATATATATATATATATATATATATATATATATATATATATATATATATATATATATATATATATATATATATATATTGGTTTAGGAAGTGGCGTGAGATAACTATGAAACCACTCTCCTAGAACAGATGCTGTGTTTGAAGCCGTCCACCATTTCCTCCAGATCTTCATACTTTAGGTTATTCTCACTAACATATTCATCGTAACTTTGATTAAGCTGTGCTCACAATTTATTTACAGGACGAGAAATCCCTAAAATTTCAGACAAAGGAGAGTTTAACGCAAAATAGTGGTGTGGTTTTTCCGATACATGTCTCTTTTAGGCCGTTTAAAGACAAGAGTCATTGGATACCCAAAAGCACAGCTGGAAATGGCTCCTAGAAAAGTAAGATGGCAGGTCTTGGCATCCACAAGGAGTGGGAAGGAAGAAGTCAGACATCTAGACTCATGTATATGGATGCACAACTAGATAGGGCTTGAAATAGAAGGGGATATCTTGAAAGAGGTTAACTCATAAGGAGAACTGGTTGGTTATTCCAATCAAAAGAAGACAGTCCACATTCTTTGGGCATGTTATGAGAAGAAGAAAGCTGGAGTATGTCGTACAACGGGACGGCTGTAGGGGAAGAGAGGCAGCGGGAGAACAAGAGAGGAGATACTAGACTGGTTGACATGGCATGGAGGAAAGTCGGTATCAGAAATGGTTGGTAGCACAAGAGACAGAAGACTGTGGACAGATATGATCATCAACGCCACACAAAATGAAATATAAGAAGAAGTGTTATGACCCTGCCATAACGAGATAGAGAAAATACTTTGTTACAGAAAACAATGTTGCTACGACATATACATGGCATGTTATCTAAATATAGAGACAGTTCCCAGGCTATTCATTACATAAAGACATCAACCGACATGTGTCCATCTTCATTCCTCTGTTCTTCTAGTTTCCAGAATACAGACGAATGTTTCATATCTGTAACCTGGCAACTACTGTGACTACTGTGAAAAATTGCCTATTTATTATCAAGTTTGCACTGATAGGTGGCTATCTCCGTGGCGAAGAGTTACGGACGCGGTTCGTGATCCTGCATAACCGCGTTCGAAAAATATAGCGCGTGATTTGGCAGCAGGCCGCGTTGCGTTATATGTTGTAACGAAGTGGTATGGGTGCCGGTCGTTCGGAAAGCAATGGCAAACTACTGAACGTAAACTTGCCAAGAGATCACAAAAGGAAAACATGCTGGTGTTGACTGCAACGTCCTGTAAAGAATATGCAATTAGCTTTTTAACTGATAGGTGACTGTGTTTAATTATTCCCAACGTTGCATTAACCAATGCCAGGGGTGGAAAATCCTGGAAACATACAAGCGTAGAATCACATGTGAGATGAGATGCACAAGAAAACCGCTGGAAAAACTAGAAGAGATGGAAACACGACACACAAAGAACACCACCGATTACTGACTTTATAAAATAGCAAAGAATTAAATGGTTCGGAACAAGCTAAACCAGCGACTGGAGCGTCCCACGCGAGAATATTGCAAATCTAGGCAAGAGAACGATCCAGGATGAGTTGGCTAGATGGAGAAAAAGAGACACTGAATATCAAATATAAAATATGACATTAGTACAAGCAACAAGAGACACCACACCAAAAAAAAAAAAATGCACTTACGCTCCACTACAAAGACGGTAGGGCTAAAGAAGAAAAAGACAAACATCTGTTGTATAGCTAGCCACTACGTTTCAACGTTGCCGAACTTTACCAGAGAATTACTTGCGGCGATTGTCGTTTTCTTGTTATTGTGTCCTCCATTTAAGGATATATAGAGTACTCGTGACATTAAATTCCCCGATTATTTCAAGATCGCATTAAAACAGACACCGACTACCGAGTATTCTAGTTCCCTCCATTGTCTACGAATGTTTACATCTTGGATTCTAAAATTGTTCGTCTAACGAGATCAAGTGACCGTCTTTTTAAGACGTAAGTAGACTCGTAAATTCCGTTTTATATAGATTTTTGGCATTGATTTAGTATAAATAATTAAATTGAGCATCCATTTGTACGCATCCATTTGGTAACACTCCAAACTGAAATTATGAAGGCTGCATGCTATGATGCTTTAATGGGATATTTCAATGGCGGGAAATAGCAGTTTTCCGTGTCAATCCAGCGACGATCATTTAATATTCTTATGGACTATCCAGAGTGATGGCAATGATAATGAATGCAGTTTGCATTCATCACCCATTGTAGTATTTATGTGTGAATTATCATCACTCTACATGGCCGGTAACATATACATTTTGGTAATTTTTTTTATCACGACCTCCCTCAGAATCTACCTGCCCAGGCAAACAGCAGACATGGCATGGAGACTGACGTCATCTCAGCCTGACTGTGGGTGTGAGTGCGTATACAATAGTGTGTGTGTGTGTGTGTGTGTGTATATATATATATATATATATATATATATATATATATACACATACATATGCACACACACACACACACCCACACACACATGCATACATATATACATACACATATATAAATACACCCACCAACACACACACACATATATATATGTGTGTGTGTGTGTGTGGGTGGGGTGCATTTATATATGTGTATGTATATATATACCTGCTCACATACCTTTCCGTAAGAAACCAACGCGACGAGATCTGCTTCAGAATCTTGCGCAGCTGTGTTTTGTACCTGGGTATACAGGATTACAAACAGCATCTTTAACCTCTTCACCAGGGAGTCCAGCATATATATGTTTGTGTATGTATGTATGTATATATATATATATATATATATATATATATATATATATATATATATATATATATATATATATATTAATGGTCTGCATTTGGTGCAGGAGAGCCTTGCGTATGATAACACAATATCTAGCTTAAGAATGGAGGCGGAGGCGGTCAGTGCAGCTTTCCGCTGGATAGAGAACACGATACATACACACATTGTGATCGTAACTGACTCAGAAAGCATGCTGAGGAGGGTGAGAACAGGCAAGCTTCGTGCAGAGTGGCTTGCTTCGCTTCGGAGGTCACGGGTAGCAAGCATCACCTGGATCTTTTCTCCTGAGCATGCCGGTGTGCTGGGGAATGAACAGGCGGACAGATTGGCTGGCTTGGCAAAACTTGGTGGAGTATTGATGCATAACAAAACAGACGCGGTTGCGGCCTTGTGGGAGCACGTGTACACCTCGGAGGAGCAAATGGATCACCATAGTCTGGTAAGAATGAGGCAGCGAGGTTTGACGAGGGGATCTGGCCGACGATCGACGCTCAGAGGAAAAGCGAGACGGACATATAATTAGATTGCTACTGGAACTATTAGTGTTGGAACTCTTCGTTGGCTGCTGAGGATGGGGACGGAGCACTTATGGGAGGACGGAGCGCTTATGGGAATGTCCCGAATGCTGTGATGTCGGTTCCTAAATCAATCAATCAATCAATCAACCAATCAATCAATATCTCAGCTTATAATTGACTTACAGACTTGAATAAGGTAACGTTGGATTTGTTTTTTCAAGAGGTATCCAACTATGCAGCTTATATAATTAAAAAGCAATTTAGAAAATGTTACTAAAGTACCTATGTATAGCATGGGTTTCTATAATGTTCAGAGAAGAGTCTTCTAATGTCGTTCTCCTGCAGTTGGTCTTAGTTCATTGGCCCCTTCAGTAAGAAACTGTCCTCATTGCTGGTAATAGGTTGAAATAATTGTTCACGTGTCTAGAGTGGTCTCTAAATTGAACTCTGTCCTCTTGTCATCTGTGAGCACAACCTGTATGTGCCAACCTTTGGTCTACTGCTGCCATTGGTATTATCTTACAATATTGAAAATATTTACTCAAACATAACAATAAAATCCAGCAATGCGAAGCAGACTGATGGACTGTTGGTGTAGCTGTCAGGGCGCCACGGAAACGCCATATGTTGATGGCATTAAGTATGGGTAGGATGACCTCAAGTGCTCTCAAACGAGCTCAACATTTCTCGATCAATACGCGTTGGCTGTCTTAACTTGGACAATCTCATTATGTTGGCTGTCGCTGGGTGCCGGCATCAATCTAAGCTTGCCTCTATTTGTTCATATTCTCAGTTCATGTCCAGGACACCTTCACATTTACTGTGTACACTTCCTTGGTCTGCCACGTGTTGACCTGCAGTTAGCCTGGAGAGATTGCCACTGTTAAACACTTATTAAACGTTATCTAAAATCAACCGTACTGTACATCGGGTTTGACAGCGAATTTTCAATCCAGAAAGCGTAGGATCAATGTGTGTGTGTGTGTGTGTGTGTGAGTGTGTGTATGCGCGTGAGCTTGAGTGTGTGTATGTGTGCGTGCGTGCGTGCACGCACGTACGTATGTATGTATGTATGTAGGTAGGTAGGTAGGTTGGTAGGTAGGTAGGTAGGTGTGTGTGTATGTGTATGTGTGTGTGTGTAATGTATGTGTGTAATGTGTGTGTGTGTGTGTGGATAAGAATATTATGAAAAAGCGAACAACTTGTCGCCGTAAGGCTATGTATATAAATAAACATGCAACATAAAAGTCATGAGGCCATTAACAATTTATGAAGAAGAACAGACACATAAACTAACACCTTTAATGGGAAGCCAAATTCCAGCAGCGATGAAAAGCTTATTTCATCTGGTACCATAAAGGCTGTAATAAAGTCGTAAATCTGACGGCCTTCTCTCAGGTGGCTTCTTACTCTTTCTGTCAGCGCCGAGGCATTTATCTTCTGATCAGAGGTCTCTTTGAACTTTCTTCAGATGGTTTGTGCAAAAGAGCTCCGGCCTGCGTGTGTGTCACCAACAGCGTCACAAGCCAGACCTGCCCGTGTTTGTGCCGGTGTAAGATCTAGAGTTTATTGCTAATAATTAACCTACTTAGAGCTCATGTTACAACCTGGACCCAGACCATATTTATGTTTTGGCCCTGGTTGAGGAATGCACTGGATTAATAAAACTTTCAAATGTGGGTCAAATGAAAATTATAATGCTTTTTTCGGCTGCCTTGTCTGTGAAATTGTTAATCATAAAATGGTCTCTAAACGGCATTAATGTCAATATGATATGTTCATTTCCTTTCATTTATTACGAAGTGTTACAGCTAAGTAGTTTTAACGTGTTTGCTGGAGTCTGTCGGTGTCTTTGATATGCGTCTTAAACTGTATGATCTAGTTTTCATGAATGTGATAAAAAAGAAGTCCTAAGAGTGTCCACTCTTTATAACCAGATCGGGCCATTGATTTAAGCTAGAAAACATTTCTGACGCTTTGGGCGAGCACCACTACCACACAGGCCAGCAGCTTGCCTGTCTGTCCAGCGGTCATGTGTTCGAATCTCCATTGACGCCGGGGTTTATTTAAACACTTACCTTGACTGCCAGGTCGAACCAGCCTAACCTGCGTACCAAGAATTGTTCCGGGAGATAAAGACGTTCGGCGTGATATTGACCACATCACACACCGAGAACACACATGATAACCCGATATCCTGTGGTGAAATGTCACGTCAAGCTATAGAATGTTATACGTAGTCGTGTAGCGAGCGGGCAAACAGACGGAATATGAAAATAAGAACGCAAAGTGGTCGTTCGTAGCACTCGGAAATTTGATGAAGTCTACAGACATTAAATCAAGTAAAACAGAATGACACATATTACCAAACGTAAGAGGAACATCGGTGGTGGAGTGGTTGAACGCTTGCCTGCCTGTTAGAGTTAAGGGTTTGAATCCGTATCCAGTCGGAATTCTTAAATTGACATGGGCTCCCGGGTCAACTTAGCCTAATACAGGTTACAGGGAATTTCTGGAGAAGTCATGGCGGCCGGCGTCACATGACCACAACACCCCTGCAGTGCCGACTGATCTAAACAATAGGAGGGCTTAGCACTACATGCACAGTGCGTCTTTAGGCGCGTTAAAAGTCATTTAATTTTATTCAAAACCAGACTGAGAATATTTCACTCCAGACCCAAATCAATTGCATGCTGTTGTATGTATCGCTATCACGGACAACCGCAGATACGACTGCTAATACACTGCAAAACATTCATTAACAAGTTCCTGTGTAGAATAGAAGGAATACAATTGTATGACAGAGTCAATAATGTGGAATTCGTGAATAGATTTAAACATATTTAGGATAAACAAGAGGTAAGGAAAAGACGTTGGAACTGGATAGATTGCACAGGGGCAATACCCGTTAACAGTGGTTCCCAAGCTTTTCAAGGAGAGGGCCATATCTACTATTTTCGGTAATTAAGCGGGCCACAACGTTATAAAATTATAAAAGTCGTGCAATATCATTCTTACCTTTCTTTATCCAGCTTTCCGCTGGATGGAGAATACGATACACACACACATCATGATTGTAACTGACTCAGAAAGCATGCTGAGTAGGGCGAGGACAGGCAAGCTTCGTGCAGAGTGGCTTGCTTCGCTTCGGAAGTCACGGGTGACAAGCATCGTCTGGATATTTTCTCCGGGGCATGCTGGTGTGCTGGGGAATGAACAGGCGGACAGATTGGCTGGCTCTTCAAAACTTGGTGGAGTATTGATTCATGATGGGGAAGACGTGGTTGCGGCCTTGTGGGAGCACGTGTACACCTCGGAGGAGCAAATTGATCAGCATGGTCTGGCAAGAATGCGACAGCGAGGGGTGATGAGGGGATCTGGCCGACGATCGACGCTCAGAGGAAAGGCGAGACGGACATATAATCAAATTGCTACTGGTACTATTAGTGTTGGAACTCTTCGCTGTCTGCTGAGGATGGAGACGGAGCGTCTATGGGAAAGCCCCGAATGCTGTGATGTCGGTTCCTAAATCAATCAATCAATCAATATACTTTCGTCAACACAATTCTAGAACTTTAAAGGCAGTCAGTGTCAGGACTGGCAGTGGCGGTCACTGCTGTAATTTTTTGGTTTAAAATCAAAAGTTCATTTAACAATAAATTTTAAATCAGTTTCGAAAATCTTTATTAATGTAATTAATTTACAATTGTAACTATTCTTCATAATCAGTTACTTCAGTTCAGGTGCCAGTTTATCAATGTCTGGGCACAAATCTGTCGTGACCAAAGTCATAAGCGCAGCTAGGTTACTGTCGGTGAGTCTGGAACGTTGCTTATTTTTCATAACGGTCATTGCGGAAAATGACTGCTCGCATCTGTAAGTCGAACCAAAACGACAAATGTATCTCTGGGCGAAGTGTTCAAATTGTTCGACAGGCAATAGTCGCCAGAATGAAATCATTTGATCAGCTGAAGGTGAAGCAGACAACTTCGTACGACACAACAACATCACTCTTGCTCTGTTCGTTACCTTGGTGTAAAATTACTGCTGCCTGGTCAGAGAACTTTATGTTTTAGCTATGAAATCTTTTCTTAACCCTGAATTGATCGGATATTGAGCATTTATGTCTAAATGTGCGGTCGTGAAGTGTCGTTCCAGATTAAATTTTTTTGTAACAGAAACACAAAATCCACAGATTAAGCAAACTGGTTTACCACTACGGCTAGACATAAACATAAATTTCTCCGTCCAATCTTCGTTGAATTCACGACAAGCAACATCTTCACATTTTCGCCTTTTACCATTGATTGATTTTAGATTTTCCATATTCATGTTTATAGGGTTTAACGGTAAATATTTATTTGAAAAAATATAATTTCAACACAATACTGCCGATTCTGCTAAACAATTGTAACAAACAACAACATGGCGCCTTGCGCACTCTGATTGGTCGACAAGGCTGGGATATGGGAACCTCATAACGTTTCGTTGCGAACTGAACAGGTGCATTCGATAATATCTGGGCATAACAACCACGTTAGCCGAGTGGCTAGAACCCCGGACTCTCGTTCGGGAGACCCGGGTTCGATCCCTCGGTAAGGTGTGGGATTTTTTTCTGTCGGGAGCAAAAAGAAAATCCTAACCTGCACAGTTCGCGGCGACTGCACTAGCCAGGCGGCCTTTATTCCTCAGGCTCAAAGACCCCTCTGCCATACACCGCAAGGTACTATATTGGCAGTAAATGACAGGTTTTTTTTTTTTTGGTTTTTTTAACAACCACGAGCATAGTAAATTATCGCACGTTGACGGGACGCTCCGAGTGCATTTTTGAAATTAATAAAATAAATTATGTTAAATAACGAGGCCTCGCGTGCCACTTTCTGACAGCTGGCGGGCCACAAGTGGCCCGCGTATCGTGGTTTGGGAACCTCTGTCCGTTAATGTGTTACTTTTTCTTATAGTCCATGCCGGCTGGCGAGGTGATCATGTCTGTCCACAGCCTTCTTTCTCTTGTGTTGCTGGCCATTTCTAATACCGATGTTCCTCCATGCCACATAAAACCTGCCTAGCATCAACACTTTTAGTCTCCCCTACCTTGCTATCCTTCGAATTTTCCCGTTGTGACGCCAATCTCCAGCCTCCCTCTTCTTACGACATGCTAAAAGAAAGTGACCTGTCTTCTTCTGATGCGAGCAACCAGTCCCCTTTGTCAGTTAACTACTGTCAAGATATCTTCATATAACTAGAAAGATATTTTTTTTATTCTGGAACTCTCAGAAGAAACGAAAAAGGGGGAGGCCTAAAGCGCACGAAGAAGATAATTAAAGACACAGATGCGTACTACGTAAAGTGCTTCAAGTACTTAGGAAGTATAATATCATCAAATGGCAAATCAGAAGACGAGATCGAAAATAGATGCAATAAGGCAAACCAACTAATTGGACAAATGGCACCAATATTAAAGAACAAACACATACCAGTAGATACTAATAAGCACTCTACAACACAATCTTTCTACCAACTCCATGCCACCAATCAACGCCAAGCGGTCTGCTTCCAAATCGCCCGCGGTGGACCTCTAACCCTGTATGTCGGGATTATGAAACTGAGTTGACTTCCACTGAGCCACAGACTGGACGCTCACAATGCCCAGTGTTAATCGAGACAATAATATGATAATCAGGCAGACTGAGTACGTATTAGATGATACATTAGCCAGCGAGTGCTAATGTTTGGCGCACGGGTGACGGTTTACCGGTACTTGCTGTAGAAGTGAGAAGGCTCTACATTACACGAAGACTTGACAGGCACCCGGATCAGATTTTACGCTGGAGGAAATTGAGACCTTGGGAAATTTTGGAATCGAAATAACCCCAACATGTCTAAATAACATATATAATAATGGGTATATTACCAATAGTCTTTTAAAAGCCGCTTTTATCGCTCTGCTAAAGACGTGAGTACTTTAGTGTGTCAAGATCATCACATTATAGTTTGTATGAGTCATTCGACAAATCCATGCCGGGGAACGGCACAAACATGCTATTTATACACCAAGGATACTATTAGACAGAGTTACATATGTGAAAACAGATATGTGATTATGGTTTATAGATTACACACAAATATTTGAATTTGTAAAACATGGGAATTTAGTCAAACTAATATGAGAATTGCCGGTCTCTCTGGCTGAGGGGTTACAACACTTTCTCCGTAATCCCGTTTATCACGCAGAGTCTCGTAGCGGGAGAGAACTGGGAGCGGTTCGACCCCCGCTGGTGACTTGCGGGATACTGAGCCGGCCGCTCAGAAAGCAATGGCAAACTACTGAGCGTAATCTTGCCAAGAAATCAACAGACAGCTGAAAGATGCTGCTGTTGACAGCGATGTCCTGTAAAGGATATGAAAAAAAAAAAAATATGAGAATTAAACATTGACAGACATCTGTGAATAATAAAGAACATCACAACAGCTGTAACAGTCACCAACAATTTAGGAATATGTTAGTGGATAAAGAGCAGTGTCAGACAGAGATGTGTATTGTCCCTTGCTTTGCTTTCATTATACAATGACTTTCTTCTTCTTTTGTTCGATTCACAGTTATTGGTGTTTATATACACTGTTGTCCTTTGTGTAAATGTCACTCGTCTTTAGTTCTGTTGGCATCGACCTAGCACCATATGCACACGGCGAGCAAAATAATCCTTAAAATGAAGATGTGGTCATAACATAAATAACCTTCGCTATGCTGATGGTGACATGTTCTTGATAGCAACACGTGAGAACTACGGGGAATTCTAGCTACAATGGTTGAAGACAGTGGAAAATTGGGCTTCCTCAACTACAACAATGTGAAGACATAATTAATGAAAGAAACAGATAAGCCTAAATGTACAAGTCAAGTCTATCGTATTAATTTGGACCAGTTCACAAATTCAAGCATCCAAGAACATGGATAACATTTGATGTATTTACTAAAGAGATACAGAACACATTTGATGTATTTACTACAGATATATAGAACACATTTGATGTATTTACTACAGATATATAGAACACATTTGATGTATTTACTAAAGAGATACAGAACACATTTGATGTATTTACTACATAGATACAGAACACATTATGTATTTACTACAGAGATACAGAACACATTATGTATTTACTACAGAGATACAGAACACATAAGATGTATTTACTACAGATATATAGAACACATTTGATGTATTTACTATAGGGGTATAGAACACATTTGATGTATTTACTATAGAGGTATAGAACACATTTTTCGAGCTATAATGTTGCATGTACTTTGCAGGAGGTTGTGATCAATCCAAAGTTGACGTGTTAGGCAATTTTACCTTCAGTAGTTTGCCATTGCTTTCTAACTGAGAAGTCAACGTTTAAGTGTTTAAGTTTGACTTAATGCTGGTGTAGGGATTGAACAGCCTACCTCTCCATCGACGCAAAGGATGTTTAAAAGCAAAGGGTCTCATCCTGTTGGCCACTACGACTACTACACTACAAGTCAACATTTATCACATGAAGACCACCTTTCGCAGTAAATCCGCGTCATTGGAGCTGAGTACAGAATTCTTGCATGCTTATTTCTCCCCCCCCACCCCCCCCCCCCCCCCCCCCCCCCCACGATATGCGGGACGGGATTCAGAATTGTTTCCGTAAATCGCTTAAGAAATCATGTCGTTTTACAGAAAGTTGGAAATTCTTTGGGCAGCCAAAATGAGTAATCTAAATGATTTGAATGAAGCTAAGACATAGATATTTTATCACAAACACAAGAAACTGGCAGTCGTACTTTTTGGCAAATGATGAAAAGAGAAACAGCGCAACGTGTTGAGACAGCTGAACATATTTAAGGAAAGATAGATAAAGTACACAAGAGAAAGTTCTGGACACGCTGTTTTCATGGCGCGGAAAGATGTCAACACGGGACACGTGTTGCTAGGGATCGCAGGATGTGAGGGACCGATGGTCCTCCATGATAGTCTCTGAATCACTTGAATGTAGGAGTATATCCGTATCTCCGCGTGCTCTGTTATATATGACAATTAGATAGACTTACAGGCAGACACAGGAAGATACGTATGTATGAAGGTAGGAGTGTAGGTAGGTAGATGGTGGGATAGCAAGCTAGGTAAGTGCGCAGGTAGTGAGTTAGGCGAGGAGTCTTAATTATCGATGTGTATTTATGCAGGTAGTTAGATAAACAACTTGGTAGGCTGGCCGTTAGATTTAACCGTATGGCACACGCTGATTGGTAGGTAGACACGCAAGTAGGTAGAAACACAGGTAGGTAGAAACACAGGTAGGTAGAAACACAGATAGGCAGAAACACAGATAGGCAGAAACACATGTAGGTAGGAACACATGTAAGTAGAAACACAGATAGGCAGAAACACATGTAGGTAGAAACACAGGTACGTAGACATATTTGTTTAAGAAAAGTTAATTATTTGGTTGTTTCGGGATTTGAAATTTAAATATTGAGCACAACCTACTACTGGCAACGCTGATCGTATTCCGGTATGAACCTAAGGCTTGTTCACGTCAATGTGGAAGAATTATACTCAAGTTTCGCTCTCGTTTGAGCTTGTCAGTAGTGCATATCCCTGACCGGATGTGTACCACACCCGCTTCACACGCTAGTGATTCGGGGCTTGTTTCCGGATCCGGTCAGGGATATGCACTACTGACGAGCTCAAACGAGAGCGAAACTCGAGTATAGTGCTTCCATATTGACGTGGATAGGCCTTAGGTTCATACCGGAATACGATCAGCGTTGCCAGTAGTGGGTTGTGCTCAATATTTAAAGAAAAGTTAGTTGCATAACCTTTACAGGACGTTTGCAGTGAATACCAGCACTTTTTGCTGTTGTTGATGTCTTGGCAGGTTTACGTTCAGTAGTTTGCCATTGCTTTCCGAATGACCGGCACCCTTACCATTTTGTAAAAAACTAGCGCAACTCGGTCTGCTGTCAAATCGCGTGCAGCTGTGTATCGAGCGCGGGTATGCGGAATCTCGAACCGCGTCTCTATCACTTTCGCGGATCTCTTTTCTTCTAAGTGTGCCATGAAGATGTCCGCTAGAATAGGTCCAAGTGGGCTCCCCATGGCCACTCCGTCAATTTGGCGATATGACTTGTTTAGAAAGTTGAATTGTATGTTGGCAGTACATAATTTTAATAGCCTCTCTAGAATAGCTGATGGTATGCCTAGTTTTAGTTGTTTGTCTCTAATGCGTTCGCTTATTATATTCACGGTCTCATCTAATGGAACGTTGGTGAATAAAGAGGCAATATCCATGCATGCCATATGTTTGTTGTTTATGTCCATAGTATCCAATAATTCCACCAGTTCGAATGTATCCCTGAGTGTTCTTGGATCGAAGGACTGTCGTACTGGCTTTAAAATTTCAGCTAGCCATCTCGCCATTCGGTGTTGTGCCGAGTTAACCATGGAAAGGATCGGTCTTAGTGGGATGCCGGGCTTGTGAAGCTTGGGTAGACCGTACATCTGAAGTGTTTGGAAGCCACGCGGTGTGAGCGTTTTTGCAGTGGCCTCACAATTCAAAGATCGGTGTACCGCAAAGAAACATGGACTGGCCAATACTTAAATTTTCAGAGCTTCGCACCTTTCCAGTACAATCGGGGCTTAGTACGGACCCTGTTTGACCGTGCTAGGAAGATATGCACCCAGGACACACTGACAGAGGAATTTAAAACTCTGAAGAATGCCTTAAACCTGAATGGGTACTCCACAGGATTTATAAAGCGCCACTGCCAACAGCCCAAACCGAAATCAGAAGTAACTACAGTCCCTAAACTCAAAGTATTCATCCAGCTAACCTTCCGAGGAGATGACGTAATGCAACGTCTGCGGGACCGGCTCACCACAGCAGTCGAGCGAACATTCTGTGCTGCAGCTGTAGTCATCAGGTACAGAAACACACCGATCCCAGTCCCAGCAGTAAAAGAACCTGTAGCTTTGTACGCCAAATCAAATTGTATTTACCAATTTACATGCAGATGCGAGGCCATCTACATAGGCAGAACTGAGCGACAGTTACATTGCAGGGTTTCGGAACATATTCCGAATTGGTTGGACACGATACTACACACAGAAGATGGTAGCCTAGGCAGGCCGACACACCGGAAAAGTCTGGCTTCATCGGTCGGGAGACATGTGCTCGAGACTGCTCACGTGGTTGAAAGAGACAGTGCCTTCCGTGTGTTGTTCAACACACAAAGTAGTTGATTGTTAAAGTTTGCTGAAGCTATACTAATCAACCTTCGTAAGCCGTCCTTGTGTAAGCAGAAAGACATGTTAGTCAGTTTAAAATTACCGTGGTAGACAATCTACATTACTGTGCGAACATGTGTATATTTCAGTTTGAAGGATTTATCTAATTAATTCACGTAAGTTGTGTGATTTCTGCAGTATGTACCTGACGAGATGCAGCGAAATATGTCAGGCAATAAATCGTGCAATCTATTGTTTGTGTCTTCGTTATTCAAAATAATAAGAATAGTTACCGGAAAGGTTAACCCGGTCAACAAATGCCCGCAGAAGTCGGATGTGTCGGCCTAACGGCGCAAGAACGCAGCTCTGCTGTAAACAGGCACAACGCAGTCACGTCCGGAAAAAAACTCTCCGGATGAACGAATCATAATAATTATAATAAGAATAGTTATAATATTAATAATAATAATAATAATAATAATAATAATAATAATAATAATAATAATAGCGATAATAATATGCATAGGGAGAATAGTTAAATTAATAATAGTTAAAATAATCATTGTTATAATAAGAATAGTTATAATAATAATAGTTATAGTAAGGATAGTTATACTAATAACAGTTATAATAAGAATAGTTACCGGGAAGGTTAACCCGGTTAACAAATGCCCGCAGAAGTCGGATGTGTCGGCCTAACGGCGCAAGAAAGCAGCTCTGCTGTTAACAGGTACGAAAAAAAAACAACAACTCCGGATGAACGCAGAAGAAGAAGATATTAAGAATAGTCATAATAAGGATAGTTATAATAATAATAGTTATATTAATGTCAGTCAGGTCTTAGTCAGATATGACTGAGCTACCGTATAACAGTAGACGGTACTACCTGGTTTCTGTTAGCGCCGAACGTTGGGCGGCGCTTACCAAACCCGACACCCCACATTGTGCCAACGGCTTCGGGCGGAAGAGCGCAATTGGGAGGGTACAAGCCTTACCCTGGTGCGAGGAAATGCAAGCTAAAGACAAAATTGTCATGGCAGGGCAGACCAGGCCCTAAGCCTTGGTTGGCGACTGGTCTAGGATCGAAGCTCCGACAGGCGGACAGTTAGAGCATTGCATTGCTGATCCGGCAGCTTCTGCAGCTTGTCATGTTCCAGATGTAGGGGTGTTACCTTTCCTCTGGAGTGAACTAGGCAGGCCGAGAGAGGGATCATGCTGCATGGGCAACACATGATCTCTATATTTTAGCCCAGGCTTTGTGCTATGGAGAGGCAATAACTCCATCCCTGGTCTTAACTGGTCTCGGAATCAAAGCGAGAGGCAACTGTTACGGGTTATAAGTCCTTGTCAGTTGGCGTAGACATGGGGCGCCACGCGTTGCCTCTGACGGTGGGAGACACCTATAGGTGTCACTGATCAGCTACCGCCCGCCTCAAGCTGGGCAGCCCCCAGCCAATTGGGTGCTGATCCGCCACAGCCTGCCTGCTTCAATGGGTGCTTGGGGCTAGGACAAAATCTGAATCGCAGGCTGTAAAACCAATGCACCAGGTACAAACAAAAATAAAAATAGAAACCTCAAGCTACGGCTTGCAACCTGGAACGTGAGAACCATGTGTCCAGGATTTTCCACTGACTTGACCAATATTGACGATGTGAGAAAAACGGCTGTGATTGATGCCGAACTCAATCGTCTTAACATTGATATTGCTGGCCTGCAGGAGACTCGCCTCGCTGAGGAAGGGTCACTCAGGGAAAACAACTACACCTTTTTCTGGAAGGGTAGAGGGCAGGCAGAAAAAAGGCAACACGGTGTGGGCTTTGCAGTGAAGAATTCGCTATTGGGAATGATTGAAATTCCAGCCGGAGGAAATGAAAGACTATTATCCCTGCGCTTGGCAACCTCTTGTGGGTTTGCCACCATTATTACTGCATATGCACCGACACTCGATTCCTCTGATGATGTGAAGGATTTGTTCTATGAGGAGTTAGACTCCGTGATCAAGGCAGTTCCAAAATCTGACTACATTTATATGCTCGGTGATTTCAATGCTCGTGTGGGCAAGGACTCGAGTTCATGGCCAGTGTCCCTTGGAAAATATAACATCGGTCGCATGAATGAAAATGGGCAAAGGCTGCTGGAGCATTGCACCAGTAATGACCTATGTATTACAAACTCTTTTTTTAAAACAAAAGAGATGCATAAGGTCACATGGAAACATCCAAGATCCGGCCATTGGCACCAGCTGGACTTCATCATCACACAGAGACAACATCTGAACCATATATCATTGACTCGTAGTTACCACAGTGCTGACTGTGATACAGATCATTCTTTGGTTGTTGCAAGAGTTAGACTGAGACCAAAGAGAATCTACACAGCTAAACACAAATCTAGCCCCAGGATTAATATTATTAACACTCATGATCCTGAAAAGTGCTTTCAGTTTCAACAGCAACTTGAAGACGCTTTCACTGATACACCAGAAAATTGTACAGTAAATGAAAAGTGGGGTCAAATTAAGGAAACTCTTTATAAAACTGCCGTAGGGGTTTACGGCACTGTGGATCATAAGAGGCAGGACTGGTTTGCGGCCAACAGCGAGACTCTGCAGCCCTTGATTGATAAGAAGAAGAAAGCTCTCTTAAGAAACAAGGAAAGACCAACGCGTAACACTCTTAGTGAGCTAAGGCAAGCTAGGAAGGATGTGCAAAAGGCTGCCAGGCAGTGTGCAAATGATTATTGGATCAAGTTATGTGAGTCCATTCAAATCGCAAGTGATAAGGGAGACATAAGAAGCATGTATGAAGGAATAAAGAAAGCCTGTGGTCCAGTGATCAAAAGAAGTGCACCGCTGAAAACCTTGACTGGAGAAGTCATCACTGATAAGAAACAGCAGATGGACAGATGGGTAGAGCACTATTTGGAGCTTTACTCAAGTGAGACCAATCTAGCGGATGATGCCCTTAACGCCATAGAGGCTCTACCAACTCTTGACCACCTGGACACACTTCCCACCATAACAGAAGTTAAGTGTGCTATAAATGAACTTGCATCTGGCAAGGCTCCAGGTAGGATGGGATTCCAATAGAGGTTATCAGGAGTGGACAAGACACACTCACTCTATAGATCCACCAACTAATAGAGCTATGCTGGCGTTTAGGACAAGTCCCACAGGATTTCAAAGATTCAAACATCATAACGCTGTACAAGAACAAGGGCGATCGGAGCGACTGTAACAACTATAGGGGTATCTCACTTCTGTGTATTGTTGGAAAAGTATTTGCCAGAATTGTTCTGCGCAGACTTCAAGTCCTAGGAGATCAAGTCTACCCCGAATCACAGTGTGGCTTTCGACAGAACCGGTCTACCACTGATATGATATTCTCATTGCGACAAATGCAAGAAAAATGCCGTGAACAGAATCAACCACTGTTTATTGCCTTCATCGACCTCACAAAGGCATTTGATTTGGTCAGTCGTGAGGGTCTGTTCAAGGCACTAAAGAAGATTGGCTGCCCACCAACTCTTCTGTCCATTGTGGAATCGTTCCACACAGGCATGAAGGGTATAATCAAGTTTGATGGTGCAACTTCTGAAGAATTTGAAATCAAGAGTGGAGTTAAGCAAGGTTGTGTACTAGCTCCCACCCTCTTTGGAATATACTTTTCACTTCTACTGAAATATGCATTTCGTGATCAGGATGGTGGTATATACATTCACTCACGCTCAGATGGCGGCCTCTACAATGCTCAGAGATTGAAGGCTAAGACCAAAATTAGGAGGGTACTGATCAGAGAGTTGCTTTTTGCAGATGATGCTGCAGTTACGACCCACTCTGAGGAAGAATTGCAATGTCTACTATCTGCATTCTCCAATGCTTGTTCTGAATTTGGTTTAACAATTAGCAAAAAGAAGACACAGATTATGTCACAAGGTGCACATGGGGTACCATCAATCTTTATTGACGACGCCGAACTAGAGATAGTAGACCATTTTACATATCTAGGATCAGTGGTAAATAGCAAATTATCCCTAGATCAGGAAATCAACATCCGGATTGGTAAGGCAGCAACAACAATGAACAGGTTAAGAAAAAGAGTCTGGGAGAACAGGAAGCTTACTGCCAAAACAAAAGTCCTTGTCTATCAAGCCTGTGTCCTTAGTACTCTTCTCTATGGCAGTGAAACCTGGACAACTTACTCACACCAAGAGAACAATTTAAACAGCTTTCATATGCGGTGTCTGCGAAGAATTCTTGGTATTAAGTGGCAAGACAAAATCACAAATATTGAAGTATTGGAAAGATCAAGTTGTGTGACAGTTTATTCCATGCTCAGTCTTCGTAGACTTAGATGGATAGGACATCTTAGGAGGATGGATGATGGTAGAATACCAAAGGATATCTTTTTTGGTGAATTACAGATGGGTAAGAGATCTCAGGGTCGGCCTCTACTACGATACAAAGATGTGTGTAAGCGGGACATGATTGATACAGGCATTGATAATGCACATTGGGAGCAAGTCGCCGCTGAACGTGTTGCATGGAGGGCAAATATCAGAAATGGAATAAAGTCAAAGGAGAAATTTATTGCAGAAAAGTCACACACCAAGCGTTTGAGACGTAAGATGGTGCATGATGGTGGAAATGACCACGTGTTCACATGCACCCACTGTGAACGGACATTTACAGCGCAAATTGGCCTTATCAGTCACACTCGCTACCGCCATAGTTAAAAGTTATTATGCCTTTTTAGAGCACAAACTATCGTCTGTCAAGACGGCAAGGTGCCAATGAATGAATGAGTTATATTAATAATTATATTAAGAATAGTTATAATAAGGATAGTTATAATAATAATAGTTATGATAATAATAATAGTTATAATAAGAATGGTAATAATAAGAATACTACCTCATCATCAGCGTACCCGTGGTTTAAGACCAAGCGCTCTTATCCTTTATACCATGTCGACGTCTAATTAACAGTAATAGTTTTATTATTATTATTATTATTATTATTATTATTATTATTATTATTATTATTTGTTTTTGGTTGTTTTGGTTTTGAGCTGAGTGGAGGTAGTTGGAACATAAAGAAATTATACAAGGGAATAGAAGGAATGGAGGCTGAGAGGAGGGGGACCCGGAAAAGAAAGTACGAAGGTTGTGGGGGAGAAAGAGTGGTGACAGGGGTAAGAGAAATAAGGAAGGTAGGAAGAAACAAAGGAAGGGAGAAATGGAAGAACAGAACGAATGGAAGAAGGGGAGAACATGAAGCATGAAGGTAGGAAGAAATAGAAAGAATGGAGGTAGGGAGCAACACAATTATGGAAATAGTGAAAAACAGATGAATGGAGGTAAGGATGAACAGAAAAAAATGGAGTTAGGGAGGAACAGACATAATGGAGGAAGGGAGGAACATAAATTATAGAGGTAATGAAGAACAGAAAGAATGGAGGTTAGGTGGAAAGAAAGAATAGAGGAAGGGGAGAGCAGAAAGCATTGAGGTATGGCGGAACAAAAAAGAATGGAGGTAGAGAGGAACAGAAAGATTGGGTATAAGAAGAAAGAGAAAGAATGGAGGTAGAGAGAAATACAAAGAGTTGAAGCAGGGAAGAAGAGAAAGAGTGGAGGGACGGGAGGACAGAAAGGTAGAGATAGGGAGGAGCAGAAAGAATGGAAGTAGGGGGAATATAACGATGAGATGTAGCCGAAGGAAAGAATTGAGGTAGTGAAACAGAACGAACGAAGCTAGGATGGACATAAACACAATACGATATGGGCGAAGTGAGGAATGAAAGAATGGAGATGCAGGCAAACAGAAGGAAAGGAGGTTGGGGTGGAGGACCAGATAGATGTGTTTCATCTATTAAATATGTGAAGATGAAAGCAGACACGATCATGCTGACGTCATTAGAACACACATACCACTGATGGCTAGTCGATGAACAGTGTAATCACCTGGCAAATGTTTGCACAGTCAGGGTCAAAGCTGGCATGAGATCATTCCGAAACTTAAGTAGTTGGCTTCGTGAGCACTTTAGCTCCGACATCACAAACGGGCAATCGTTTACACCTGGGTTAAAGGGCGGTTGGAACAATGAATGTAAGCATGCAAGAGGTATACACATCACGACTGACTCACAAATCATATGCTTTAATCCTGGCTTGGGTAAACATACCCGGGGAAGTCAATAAGAAAGTCACAAATGGCTGTAGAAAAATAACTAAATATGATAACAACTTTAAACCAGTTTATTTTTATAGATACATTGTCTCTTTATTTCTCAACATAATTTCTACCAACACTGATGCACTTATCCCATCGTATTATCAGGTCTCCCAAACCGGCTGCAAAAAACTGCGGGCTCTGTATTCTAAACCACATTTTCACTTCACATTCAACTTCGGCGTCATTCGCGAAATGTCTTCCCCCCCCCCCCCCCCCAAGGTGGGTTTACCAAAAAGGTGGAAATAGCTAGGGCTTAAGTCAAGGCTGTAAGGTGGATGTTCCAGAAATTCCCACCTTAGTTGGTTAATTTTCTCTTGAGTTAATCGAGCTGTATGTGGTCTGGTATTGTCATGAGAAAGCAACACGCCTATCGTCAGCAGTCCTGGACGTTTTCTTCGAATTGCATCATGAAGCATCGATAGAACTTCACAGCACCCTATTGCAGATGCCACATAGTCTATCGTTACTCGCCTGTAACCTCTAATTATCTCCTTTACCCGCTGCACGGATGCTTCTGTTGCAATCTCAACAGGACGACTAGATCGGATTTCATCAAAAATCGTAGAACGCACCTGAGAAAATTTTTCTACCCAGCTATGCACCGCTTTACGGGACAAACATTTGTCAGCATAAACAGGAAGCATTTTCTTATGAATGTCCTTTGCAGGCAGTCCTTTTGCAAACAAAAAACGCACAACAGCACGTTTGTTCTTTGGTTGTACATTCCGTAAGTACAGTCGCCATTTTGTTTATGCGCTGCGCATGCGCATGAGACACCTAGCGCCACCTGAAGAAAGGGAATATAAATTTCGATATTGCTGTCACCTAATGACACCTGTAGAAAACACCAACTACGTTTACCCGCCATCCCACAGAACTGTGTGGCTTACTTATTGACTCGCCCTCGTACTTGGGCAAATCATGCCGGTAACGCTAAATGTACAGATAACTGTTTCCAGTAACAGATAATGTTGCAGACGAGCGAAGTGACACGACGAACTCTACGAGATAATGGGAGTTTTAGATGGGATAACCCGATCTCTTCCTCTACTACGCATTCTTGCCAAACCGCATTGCCTGTTTGATCAGACTGGGTTAATTGCATGGCCGTATGATGGTGGGTGAAGTGTCTTATCATTGTGGCATAGCAGCGGGACCGCTGTGATATCAGGTACATTGCTTAAAACATGTCCACAGCAGCACTGGCCATTGTCGAAGTTTAGTTTAGTTTAGTTTAGTCGATGGATCAACATCACGGCACACGAGTGTAGCCCATAAGTGCTCCGTTCTCCTCCTAACTCAAACATAAGTCTGGAGAAAGTCAGCTCAGTGCACGAACCCCGTAGCACCGGCGAGGATCCTGAAATATTTTGGGTAGATTTTTAACTCGAAGTTTTGCCAGGGCAACGCCGTTAGGCTACTCTTTTTCGATTTCCAACTGCCAAGGGATTTTTTACGTGCGCAACAATACACACGGGTGTCCGATCTCACTACCCAGAGACCAGGGGACATTTTATTACTAGAAGTCCACGTGAAAAAAATCCCTGTCCTTACCGGGGCTTGAACCCGGGACCTCCAGCACTCGAGGCGGACACCATACCTCGAGACCACGCAGACCCCCCCCCCCCCCCAGCCCCATTGTCGAAGGTTGACACTGTAATCATACATTGTATCACATTGCTTTTAATATTACAGCGTTAGAGGCTGATCTCGCACTTTCTGTCGTCAATCTTTATAATGAGAAAGTACAGTGTCTCCCATGTATTGAACGGCGACTGTGCCTCGTATAGTGAGAATGCTACCCATCAGATGTTATGACTGTTCCAAGATAATTAAACCGATTGACTTGTTTAAGAATATTCCCATTTACTTGTATATTACATTGTGGTATTTCCTTCTTCCTAGTGACGACCATAATCTGTGTTTTCTAACAATTTAATTCTAGCCCTAATTGTTCACCGTGTGCAAACAGATCTGGAGACATGACACTGTCTCACACCTCTCTTAATAGACTGATATTTACCTAAAATTAGTATTTCAGACTTACTATTGCACTCGATGTCTTTGGTAGCGCTATAAAAATTGATTTGAAGAAACCATCGGGCATACATCGGATGATGCAGACATCATTCAACAGTTTTGTTATCACTTCTATAACCAGTTCACGATTAGCTTTTATTTCTTCACAAGTGATGTTATCTGGCTTTGTTAATATACTTTTCTTCATGTGTTGTATAGCAGCTTCTATTCTGCTTTCAATGTTACTGATCCTTTACATTAATCGTGAGTGTGAGTTTCTATCCGCCAACATCTTCATATAACTCTTTCATATCATACAGTTATGTCCATCATTCAATGAGCTTCTCTTTATCCATTCATGTGTTACCTTCTGTTGTGTTCAGACAACTAGCTGCTGTTTTGTAATGACCACTAGTTTGCGTTTCTGTTTTCACATATATCGTGTGTGTTGTCTTTGTCTACAGTCTGAACTGAGTAGAGGTATGACTCCGGCTCTTGAAGTGAGGCTTCACAATGGGATATTTTGTTAACAATTGTAAGCTGTATCTTACTCTTTGTCTTTGCCATATGAACTCGTAGACATGATCTCTCTGACCTCCTTTCAAGTACATTTAATGTATCTTACAATTGCTTTTGTGCGTGGGATAGGAGGCCATTGCCGTCAACGAGGCCCAGATTTTCAAGCTACCCTGTCAGGGGTCAGTGAAAATCAGATCATCAAACTACAGTGTCAGGGGTCAATGATATCCAGTTCATCAAGCTACCCTGTCAGGGGTCAATGATATCCAGATCATCAAGATACCCTGTCAAGGTCCAGATATCCAGATCATCAATCTACCATATCAGGGGTCAATGATATCCAGATCATCATGCTACCCTGTCTGAGGTCAATGAATTCCATGTTTGGCAGTACATGCAATGAACATTGTTGGGGTCTTTGTAATCAAGTCTACAATCAGAAAGAATAATGAAGGTGACAAAAGGCATCTCTCTCTCTCTCTCTCTCTCTCTCTCTCTCTCTCTCTCTCTCTCTCTCTCTCTCTCTCTCTCTCCTTTTCTTTCTGTTTAAATACAGTATGTTTGTTTTCCCTTATTAAGAACTCAGCACGTCATGACTTTTTATGTCGCCTTTATTAAATTAATGATTCTCTGTGGGGTCACTTAGCTCCTCATTACTTTCCAAAGAGATTTCCTGTCAAGGCTGTCAAGCCTTTGCCGGGTTCATTCTCTCCAGTCTGCTGGGATTGTTTCTTCCCCCCCCCCCTACCTCCCTACCAGCCTTTCAGAAACTACTACATAATATGTGCAGTAATCCATTTGATGTGTTAACATTGGCTTGAATAGCTTCTGTCTAGGATATCATTTGAACCAGGGCTTTCCCATCATTCAGAAGGTTGATAGTTTATCTAATGTCTTCAGTAGTTGGTTTCTCACAGCTGATATTGAGCTCCACATCCATGGGCTGGATATCTAATAGGTCTGGGACTGATCTGTTCAGGAGTTTCTCACCATCTGTTCATGTGATCTGCGATGTTGGTGAGACCTTTCACGTGATAATTTTTTGCCAGTCTGCTTGCTAGATTTTGATTTCTTACTATGTTCCGTGTGGTTCTCAGTATGTATCATTGACCAAGAATGGGAAAACAGAGTTTAGTTGGAAAAGGTTGATACAATGTAAACATTTAACGGGAAAAAAAACCCAGAAATGTAATTGAGGCAAACACATTCAACACCATGAGTCAAACATATGACAAATAGGCTAAATATAGAATGTATGTAATATAACATCTGCCGCACATTTCTCACGCCCAAAAGTCAGCCAAGTGTTTCTCATTACCTACATACATTCATAGGTGAATGCATTCAAATATTGTCTCTCCTGGTTTGCCATTGTGCCCTGCTGTGTACGCTTGGGTACATTTCTCATGCATCACATTTCCCAGGCCGCGAAATCTTGCTTCATAAGTTACCTTCACACAGGTAATCGATGTCATCCTTGGCCCTTTTGTCCCAACCACGGTGATGGACTGATATTCGAGGAAATTTAGAGACGGTGATAACAGATAATATAATCTCTTCTGTCTTCACAATAGTTTATTAGTTTTCACATCTGTAATCGTTTCTGAACAATATCGCCATGGCATGACATTTCTGGGTATCAATGTCCACATACATTTGTGATTGGTTAAGTACACACAATGTCGGGGAGTGGGCGAGTGGGACAGTCTGGTTACTTTTAACTCATTCTTTAGCAAACATCGGATCAGACCTTGATTAGTTATTTCTCATATCAGTTGTCCTTCTACCTCTAACACGGGACTGTCATTACTTCACCAACTCTGTCCTAATTAATACTTTAACCGCATCTGTTGTGTTTGTTTGTTTAACTCTTTCAATGTCTTGGGAATTTTACTTTAATTTCTACTTACCTAGAGTGTTGAGATTCCAGTGAATTATACGTATTACGCAAACGCATCAATTTCTGCATAGCTCTTGAGGCCAGTGAAAAAGCCCGAGAAATAAATTAACCGTATTGATCAACACTCATAGAAGTAGAGAAAAACAAGATATTAGAGGACACAACACAATATAAAACTGGAATGCTAGAGTGACCACATCTGGATTCGAACCCGCTCTCAACGAATGACGACCGCGTTTCTCCGAAGGAACAGTGTTACTTCGACCCAGTGCCAGGTTGTCCTCATTAGCCATGGTTATGAACATACTAGACTCAGTCTTACAGTCCAATGTGTTTATGTGTTTGTTATTTGATGTATGCTTGGTTAATATACATTTCTGAGACCTATGGTGCTGTTTCCATGACTAGATACGAAAGATGTTCATATTCCATTGGTGTGGGTTCAGGTGGGTGATAGATAGTAAGAACAATTAGGGGTGTTTAGATAGCCATGCAGCGAAGGATTCGTGTTCCTACAGCGAGGTACTGTCGTCCTCTAGAGGCGGCAAGTTCGAATCCCGGTGATATCACTGTAGCTTCGAACTTTTCAGTTTTTCTAGTGTTTCCTCTAATCTCTACTTCTTTCCTCTACTCCCATAACTGTCCATCAATACACTTTATTTTATGACATCGTTACGTCCATGTGTTCTTCGTCTCCTGGTATACTGCAGTGCATTTTCTGACTGCCACATTGATTGTATAAATGTTACAAGTCCGTATTGAGTCTATGAATGTTACAAATCCATATTGAGAGCATGAATGTATACGTCCTTATTAAGTGTATGAATGTTACAGATACGTATTGAGTGTATAAGTGTTACAAGTCCGTTTTGATTGTATAAGTGTTACAGGTCATTATCGTGTCTTTGTTGTGTTCTACTATCTCGCCTTATGCCTTTAGCTGCCTATTTTTTAAAATAAATGTATATGTGGTGCTATATTACATTATTATAGTAGCCAACTCTGCGGAATTATCTGACTGACTGACTGTCACCTTGCCGTCTTGACAGACGATAGTTTGTAAAAATGGAGTTATATCTCTCCATAACACAAAGCGGGGCGGAGTTTAGAGACCATGTGTTGCCCATGCAACATGATCCCTCTCTCTGCCTGCCTAGTTTAATCCAGAGGAAAGGTAACACCAATACATCTGGAACAAGACAAGCTGCAGAAGCTGCCAGATCAGAAAAGCAATGCTCTAACATTCCGCCTGTCGGAGCTTCCATCCTAGATCAGCTATCGAATAATGCTTAGGGCCTGGTCTGCCCTGTCGTGACATTTAGTCTTTAGCTTACATTTCCTCGCACTAGGGTAAGGTTTGCACCATCCCAGTTGCACTCCTCCACCCGAAGCTGTTGGCACAATGTGGGGTGTCAGGTTTGCTGATCGCCGCCCAACATTCGGCGCTAACAGAAAGCAGGTATTATCGTCTACTATCATACGTAGCTCATATCTGACTAAGACCTGACATAAGCGAAATTATCTACTGGCCGTTGTAAAATATACCCCCCCCCCCCCCATATATATATATTACTATCTAAATGTGATCCTGTTTTGGAAATCAAGTGGATTAGGGTGCAGGACTACTTGACGTTGATCATAATTTAAACAAGGGTAGCAGCCAGCAAATAAAATGGACACCCAGCCTAATAGAGTGTTTAATGCCTCGGGAGGTAGAATCTCCTGTACGATTACTCGTGATTTGATCATACAAGCGAGGGACCGCTGCATGTGTATTATCTAATGTGTCGCCTCTGTCGTGTGCCTGCCTTGACCGTGGTAGGGAGTTTGGTGTCCCAATGACCACAAGAGTTACGCCAATGGTAGAGCTGATACTAGTAGGGTTTCGCATGTCGGACAAGCCAAGGGATAGGAACCAAACGAAGAGAGACTTAAAACTTGTTGGTAGAATGAGGACAGGCAACGGCTAGGTAAACCAAACGTGAACATAGGCTTATCGAAATAGGATGACTGAGCCACAGGCTTGATGAAACAGTGCAAAGCTATTCACTTGTTGATATCATGCAATGTCTGTTTGCAACAGACGTAGCACTTGCTAAGTATCGCACAGGGCGCGCTAACAGCGAATGAGTTTGTCAAAAATAACAAACAAATAAGCAAATCTACATTATATTTCTAGATCACCGAGTCAGTGTGACCTATCGATACGACTACAATAGCATCTGCCTGGACAGCAGGCAACCGACCTCTCTGTGCACATGAACGATTTTTTTGCAGCCTCTGTGTGAGTGACCATAGGCTGACCTTCTGATGGATTTCCTGGGGCTATCCAAAGCTCATTGATTAACCCCACGCGCAGAGCTGGCACTGTTCAATCCCGCCTTTGATTGGTTTAATTAATTCTTTGTTGATCACACGATTAATTTCCACGCTGGTGAACGGTGGCTGATGAGTTCTATATTTGAAAAGACGTTGCCTGGGGACAGAGATGGAGTCCACTTTTATACACTGTTGGATCCACACTTCATCTGTTTCTTTCTTGATGGATGAGTGTCATCATTAATGAATTCGTTGCAACAGCGTTAATCAGTTATGTATTATGACAAATGTCCTTATAGCACAAGACAAGTAGAGGTCGCCTTTACTTGCCTTAAGGTGCACTGGGCATAAGTTGGCAGGCTCATAGTTGTTACAGACCAATGGGGACTCGCGGGTGCTAGGATCAGTATCACACCGGCTGTCTTTACTTCTACGCCGTTTCCCGGTGCCAAGTTTTCCCTGGGAGCCAGGGTCAAGTTTTAAAAGTATATTGTAGACTGAACCCCTGAACACCGGGACTATTGGACCTCTGACGCTCGCTTTGAACTCAAGAGTAGTCCACAGACGTGCTGCTAATAATAGTAGTTGTTACTACAAGGGAGTGCCTTGGACTGATTTTTGCGTATGCGTTAGCTTTCCTCTGTTCACCTGGCACCAGGCGAACTCACTCCGACTTCTTAGGTGTTTGTAATGTACGTCCCCATATGTGTATTAATTGTCCACGATTCACAGTCATATATTGACATTTGGCCGGTGGGGAGGGAGAGGCGTGGCTGAGAGGTGACAGTGTTCGCCTCAGACCCAGAAGGCAACGTGTTCAGACGCGGAATTTGTGCAAGAGCCACTGGTATTTAATGATGTCAAGCGCTCCATAATCTCTTGGGTAGTGAGATCGGACACCTACCCTTATCGGATAAGGATGAACCGTGAAGTCAAATGTGCCAGCTGTGCAGGTGACACATACCACGGCAGTTGGTAATCTGACATAAATGCATGCCAAAGTTGGGCACGCTGTCCTTTGAGGTGCTTTCATAGGTTTGATGCATTCTCCTGAAAACAAAAACGAAGAAGAAGAAGAAGAAGAAGAAGAAGAAGAAGAAGAAGAAGAAGAAGAAGAAGAAGAAGAAGAAGAACAGCAACAGCAACAGCAAACAACGGTAAACAACGGCAAACAACAGCAAACAACAGCAAACAACAACAAACAACAGCAAACAACAGTAACAACAGCAACAACAGCAACAACAGAAACAACAGCAACAACAGAAACAACAGCAACAACAGAAACAACAGCAAACAACAGCAACAACAGAAACAACAGCAAACAACAGCAAACAACAGCAAACAACAGCAAACAACAGCAAACAACAGCAAACAACGATAAACAACGGCAAACAACAGCAAACAACAGCAAACAACAACAAACAACAGCAAACAACAGTAACAACAGCAACAACAGCAACAACAGCAACAACAGAAACAACAGCAACAAACAACAACAGAAACAACAGCAACAAACAACAACAGCAACAACAACAACAACAGCAACAAACAACAACAGCAACAACAACAACAACAACAACACTGAAGAAGAAGAAGAAGAAGAAGAAGAAGAAGAAGAAGAAGAAGAAGAAGAAGAAGAAGAAGAAGAAGAAGAAGAAGAAGAAGAAGAAGAAGAAGAAGAAGAAGAAGAAGAAGAAGAAGAAGAAGAAAAAAGAAAGAGGAGGAGGAAGAAGAAGGAAAAGAAGAAGAAAAAAAGGAAGGAAAAAAAAAAAGATAAATAGTTGCATATAACATGGAAGAATTCTTTTTATAAACTTTAAAGACAGGAATTTACCCTATAAGATGTTCTAAAATGTATAACATTTTTGCTAGCCATATTCTGGTCTTTAACTCTGTGATACACCTAGAGATGCAGAGAAAACGCTAATAGTGAGTTCTAGAATACATCCGATGCTATCTATGTACCTAGACACGTGAATGTATTTACTTGTCTCACATGAGTACCATTGACTTTAAATGCACATTTACGCATGATCCGTTTCTCTGTGTAACTTTAACCATTTGAAAGCAATAAGAACAAATACCGCATGGCTTTATGCGCTCTGTTGGTCCTTCTCTAAAGCAGAATAGGCGTGATGTGTGTACACACAGAATTCCTTCGAGTAAACAGCCCAGCCCAGCCATCCTCCCTCCTTGGCTTAATATAATCCCCGACCTTAACAACGCCCATTTATATATATATATATATATATATATATATATATATATATATATATATATATATATATATATATATATATATATATATATATATATATATATCGGAGTAGACTTCAACCACTGATAGTTATAAGCGTTAGCTTAACATGAAATGAACGCATGTATTTTCTCCACTGAAGGTACCCAGTCCAGTAATAGTTGCAGATGTTCACAACTATAGTGTAAGAGCAGATATGTGGGCACAGAACGTGGACTACTCTGCACCTTGTGCGACATATCTGCCTGAGAAAGCCTGCCTGCAAACTCACCCACTAGGTTTCCCGTGTTCAGACTACAGGTGACTGATGTCTGGCAAGCAGGAGTTTTATACAGACAATTTTACACTGACATGGAAACAGGTCAGATGATCAAGTGACAGATGACTTGGTTATTTTACTTTGCTACGAAAGTGTGTAGTGTAAGAGGTAGTCAAATCCAAGCCCGAAGGCAGCGACCAGCAATAGACGTGCATATAGGTACATAGCAGAGTAGGTGTAAACACCTAGGGGCAATTATAACATCAGATGGAAGGTGCACACAACAGAGATTAAGAACAGAATAGGGCAAGCAAAAGTTGCATTTCAGAAAACGAAAAGTATCTTATGCAATAAGTCACTGTCATTGAATGTAAGAAGGAGAGTGATGAAATGCTTTACATAACCTATTATGCTGTATGGCAGTGAATCTTGGAATGTAAATGAACAAATTAGAAAGACCTTTGATGCAAAAGAGATGTGGTTCCAGAGACTAAGGTTGCGAATTCCATGGAGCACCAGAGTAAATACAATGATTGTCTGAAAGAGGTTAGTATAACTAGAGCATTATATTCAGAACTTTCATTGGCTCCTTGCCGTCTTGGAAGATGATAGTTTGTTACATTTTGCTTCAAAAAGGCATAATAATTAATATCTACAACCCATGGTGGTGCGAATGTGACTGATATTGTCAATTCGCGATGTGAATGTTCGTTCACAGTGGATGCATGTGAACACATGGTCATTTCCACCAACATGCATCATCTTACACGCTCGGTGTGCGACTTATCTGCAATAATTTTCTCCTTTGTCTTTACTCCATTTCTGATATTTGCCTTCCATGCAACACGTTCAGCGGCGACTTGCTCCCAATGTGCATTATCAATACCTGTATCAATCATGTCCCGCTTATGCACATCTTTGTATCGTAGTAGAGGCCGACCCTAAGTTCTCTTACCCATCTGTAACTCACCTAAACAGATATCCTTTGGAATTATAACATCATCCATCCTCCTAACGTGTCCTGTCCATGTAAGTCTACGAAGACTGAGCATGGAATAAACCGTCACACAACCAGATCTGTGTCTTCTTTTTTTTTGTTGTTGCTAATTATTAAACCAAATTCAGAACAAGCATTGGAGAATGCAGATACTAAATGTTGCAATTCTTACTCAGAGTGGGTGTTATTGCAGCTTCATCTGCAAGAAGCAACTCTCTGATCAGTAACCTCCTAATTTTGGCCTTGGCCTTCAATCTCTGAGCATTGTAGAGGCCGCCATCTGAGCGTGAGTGAATGTAAATACCATCACCCTTATCACGAAAGGCATATGTCTGTAAAAGTGAAAAGTATATTCCAAAGAGGGTGGGAGCTAGTACACAACCTCGTTTAACTCCACTCTTGATTTCAAACTCTTCTGAAGTTAAGCCATCAAATTTGATTATACCCTCTCTGCCTGTGTGGAACGATTTCACAATGGACAGAAGAGTTGGTGGGCAGTCAATCTTCTTTAGAGCCTCAGACCCTCATGACTGACCAAATCAAATGCCTTTGTGAGGCAATAAACAGTGGTTGATTCTGTTCATGGCATTTTTCTTGCATTAGTCCCACTGAGAATATCATATCAATGGTAGACCGTTTCTGTCGGAAGCCACACTATGATTCGGGGTAGACTTGATCTCCAAGACTTGAAGCCTGCGCAGAACAATTCTGGCAAATAAGTTCCCAACAATGCCCAGAAGTTAGATACCCCTATAGTTGTTACAGTCGCTCCGATAGCCCTTATTCTTGTACAGTGCTATGATGCTTGAATCTTTGAAATCCTGTGGGACTTGTTCTTCTCGCCAACGTAGCTCTGTTAGCTGGTGGATCTGTAGAGTGAGTGTGTCTTGACCACTCCTGATAACCTCTGTTGAAATCACATCCTTACCTGGAGCCTTGCCAGATGCAAGTTATTTATAGCACACTTAACATGTGTTATGGTGGGAAGTGTGTCCAGGTGGTCAAGAGTTGGTAGGATGGCGTTTAGGGCATCATCCGCTAGTTTGGTCTCACTTGAGAAAAGCTCCAAATAGTGCTCTACCCATATATCCATCTGCTGTTTCTTATCAGTGATGATTTCTCCAGTCAAGGTATTCAGTGGTGCACATCTTTTGATCATTGGACAACAGACTTTCTTTATCCTTTCATACATGCTTGTGATGTTTCCCTTATCACTTGCGATTTGAATGGACTCACATAACTTGATCCAATAGTCATTTGCACACTGCCTGGCAGCCTTTTGCTTCCTTCCTAGCTTGCTTCAGCTCACTGAGAGTGTTACGAGTTGTTCTTTCCTTGTTTTTTAAGAGAGCTATCTTCTTTATATCAATCAAGGACTGCAGTGTCTGGCTGTTTGCTGCAAACTAGTCCTGCCTCTTATGATCTACCGTGCCGTAAACCCTTACCGCTATTTTATAACGAGTTTCCTTAAATTTACTCCACTTTTCACTTGCTTTATAACTTCTGATGTATCAGTGAAGCGTCTTCAAGTTGGAACTCAAAGCACTTATCAAGATCGTGGGTGTTAATAATATTAATCCTGGGAATATATTTGTTTTTAGCTATGTAGAGTCTCTGTGGTCTCAGTCTAACCCTTGCAACAACCAAAGAATGATTTGTATCACATTCAGCACTGTGGTAACTTCAGTTAAGGATGTTTTGTTCAGATGTTATCTCCGTGTGATGATGAAGTCCAGCTGGTGCCAATGGCCTTCTTGGATGTGTCCATGTGACCCTATGCAGCTCGTTTGTTTTAACAAAGGAGTTTGTAATACATAGATCATTTCTGGTGCAATGCTCCAGCAGCCTTTGCATATTTTCATTCATGCCACCGATGTTGTATTTTCCAAGGCACACTGGCCTTGCCCACAAGCGCATTGAAATCATCGAGCATATAAATGTAGTCGAATTTGGAGCTGCCTTGATCACAGAGTCTAACTCCTCATAGAACGAATCCTTCATATCATCAGGGGAAGTGAGTGTCGGTGCATGTGTAGTGATAATGGTGGCAAAACTACAAGAGGTTGCCAAGCGCAGGGATAATAATCTTGCATTACCTTCAGCTGGAATTTCAATCATTCCCAGTAGCGGCAGTAGCGAATTCTTCATTGCAAAGCCCACATCATGTTGCCTTTTTTCTGTCTGCTCTCTAACCCCCCCCCCCCCCCCTAACAAAAAAAAAAAATAGGTCTAATTATTTTCCCTGCGTGATCCTTCCTCAGCGAGGCGAGTCTCCTGCAGGCCAGCAATATCACTGTTAAGACAATTGAGTTCGGCATCAATCACAGCCGTTTTTTTTTCATATCGTCAATATTCGTCAGGTCAGTGGAAAATCCTGGACACACGGTTCTTACGTTCCAGGTTGCAACCGTAGCTTGAGTTTTCTATTTTTTTCATTTTAGTAATACCTAGTGCATTAGTTTTACAGCCTGCGATGCAGATTTTGTCCTAGCCCCAAGCAGCCATTGAAGCCGGCAGGCTATGGCGGATCAGCACCAAATTTGCCGGGGGCTGCCCAGCTTGAGGCGGGCGGTAATTGATCAGTAACGCCTGTAGGTGTCTCCCACCGTCAGAGGCAACCCGTGGCGCCCTATGTCTACACTAATTTACAAGGACTCATAACCCGTAACTGCTACCTCTCACTTTGATTCTGAGACCGGTTATGACCAAGTATGGAGTTATACCTTTCCATAGCACAAATCCTGGGCTAAATTATAAAGACCATGTGTTGCCTATGCAACATGATCCCTCTCTCGGCCTGTCTAGTTCACTCCAGACGAAAGATAACAGCAATACATCTGGAGCAAGACAATCTGTAGAAGCTGCCGGATCAGCAAAGCAATGCTCTAACTGTCCGCCTGTCGGAGCTTCGATCCTAGACCAGCTGCCAACCAAGACTTAGGGCCTGGTCTGCCCTGCCGTGACATTTTGTCTTTATGTTGCATTTCCTCTCACCAGGATAAGGCTTGTACCCTCACAATTGCGCTCTTCCGTCCGAAGCCGTTGGCACAATGTGGGGTGTCGGGTTTGGTAAGCGCCGTAAAACATTCGGCGCAAACAGAAAGCAGGTAGTACCGTCTGCTGTCATTAAGGTAGCTCAGTCATATCTGACTAAGACCTGACTATAATACAGAAATAAGAAAGGGATAAACGGCTTTCTTTGGCCATGCCATGAGAAGAGAGGCATCGGAAAACACCGTGATAACTGGAACGATCAAGGGGGCGAGAGACAGACCAAGAGAAATGATACAAGGTGGACTGAGACGGTGGCATGGAGGTATAACATGAGCAATGTTGATCCAGAACACCAGGAACCGCGAACTGTGGACATGAACGCCTGCGTCACCTGGCAGGGCACTTGATATATATATATACCGCCCTGGGTTCGTCTATCAATACCTCAGCGTTTGGGTCCATCTCTGTTAACTATTCTCAACATCCTTTTCCACCACCACAACACCACTACCTTCAGTGTCTTTAGCATTTAATTGCTCACAGTCCATCATCAGCATGCAGATACACGAATAACCCACACATAACCTTGTTCTGCAAGCGGAATTGTATGTGTGTACTCATCTTCTTCTTGGCCTTCCCATTCCTCTCTTCCCGGGTGTACATCCCTCCATTATTATTTTCTCTAAGCTTTGATGACGTTTCAAGTGACGAAAATATTTCAATGTTCTGTGTTTCATTTATATAGTAGATAGTTGAAACGCCTGTATCTAAGTGTCGTGTTATTTATATTTCATATCATATGGGGCCTCTGACTTGGCAGAAGTGAGGAGCTTCACAATTGCGACATACTGGGTTCGAAAACAGCCACATGCCATTTGGGAGTTGATCTCTTTGCCTAGATATCCACAATGGTAGCAGAGTCAACCCTTCGGAATGCAATGGCAAACTGCTGAACATCAAATTGCTAACAAAATGAGAAACAACCACACAATTAATGCTGGAAGTAACGGACTTGCAGCTAACTTTGTAATTTACATCTTTTACTCTGTGCTAATTTATATTGTGTTCCTGCATCTCTTCGCCAATATAAACTACAATTAACCATTGTTCTATTTCCTTTCTTTAATGCCCAAAGTGGAAATTATCCAAATGACACGTACGCAAAATTAACACCTGCGAGATGAGATGCCTTAGAAGCGCAACTAACCTTACTATCCGAGACCGAGTAAGACATGTTGCTACGCTTTAGGCAGTGTCTTCAACGTATATATTGAAAGGCAGAAGATCTAATGGGGTGGCCATCTCGTTAGAATTCAACACCATCAGTTACCATCACTGGCCCTACACCACAGCAGATCAATGCGAGAGCGAGAGGGCGCCTAGCAGCCCATAGATTGAGGATATCAGATACGTTGTACAACCACACGGAATGACACTATCCAGTGCAGCCCTTCTGGAGCTGGGGCATATGTTCAATTTATCATTCTCACACCCTCTCCCCATGTACATATTGATAGTGTACTGAGGTGTAAGAAGTGCATGCATGTAGCAATTACACCAATCCATACATCGACGAATTCATGAAGTGGCTTGTTGGTGCACTGACGATGCCGGTGATGAGTGGATTAAGTTAGTAAACAGTCTGATCAACTGAATAGTTCAATCTGATCAACTTAATAGTTCACAGTCTTTTTTTTTTTTTTTTTAGCATATCCTTTACAGGACCTCGCTGTCAACACCAGCATCTTTCAGCTGTATGTTGATTTCTTGGCAAGATTACGCTCAGTAGTTTGCCATTGCTTTCTGAGTGACCGGCTCACATACCCCGTAAGTTACCGATGCGATTCGAACCACTGCTGATTCTTACCGTCATCACGTTACATGACGAGAGTATACGAGATTACGGAGAAAAGTCATAACCTCTAAGCCACGAAGCCGGCTGTTCACAGTCTACTCAAATGAATAGTTCAATGCTATTATTCTCTGAGATGAAACGGGAGACTACAAACCCGACACAAGCTGTGTGTTTGACTCTCTTGTATTGTCTTACTCGCAACGTCTTCAATCATTTATGTTCTTTTCGCCACTCCTCCCATCATTTATGTAAGTCCTTTTCGTCACTTCTCTCATCATTTATTTATGTTCATATCGCCACTTTTCTCGGTTACTTTTATTTTTTTTTGGCGACTTCTCCCTGTATATATTGATGTCCGTCTCGACACATCCCCTACTGTTTAGTCATTGTCAACCCTACAGTTATGGCAGCTCCGCTAAATGGTCAGCACTATTACTTATCCGCCCGTTAAAACATGCGTTTCAATCTCCTTGGAGGCGACGATTTAAAATAAATTGGCCTGGGCTTCAGGTCGACCCGACCTAAATTGAGTACCAGAAATGTGTTTGGAAATAAAGGCGGTCGGCATGATATTGACGACGTCACCCATCGATCGCCGACTAGTCTATAAATACGAGTATGTATCACATACTTAAGGCGTGAACACAACACGGTCCTTCTCTGGTGTGCTTGCCCACTTATGTCTGCTGTCCGCCTTTCTTGTGTGTTTGTCTTTGGCCTGGGTCATTTATCTTTTCTGCCACGTCAGCAAGGACAGAAACATCACGTCTGCAGAATAAACAGTACATGTTTATATTCATCTCTCATCCCTATAGCCGATGTAGTTAATTTACTGTAGAAGGAAACAGAATGGTCTTAGCTTGTTTCACATTTCACAAACCGTATCTGGTTCCGCTGAGACAATGAGTCTGCCACAACTGGGGTAACTGTTTGACACCAGACGGCCATGTTAACGAGAAATATCCCAGGGTTGTTTCTGGTTATTTGTATTAGTGCTGACTGTTGGCGGTCACAAGTGATTGTTCTACTGTAGTTTGTGTGTTCTGCCCTTTTGTTTCTGTGATTTATGAGCTGAAACTAATGCCAGCATATTTGACTGTGGCAGTCGTGTCTGCCAGGATAGGAACACAAAACCGTGTCGGCGAGTGTCAGTACTCTAATGTGTTTCACCTTGGATATAGTTGCAGATGATACTGACAACAACGCAAGGTCATAAGTCCACATAGTTTCCATAGTTTCCGCGTGTCAGAGACCCGGCCACTGATTCGTGACTTTAAGTACTTGGTTATCATACAAGCCTTCTGTAGTCTCGTCTCTTCATCATAATCTTCAACACTGCTCTCTCTCTCTCTCTCTCTCTCTCTCTCTCTCTCTCTCTCTCTCTCTCTCCTCAAGTCACGTGTCACCAGCAAAATCGAGTCCCACGCGAAAATCTTTCATCGGGGTATTAACACGTGACCTAAGTACCCCTTGAACCGGATGTGAAACAAAGACATAGAAATGACAAACTTCGATCGGTGACCAGTGAAAGCTGGCTCGGGGTCGGTTATGGAAGAATACACGAGGAGAGCTGCTGTTGTTGGCACTGGCTGGAGTATAATTGGCCAAACTAGAAGTGTGCTGCCCGTATTGACTTAGTCCGTGAACTTCCGATGTTTAGTCATTACCGCTAAAATGAAATCCGGTTCAAGTAGCTGGTAATGGATTTGCTTTCTGTTCGTCCTGTTTAATTCTGGCCACTGGTCTGATTAAGGCATGTGAGGCTGTTATTCTCAGAAGAAAATGTCTTCAGACAGTTATTCCTAAAGCTGATGTCATGCCAGAGAGCTTTCCAGCCGTGACAGCCCATTAAACAGTGCATGGGCCTACCGGCTCAGAAATCCGGGGTTCGGAACCCATGATTATAGGGATTTTCGTCCAACCAGCTGTAGCAGCAAGTCAATGTAGTCCCATACAATTGATGGTGGGGATATTTCTATGAAAGTAGCGCGGAAAGAACAAAGGAATCAACTTTATTTTAAACGCAGGCTCATTCTGTAGTCTCCACTAACTGTTTACAAACATATTGTCATTGAACTTCAAAATACTGTATCCCCTTAGTGTAACACAGTAACTACAAACAATAGCTGGCACGATTTATTGCCTGCATATTTTGCTGTGTATCCTGCAAACTGCCGAGTTGTATGTCGTATGAGGTGAATACATGAATTAGGCTTTGGCTGACACATTAAACAAAAAGAAAAAAAAAAGAAGGAAGGATCAGTGAGTCAGCAACAATGTTGTAAATGTTTCAACCAAAGTATACTTCCTGTATTCACTACACGTGATACATAACCCTGCAGTATACACATGGCCAGTAGCAGCGAAATGTGGCAGTTATAATGCCACAAGCATACGGGAAGCCCTGCGTAAGATGCCTCCACTTAACAGGCCTCCAGTACTCTCTTTATAACTGGGCAGTTTTGCAATCTATTGTATTTGGCTTCTGTGAATAAAATCATATTTCAATTGCATTGTTAAAATAACAGCCGAGCAATAGCAACAGTGTACATGGATGTATCTTGTAATAATTATACATACAGTTTCCTGGCTTATGTGTGTAAAGTAAACACTCATGTTAAACTTGCTTTCCAAGCTACAAATAAAGCCACGCACCATGTGTTCATACGGGCCACAGTGCTATATTAGTATCTGCTGTAAACTATACGCACAATCATGGCAGTCAGTAGGGTAAAAGTACAGGACTCTTTGTACACGGCTTGGGGCGTATCTGGTGTATGGCGCTAGCGCCATATTACAAGAACAGTTCTTAACAATAAATATGCAAATATTGTTATGTTGAAATGAAACAACAAAACTAGACCATCTGTATGCGCGCGTACGGACACGCGTGGGTACACATGTAATATGTATACTAGCATATGAGACGGGACAATGGCTGCATAGAAAGAGGGGGAGGGGATTTCACTTTAAATCATAATACCACATGCATACGGGAAGCCCTATTATTTGGCACTATCAAGGAGCTCCTGGCGTAAGATGCCTACACTTAACAGGCCTCCAGTACTCTATAACTGAACAGTTCCTTCTCTTCTTATAGTCCATGCCGTGTGGCGTTGGTGATTATGTCTGTCCACAGGCTTCTGTCTCGTGTGCTTCCAATCGTTTCTGATACCAGCGTTCCTCCATGCCATGTTGTCATACTGTCTAGCATCTCCTCTTCTAATCTACCCCTGAATGTCCTCCCCTCCGAACTTCCCGTTGTAACGACATACTCCAGCGTTCCCCTTCTCATGACATGGCTAAAGAATGTGGACTGTCCTCTTTTGATGAGAGTAACCAGTTCTCTTTATGAGGTCACTTCTTTCAGGATATTTCCATTGCTCTTTCTATCTGTCCATGGTGTTCTCGTGAATCTGACATAAAACCACATCTTCATCACAAATCTGCTAATTCTCCACAATTCGCATCCGTAAAGTAGCATGGGCTCTATATAGCCCTTAAGAAACCACCTCCAGTGATAACGATATTTGGCAGAGTATATTCGTCACCTCGCCTATTTGCAGCTAATTTGCTTAGATAATTACACAATTTAACTTATTTTTTTGCTTATGTTTTAGTAACCAGTTGAGTTGAGTTGAGTTAAGAACCGACATCACTGCACTCAGGACATTCCAATACGTGCTCCGTCCCCTCATTTAACAGCCAGCTAAGAGTCACACTACTAATTTTTAGTAACCATTTGTAACTATCTATACCATAGCAATATGTATGTATATCTGTTATCCATTCATTCTCTCATACATCCCGATTCCTCTACTTCCTCAGAGATGGAAGGAAGAAACACTGTGCTGCATGTGCAGCACTACAAACACACACACACACACACGCACACACACACGCACACACACACACATAAATACACACATACACACTGTCTTTAAGTGTCTGCAGCGAGTGTGGATCACATTTACGAACTTGTCTATCTTCTGCAAATGTTGAATGCTCCTGCAGACAGACATTTTGGCTGACATCCGCACCATTTGAGAACACACCTGTATGAAGATGTCAACAAGCTCAAGTTGACTTCTGCTTAAAAATAAACAACATCCGGTTGACATCTGAAAGTGTACGAAGAAGAAGAGGAAGAAGAAGTTACTGCACCGTAGCAAGTGGTATACCACCCGAGGTTATGGGACGCCGGACATGCAGGCTGGCATGAAACGAACCACCTCTGAACCACCGCTACTCTACCACAGACTTGCCACTCCCATTGTGTGGAGTGAAATGTGGCTGGCGTCGGCACGTCCGTCCTCCCTGACGTGACTCAGGTTCTGAGGACGCCAACCCCTGTCTACACCCATTGTTTGTCGACCCAACCACCGCGCTAACCCCCACCCTCAGATCATTTCGTTAGAGTTTTAATCTTTTTTTTTTTTCTTAAATCACTGTCCCGCCTGACTAAGCAAACTGGCAGACGCGTGTGCCAGTTGTGGATGACATAGATAAATATAGCACCTGAGTAAGTGCACGTGATACGGCTTCCCTCTCAGTTTGCTGTCACTTGAGGTCGAGTTGTGAGACTACAATATTGTAGGCGACTCGTGATTTGTAACTTGATTCCCTGTCGCGTATCCCCTTCCATGTCTTCTGCTTCTGTCATTCTGTTCTTCCTTCCTAAGTCATGTCCCAAGTAGATCCACATATCCCACAGAAGATGGCGCTGTAGATGGTGGATGGTTGCAACCGTTTCATCTACTACATCTACCTCACCGAATTATGACATTTTTTTTTAGTTCACTCACTTTGAAATCAAGCGTGGTCCATTAAAATGCTACTCTAAGGAGTGCACTGCACTGATTTTTGCGCGTAGATTAGCTTTCCCTATTACCAGTGTCCCTCACAATCAAGCGAACCCGCTGTGACTTCAAAGTACTTGTAATTTACGTCACAAAGTCAAGGGCGAGAAGTCAACATTTTAGTCCACCTGGCCGGTGTAGGGGATGAACCTGCTACCCTGGTTTAAGCACACCGGAAATTTAAGAACGAAAGATCTTATTCACACGTCCATGCTAACCTCCACCGTTGAAGATGAATGTGGTACTCCCGTTGAATGCAGGAGAAATGTGACAAATCGTAGCATTATTCTGTGTAGATATGAGACCTGGACATAGCTCGGTGACATCACGTGTAATATAAGAGAGGAAAATATAACACATGTTAACATTATTCTGTGTAAATATGAGACCTGGGCATAGCGCGATGACATCACGTGACAGTGTGTCATGGTCTCGGATACTAGCCGCATGGCTGCCTCGGACACTATGACGTAATGTGGTACTTACCCTCAGTTCACACAGTGGTGACTGTTCACTGGTTTAGTGATACTGTAGATGGTGTCTCAGTCACACTATGCAATAGACCTGCACTCATGATGGTGTGGGAGGTTGAACAGAGTAGTGACGTGGCAGATATCCTCAGTTCACACACCTGTGACTTGCCACTGGTTTAGTGATACTCCTGATTAGGGTTCTCAACTGGGAGAAAAAAAGGGGGGGGGATTTTAGTGTTTCCAAAAGGGGGGGGGGGAATTAAGAGTATATCAAGATCGCTTTAATACAAGAACCGATTAATTGATATTATTTTTCTCTCCATACTTTACGGTTCTGTACTTCTCGTCCTTCTGAAATTCGTTTTAAAGCATAAGTAGGCCCGCAAATCAAGTTTTATGTAGACTTGTTCTAGTATGTGTTATTAAATTAATAATAATAATAGCTTCCATGTTTACGTATACTATATTAGGGGGGGGTGTGGGGGGATTTATAGGGAGGAAATACGAAAAGGGGGGGATGACATTTGAACATATGGTGAAGGGGTGCATGGGTCAAAAAAGGTTGAGAAGCACTGCTCTAGATGGTGTCTCGGTCACACTATGTAATAGACCAGCATGTGTGATGGTGTAGGAGGTAGACAAGATATGTATCGTGGCAGATACTCTCAGTTCACACAGTGGTGACTTGTCACTGGTTTAGTGATACCCTAGATGGTGTCTCAGTCACACCATGTAATAGACCTGCATGTGTGATGGTGTGGGAGGTAGAAAAGAGTAGTGGCGTGGCAGATACCCCCAGTCGTGACATGACATGACGTCATCGACATTCACACCTGTACCCACGTGTCAGCTATAGCCAGGAAGTAAATTAACCAGTAAAGAACCTTTACCGCACCCACATTTCTATAAACCAGTCGCCACTCAGTGGGTGATATGATCAGTGTCATCCCGGCCGCCTTTACTTTCCGTGACATATCCTGGTACCGATGTTAGCTTGGGTCGTCCAGGCAGCCGCCTCAGTCTAGAAATTCTCGAAGATGGGGATTCCAACGTGACCACCGGGCTGGCAAACCAGCGCCTGGCCACTACTACTGCGGCTGCCAGAGTGAGTCAGCTTGCTTCTATCACAGTAGGCGCTGTGGTGGCGCCGTGTCCCGTGTTCGAATACCTTTCCAGGTGTATATTTTTAACCATCATTGTAGGCTCCCTGTTTCTAGGCTCCTAGTTTCTAGACTCCCATCTTTCTAGGCTCCCAGTTCGATCTAGCCTAAACATTGATACCAAGAACTGTTCTGAAATGTACAGGCGATTTAAGGCGTGTAAAGTAGTGATTTATTTACTGTCCAGTATCAATTGGTCTAAAAATATGGGGCTAGAACCATATAGCCAATGTGTCTCATCATCATCATCATCATCATCATCATCATCATCATCATCATCATCATCATCATCATCATCATCATCATCAACATCATCATGTTCCACTTCTGCCGTCAAGCGTCGTGGGGAGGAATAATTTGCGTTCCAGCGCCCGGTGGGTGGCACTGGATAGTGTCATTCCGTGTGCTTGTACAATGTCTTTGATGTTGTCAATCCATTTTCTTCTTGGACGTCCTCGTGGTCTCGTCGCAGATGATCTTTGATGTAAGGCCAGTGATGGTAGTTGCTGGTATTGCATTCTAACGACATGGCCAAACCACTTGATCTTCTGTCTTTCAATAAATGTGGCACAAGGTGTTGATCCCACAGTCTGCCTGATAATAGCATTCCTTACTCGGTCTCGGATTGTTAAGTTGGCAGCTCTCCTCAGGCATCTCATTTCACATGTGTTGATTTTGCGAAGGTGTAATTTGGATAAAGTCCAGGTTTGAGATTGGTAGCATAGGGTTGGTGTGAATATGCTGTTTATTATCTGTCATTTTGCGAACATGGGTATATTTGGATGTTTCTGTAAGGGTGATAGTTGATATGTAAGTGCACTAGCTTTTTGACATCTGATTTCGACTTCTCTGTCCAATCTGTCATCTTCTGTGATCATACTTCCAAGATATTTGAATTCTTTAACTTGTTACAGAGTTGTACTATTTATCTGAATACTTAGTGGGCCCAGCGATCTGCTAACTCGCATTACTTCGGTTTTGGCTGTATTTATACTCATATTGTATCTCCTGCATGTTTAACTCAGATCATTAATATGATTTTGCAGTCTGCTCTCGTCGCTATACAACAGGCACTGATAGTCTGCAAATAGAAGTTCATTTACTTCCTGTGGATCAGTTGTTTCATTTGTAGTAAAGAGTTCTAAATTTTTTGAATCTGTTCTGTCGAGATGTGTCTCATTATGTTATGATTTATTTACTGTCCAGTATCAATTGCTCTAAAAATAAGCAGACAAGCTGAAAAACATCAGATGGGTCTGGAAATGTGGTTCCTTAGGAAAATGCAAAGAATAACATCGATAGACAGAAAAACCAATGACCAAATCCTACAAGAAACAAATTAAAATCGTAAACTGATTAGACAAATTAGACGCACACAGTCAACATTATTTGGTCGCGTTATGAGAAGAAATAAATTGAAGAATTTGGTGACAACAGGCAAGATACAGGGGAAGAGAACGAGGGGAAGGCATAGAAGTAAATACACGGATGGCTTGGCAACGTGGTGTGGTCGAGACAAGAACACTGAGCTGATCCACGACTCTGGTGATCGAGTTAGATGGCGAAACATGACCGCCCAAGCTTATCGGCATGGCACATGATGAATGAGAACCATGTAGTAAATGTGTCTCATTGTCAGATTGTTAGGGCTCTGTCTTTACTATAAGAGTACTTCCAAAACTACAGAACAGCAAGGATTCATAATTGTACTTCGTCGTACGAACTATTTTCAAACACAACACTTGGTACAGCGAACAACACCTCGGGGGACACACATCTGGGTAAAAACCTAGGAAGCCACTTCACACGGCTTCTTACAGGAAATGTTTAGTTTGGAGACGAAGCGAGAAATGTTGTCAGCTTCTGGAAGTATTTCCAAATTTCAATAATGAAGACACAGACAATTGCTTGCACAATGTAATGCCTGGCATATTTCGCTGCATCTTGTAGGGTGCATATCGCAGAAATAGCTCATAATAAAACAAGCAAACCGTGAAAGCTTACAATTGAAGTACACAACAGAAGCATTTCCATGGACATTTAAACTGGAAGCGGTAGCGTAGTGGCTAGACGCTTGACTGCCTGCACAGTAGTCAGGTGTTCGATCCTAATCGGGGTGGATTTCATTTGTTTGTTTGTTTGTTTAAATCACCTGGGTTCTCAGATCGACCCAGCCGATCATAACCGCGTCATCCACCGATTGCGCTATGCAAATATGGGTCTAGCACCATTTGTCTAGATAGCATGAAGGAGTGTAACAGTGTCATTTACCTACTTACCATTGGAAACTGATCATTCTATAGGACTATCACTGCCCATATGCAGCAAAATATCTGGCAATAAATTATCCAATCTATTGATGTATCCCCATGGTCTAAATTCACAACGGGAAAACGTTGTTGCGAACTCCAGAAATGAGGCGCTGTTTGCGACTGCATTATATCTGTCTTCTGCCACAGAATGTATGCTTAGTTGTTGATTTTACGTTAAACGTCTGCAGCAAACTGATTGCCTCCGTGCCCGTAAAAGTTCTCGCGAGATTAAAGTGGGGAATGAAATGGTTTTCTAACGCATTCGCAATGAGTTAACGGCCCCAGTGTTTCCTTGGGCAAACCTCCCAGTACAGTGCAAACTAAATTGTCCCTTTAATTTATTGTTCAGTGGAAGATGTAGTTCCCCGGAAACTTGTCAATATTTGAACTTCGCCCTAGCGAATACGATTACTGCTAGTGGACAGGACTGGACTGCCCATTTCAAGCTCTGCAGATCAGAAACTGGCCACGTGGGACTGTGGATCAAGAACAGGAAGCTGTTAATGAAAAAGTCCTGTCCACGGTTGGAGTCAGCAATTCTGACGAGTTGACGTGGCCAGGGAGTCCCAGAAGATGTCCATCTCCATACGTAATGCGTGAATGCAGCCCCGGAGAACCAGCTTGCCTCAAGCGTGTGCTCTAGAAGTTTTCCAGAGGAGGTAGAGAATGGACAGCTGATGTACAGAGGATGAGAGCATGTCTCCAGAAACGATTCCGACAGGAAGGATGGGGTAAGAAGCCCTTCTATAAATGAAATCGACAATCGTTTCAGAATCAAGTCAATAATTAACCCAGAAAAAAAAAATTATAGGCTTCAGTTAAAAATAAATTAGACACCGATAATAACAAAATGATCTTGTTTTCACGTCTAATTAATGATGATTCTATTTCTTCCTAAATATTGACTCTTTGTGTTAATATTTATTCTTTCGGCAGTCTGTTCAGTAAAAATTCGCTGGGCCGAGGCAATTCCCCATACTTATTGGCAAACATGACTGTAGTCATTCAGCTATAAGGGGCGTTCATTTGAAATCCGTTCGTGCCTCACCGCGCGTAACTGCGTACGTTGAACATGATCATGTCATAGTCATGTGATAAGTGCTGACCAATGAATAAAAGAGCACGTGCTTATCGTCCCATGATGACTGTTGAGAAAATGGCCGGGTTGATCTTAAATCAGTCCAAAAAAGCTCAAAGAGCGGTGATTCAGTTTCTTTAATTTAAAGAATGTCGACCAGTAGACATTCATCGAAGAATGCAGGCAGCGTACGGTAACAAATGTGTGTCGAAGACAACAGTGACAGATTGGGCACGAATGTTTCGGAAAGGACATCAGTTCACTACAGATCTTCGACGGCCGGGTCAAGCGCATATTGTTTCAACAGAAAAAACCATTGCCAAAATTGATGCAGCAGTACAGATGAACCGTTGCCGATGCATACGTTCGCTAGCGAAAGAATTTGATGTGTCAATTGGGACAATTCAAAATGTCGTTCGTAAGAAACTGCAATATCGGAAGGTGTGTTCACAGTGGGTACCACGGATGTTGACCGACCACCAAAAAGAGGAACGCATGGGATGGTGTTTGAACCACTTGCTGCGTTACAGAATGAAGGGTGATGCAATTCTCTTCCGCTTAGTGGCAGGCGATGAATCGCGGTGTCACAACTTTCAGCCGAGCAGCAAATGAGAGTGCATGCAATGGAAGCATGCTGGATCACCAAAACGATTTCACACAGGTGCAGACATAATGAACGCGGTAAACACTTGGTTCAGTGAGCAACCACAATCCTTTTTTTTTTTGCGGACGGCATTAGCCGCCTACCTAAGCAACGGGATGCTTGCCTGAATGCCTACGGTGACTTCTTCTGACCAACCCATGGTGCATAATTCGTTCAAAACGAATGCTATGTTTATTTCTACCACACTCGTTAATGTTTCTTTCATGCTTCTGTAATAAAGCCATTGGAACGGGTTTCAAATAAACGTCCCTAATAGTTACACACGGTTGTGACATGTTGCCCCGACTGCTAGCTAGGCCTGCAGTCATGTCCCAGAAACAAATGCGCCACTCAGTAACTGAACACAATCAATCCTTCAAAACAACTATATTGGTACAATTTGTCGTCATACAACAATTGTCTGGTTCGACAATGTTGACATACAACAATTGTATGGTCAAGGCAGATGTTACAATATGTTGACATACAACAATTGCTTCTTGGGGGCATACTTAGTTACAATATGTTGACATACAGAAAGTGTCACGTCGAAGGAGACATCGTTACAATATATTAACATACAACAATTGTCTGGTCCGAGTAGAAGTCTTTACAACATGTTGACATACAAAAATTGTATGGTCAAGGCAGATGTCGTTACAATATGTTGACATACAACAATTGTATGGTCAAGGCAGATGTCGTTACAATATGTTGACATACAACAATTGCTTCTTGGGGGAATACTTAGTTACAATATGTTGACATACAGAGTGTGTCACGTCGAAGCAGACATCGTTACAAAATATTGACATACAACAATTGTCAGGTCGGGGCAGACATCGTTACAATATGTTGACACACAATTGTCAGGTCTGGGCAGAAATCGTTACAATATTTTGACATACAGAAAGTGTCATGTCGAAGCAGACATCGTTACAAAATATTGACATACAACAATTGTCAGGTCGGGGCAGACATCGTTACAATATGTTGACACACAATTGTCAGGTCTGGGCAGAAATCGTTACAATATTTTGACATACAACAATCGTCAGGTCGCGGCAGACATTGTCACAATATGTTGACACGCAACAATTGTCAGGTCGCGGCAGACAACGTTACAATATGTTGACATACAACAATTGTTAGGTCGTGGCAGACATTATAATATGTTGAGACATATAATAATTATCCCCAGTCAGGTCTTAGTCAGATATGACTGAGCTACCGTATGACAGTAGACGGTACTACCTGCTTTCTGTCAGCGCCGAATGTTGGGCGGCGCTTACCAAACCCGACACCCCACATTGTGCCAACGGCTTCGGGCGGAAGAGCGCAATTGGGAGGGTACTAGCCTTATCCTGGTGCGAGGAAATGCAACCCAAAGACAAAATAAGTCATGGCAGGGCAGACCAGGCCCTAAGCCTTGGTTGGCAGCTGGTCTAGGATCGAAGCTCCGACAGGCGGACAGTTAGAGCATTGCTTTGCTGATCCGGCAGCTTCTGCAGCTTGTCTTGTTCCAGATTATAGGTGTCAACTTTCCTCTGGAGTGAACTAGGCAGGCCGAGAGACAACACATGGGCAACACATGGTTTCTTTATTTTAGCCCAGGCTTTGTGCTATGGAGAGGCAATAACTCCATCCCTGGTCTTAACCGGTCTCGGAATCAAAGCGAGAGGCAACTGTTACGGGTTATAAGTCCTTGTCAGTTGGCGTAGACATGGGGCGCCACGCGTTGCCTCTGACGGTGGGAGACACCTACAGGTGTCACTGATCAGCTACCGCCCGCCTCAAGCTGGGCATCCCCCAGCCAATTGGGTGCTGATCCGCCACAGCCTGCCTGCTTCAATGGGTGCTTGGGGCTAGGACAAAATCTGAATCGCAGGCTGTAAAACCAATGCACCAGGTACTAATAAAAAGAATAGAAACCTCAAGCTACGGCTTGCAACCTGGAACGTGAGAACCATGTGTCCAGGATTTTCCATTGACTTGACAAATATTGACGATGTGAGAAAAACGGCTGTGATTGATGCTGAACTCAATCGTCTTAACATTGATATTGCTGGCCTGCAGGAGACTCGCCTCGCTGAGGAAGGGTCACTCAGGAAAAACAATTACACCTTTTTTTGGAAGGGAAGAGGGCAGGCAGAAAAAAGGCAACATGGTGTGGGCTTTGCAGTGAAGAATTCGCTACTGGGAATGATTGATATCCCAGCTGGAGGTAATGAAAGATTATTATCACTACGCTTGGCAACCTCTTGTGGATTTGCCACCATTCTCACTGCATATGCACCGACACTCGCTTCCTCTAATGATGTGAAGGATACGTTCTATGAGCAGCTAGACTCTGCGATCAAGGCAGTTCCAAAATCCGACTACATTTATATGCTCGGTGATTTCAATGCTCGTGTGGACAAGGACTCGAGTTCATGGCCAGTGTGCCTTGGAAAATACAACATCGGTCGCATGAATGATAATGGGCAAAGGCTGCTGGAGCATTGCACTAGAAATGACCTATGTATTACAAACTCCTTTTTTAAAACAAAAGAGATGCATAAGGTCACATGGAAACATCCAAGATCCAGCCATTGGCATCAGCTGGACTTCATTATCACACGGAGACAACATCTGAACCATACATCATTAACTCGAAGTTACCACAGTGCTGACTGTGAGACAGATCATTCTTTGGTTGTTGCAAGGGTTAGACTGAGACCAAAAAGAATCTACACAGCTAAACACAAGTCTAGCCCCAGGATTAATATTACTAACACTCACGATCCTGGAAAGTGCTTTGAATTTCAACAGCAACTTGAAGACGCTTTCAATGATACATCAGAAAATTGTATAGTAAATGATAAATGGAGTAAACTTAAGGAAACTATTTATAAAACATCGGTAGGGGTTTACGGCACTGTGGATCATAAGAGGCAGGACTGGTTTGCGGCAAACAGCCAGATACTGCAGCCCTTGATTGGTAAAAAGAAGATAGCTCTCTTAAGAAACAAGGAAAGACCAACGCGTAACACTCTGAGTGAGCTGAAGCAAGCGAGGAAGGATGTACAAAAGGCTGCCAGGCAGTGTGCGAATGGCTATTGGATCAAGTTATGTGAGTCCATTCAAATCGCAAGTGATAAGGGAAACATCAGAAGCATGTATGAAGGGATAAAGAAAGCCTGTGGTCCAATGATCAAAAGAAGTGCACCGCTGAAAACCTTGACTGGAGAAATCATCACTGATAAGAAACAGCAGATGGATAGATGGGTCGAGCACTATTTAGAGCTTTACTCAAGTGAGACCAAGCTAGCGGATGATGCCCTCAACGCCATAGAGGCCCTGCCAACTCTGGACCACCTGGACACACTTCCCACTATAACAGAAGTTAAGTGTGCTATAAATGAGCTTGCATCTGGCAAGGCTCCAGGTAAGGATGGGATTCCAATAGAGGTAATCAGGAGTGGGCAAGACACACTCGCTCTGCAGATCCACCAGCTAATAGAGCTATGCTGGCGAGAAGGACAAGTCCCACAGGATTTCAAAGATTCAAACATCATAACGATGTACAAGAACAAGGGAGATCGGAGCGACTGTGACAACTATAGGGGTATCTCACTTCTGTGTATTGTTGGGAAAGTATTTGCCAGAATTGTCCTGCACAGACTTCAAGTCCTGGGAGATCAAGTCTACCCCGAATCACAGTGCGGCTTCCGTCAGAACCGGTCTACCATTGATATGATATTCTCATTGCGACAGTTGCAAGAAAAATGCCGGGAACAAAATCAGCCACTGTTTATTGCCTTCATCGACCGCACAAAGGCATTCGATTTGGTCAGTCGTGAGGATCTGTTCAAAGCACTAAAGAAGATTGGCTGCCCACCAACTCTTCTGTCCATTGTGGAATCGTTCCACACAGGCATGAAGGGTATAATCAAGTTTGATGGCTCAACTTCAGAAGAGTTTGAAATCAAGAGTGGAGTTAAGCAAGGTTGTGTACTAGCCCCCACCCTCTTTGGGATATACTTTTCACTTCTACTGAAATATGCCTTTCGTGATCAGGAAGACGGTATATACATTCACTCACGCTCAGATGGTGGCCTCTATAATGCTCAGAGATTGAAGGCCAAGACCAAAATTAGCAGGGTACTAATCAGAGAGTTGCTTTTTGCGGATGATGCTGCGATTACGACCCACTCTGAGTAAGAATTACAACATCTACTATCTGCATTCTCCAATGCTTGTTCTGAATTTGGTTTAACAATTAACAAAAAGAAGACACAGATTATGTCACAAGGTGCACATGGTGTACCATCAATCTTTATTGACGACGCCAAACTGGAGATAGTAGACCATTTTACATATCTAGGATCAGAGGTAAATAGCAAATTATTCCTCGATCAGGAAATCAACATCAGGATTGGCAAGGCAGCAACAACAATGAACATGTTAGCAAAAAGAGTCTGGGAGAACAGGAAGCTTACTGCCAAAACAAAAGTCCTCGTCTACCAAGCCTGTGTCCTTAGTACTCTTCTTTATGGCAGTGAAACCTGGACAACTTACTCACGCCAAGAGAAACGTTTAAACAGCTTTCATATGCGGTGTCTGCGAAGAATACTTGGTATTAAGTGGCAAGAAACAGTCTTCGTAGACTTAGATGGATAGGACACGTTAGGAGGATGGATGATGGTAGAATACCAAAGGACATCTTTTTTGGTGAATTACAGACGGGTAGGAGATCTCAGGGTCGGCCTCTACTACGATACAAAGATGTGTGTAAGCGGGACATGATTGATACAGGCATTGATAATGCACATTGGGAGCACGTCGCCGCTGAACGTGTTGCATGGAGGGCTACTATCAGAAATGGAATAAAGACAAAGGAAAAAATGATTGCAGATAAAGCACACACAGAGCGTGAGAGACGTAAGATGGTGCAAAATGGTGGAAGTGATCATGTTTTCACATGCACCTACTGTGGGCAAATATTTGCAGCAAGAATTGGCCTTACCAGCCACACTCGCCACCGCCATGGATCGTAGTTATTAAGCCTTTTTGAAGCACAATGTACCAAACTATCGTCTGTCAAGACGGAAAGGTGCCAATGAATAATAATTATCAGGTTGCTGCAGACATCATTACAATATGTTGACATACAACTATTGTCAGTTCGAGGCAGACGTCGTTACAGTACTTTGACATACAACAATTGTCAGGTCGGGGCAGACGTCGTTTCGGTATGTTGACATACAGCATTTGTCAGGTCGGGGTAGACGTCGTTATAGTATGGTTGACATACAACAATTGTCAGGTCGGGGTAGACGTCGTTATAGTATGGTTGACATACAACAATTGTCAGGTCGGGGCAGACGTCGTTACAGTATGTTGTTGACATACAATAATTGTCAGGTCGGGGTAGATGTCGTTATAGGATGTTGACATACAACATTTGTCAGGTCGGGGTAGACGTCGTTATAGTATGTTGACATACACCAATGGTCAGGTCGGGAGAATGAGTGTTTAGCCTGTAAATTCTACTAAATGAATAAATGAGCTAGAGGAGTGGGGGTGGAGAAAGAGAGGGGGAGTGGGGGTGGGGGTGGGTCTGGGGGAGAAGTTTAGATAGTGGCGGAAACGGTTTAGTGGGTTCAGACAGAATGCTGGGTTGAGCTGATTTAGTGTGAAAGAATGGGGCACGCCTTGGGTGCTTTAATCGGAACTGTCCGAGACGTTTTCTATTATTCTTGTAATGATTGGCACTGACATAAATGTTTTTTGTTTTTTTCTACATTTGAAACTACATTTGGTTGCCGCGGGAATTACTGCAATTGCCATAAATAATAAATAATAAATAATAATTGCTCTCAAACTTCCGGTGCTGGGGGGTGGGGGGGGGTCAAAGCCAACAGCGGTCAGTTAGACTTCAAAGTTGACGTCTCGTTCAGAATACAAAAGGCAAACAACTGAAAGCAGGGTTGTCTAGAAAATCTACCTGGGGCTGGTAGCAACGTTCTGCAAAGGACATGGGCCATTATATCTAGGCAACATGGACCATTATATCTAGTCAACATGGAACATTATATCTAGGAAACATGGGCCATTATATCTAGACAACAAGGAACATTATATCTAGGCAACATGAAACATTATATCTAGGAAACATGGAACATTATATATAGACAGCAAGGAGCATTATATCTAGGTAACATGGAACATTATATCTAGACAACAAGGAACATTATATCTAGGCAACATGGAACATTATATCTAGGAAACATGGAACATTATATATAGACAGCAAGGAGCATTATATCTAGGTAACATGGAACATTATATCTAGACAACAAGGAACATTATATCTAGGTAACATGGAACATTATATCTAGGAAACATGGGCCATTATATCTAGGCAACTTGGACTATTATATCTAGGCAACATGGAACATTATATCTAGGAAACATGAAACATTATATCTAGGCAACATGGAACATTATATCTAGGAAACGTGCGCCATTATATATAGGGAACATGGAACATTATATCTAGTCAACATGGAAATTTATATCTAGACGTTAAGGAACAGTATATCTAGGCATCATGAAACATTATATCTAGGCAACATCGAACATTATATCTAGGAAACATGGAACATTATATCTAGGCAACATATTATATTTTAGATCGTGTCTGTTTACATCAACACACGATATGTAGTGGTCAGTTTTGTTACTGACTACCCATGCTCCTCATCATTCTTGCACCTGGCCATCTGGGCATAGGATAATTTGTTTCATTGTTCTTCAAAAAAGCATATTAATTATACCCCATCGCGGTAACGAATCTGACTGATCAGACCAATTAGCGAGGTGAATGATCATCCACAATGGATGCATGTGAGCACATAGTCATTTCCATCACCACGAGCCATCTGTAGTCTTACATGCTCAGTGTGTGACCTATCTGCAATAATTTTCTCCTTTATCTTTGTTCCGTTTCTTATCTTTGCCTTCCATGCAATACGATCAGCGGCGACATGTTCTGAATGCCTGTATCAATCATGTCCCACTTACACACATCTTTGTACCGTAGCAGAGGCCTACCCCGAGATCCTTTTTTTACCCATCTGTAATTCTCCAGAAATGATATAATTTGCTATTCTACCAGCATCCAAGCTCCTAATGTGTCCTATACATTTCAGTCTACGAAGTCTGAGCACGGAACAAACAGTCACACAACTCAATCTTTCCAACACTTCCGTATTTGTGATTTTGTCTTGCCACTTAATATTCTTCGCAGACACCGCATGTGAAAGCTGTTTAATCGTTTGTCTTGGTGAGAGTAAGTTAGCCAGAATTCACTGCGATAGACAAGCGTACTAAAGACAGGCTTGAAAGACCAGGACATTTGTTTTGGCAGTAAGTTTCCTGTTCTCCTAGACTCTTTTTGTAAACCTGTTCATTTTTATTTCTACCTTACCCATCCTGATGTTGATTTCCTGATCTTGGGATAATGTATTGTTTCCTCTGATCCTAGATATGTAAAGTGGTCTATCTCCAGCGTTTCGCTGTCAATAAAGATTGATGGTACTCCATTTGCACCTTGTGTCATAATCTGTATCTTCTTTTTGCTAATTGTTAAATCCATAATAAGCATTGGAGAATGCAGATAGTTGACGTTGTAATGCTTCCGTAGAGTGGGTCGTAATTGTAGCATCATCTGCAAAAAGCAACTCTCTGATCAGTACCCTCCTAATTTTGGTCTTGGCCTTTAATCACTGAGCATTGTAGAGGTCGCCACCCGAGCGTGAGTGAATGCATGCACCACCATCCTGATCAGGAAAGGTGTATTTCAATATAAAAATTCCGAGACCATTTAGGACCAGGGATGGAGTTATACCTCTCGCTATCACATAATCTGGGCTTAATTGTAGAGACCGTGTGTTGCCCACGCAGCATGATCCCTATTTCGGCCTGCCTAGTTTACTCCTTAGGAAAAATAGCAACAATAAATCTGGAACAAGACAAGTTGCAGAAGCTGTCGGATCAGCAAACCATTACTCTAACTGTCCGCCTGTCGGAGCTTCAATACTAGACTAGTTGCCAACATAGGCTTAGTGCCTGGTCTGCTCTGCCATGACATTGAATCTTTAGGTTGTATTTTCTCGCACCAGGATGCACCCTCCCAATTGCGCTCCATTGACACAATGTCGGATGTTGGGTTTGATTAGCGCGGCTCAACATTGGGCGCTAACAGAAAGTAGGTAGTACAGTCTACTGTCATCCGGTAACTCATTCATACCTGACTAAGGCCTGAATAACACCCCATGCCATTCCTATATAATATAAAGACCAGCGATATGATTGTATAACTAGGTGCGTCGGATCGCCTGTGCGACAAGCTATGGAACGGTCACAGGCACAATAATATAAAGGAAATATAAGTATATTGGAGGTTCCAAGTCGTGTACACAAATCACCAGTATAAAAGAAAGCATCCCTATACAGAAACGAAATGCATGTACGGATACACGGACATAAGCTCATAGAACCAGGATACAACTTTAAATATACGTTACTACAAGAGAGCACAGGACCACGGGTAATGTAGACACAGCTGCCTGAAGTCGCTGAATGGGGCCACTGTCTGGCTGGGATAAGAAATATACTGTGACCACTTCTGGAAAAGATGTCATCGCTGGCCAGGTGTTCATACACGACAAGAAGTAGATATCACTTAACCTAGATGCATGAAACTAGTCGAATGATCGGGCCAACTTCACCTGTGATGCCTGCTCAAGACATACCCACTAACTGTCATCGACACTTGACATGAAATACAAGTGTGAGACACTGGCGTGTTGCAGGACTAGCTATAATGCGTTCACAAGTGTTTGCCCCCGTATATAAATCCATAACTCAGTAACCAACTGAGAGGAACTGATGAGATTTAGCATATAAACTTATCACAATGTACACCCAACAATCCAAAAGAAAAAAAAAGTGCTCTGGATATTATACAGCAGATCTCACTAGTTATGCGGTATATAATGTATGGGTCAGGGATGAAGTGCATATTATGAAATGTATTAAGTATTCACACGAAAACTTCAGTGTTCAATCATGAATATTTTCCATGGTGCACGGGAATTTCCTTACGAGAAGCACGTCACATGTGGAAGGAAGTGTTCATAAATGACGTCAATAATTATTGTAAAACAAGTTTGTTAGCGTGAATTCAATACAAAAAAGTCGCTTAAAAGTCGACAGGGTTGACTTAATTGCACCAAGTTTATCCCATGTAGCTTGGTCTCTTTCCTTAGAGCGGAAAGCGTCGCACAAAGCACGAACTCCATAGCTCTAGCGACGACCCACAGGAGTCTCAGAAAAAATATCACTCGTGAACCGAAGGACGTGGCCCGGAATCGAACCCACAACCTTCGGAGCCCGAGTCAAACGGCTTGACCACTTCGCCACGGAAAATCCCAATTCAATACATTTTCACCAACAAATCGAAGAAATTTCACAATGTCTATGATTTCAGTTGCCCTTGGACCTATCAAAGACATATTCCTTGCGTGGGAATAAATACAAGATGGCAGGAAAGAATGAATTACCATGGAACATATACTTTTCAAATACATTGAACGTGACTGAAGGAACACATTTGTGAACGCAAATATAGCATCGACACTGACTGCATGCATGTGCGGATGCACGTGGAGCGGGGAATCTCAGACTAACTCACTTGCACAAACACGAGACATCAATCCGTCTTCTGACGAGCCCTTGACGTATAGTAGAGAGGATCAAGACGATCACCCCAGAATGCACGAGTAGACTATCCGTGTATTCGACATGTTTGTCATGCGTATCTGTTAAAGATAATGGTCAAACCCGCAATGTTAGCGGCACTAGGTGAGTTATGTGGTCAATATCACGGCTGCCGTCTGACTTCACACGCGATTTCCTGGTATTCATGTTTGGATGGGTTAATCGTTAATTTGTCCAATTTTTAACCGCTCAGACGTGGATCAAACACATGACCACTAGGTCGGCATGCAAGCGGTTAGCTACTTCGCTACCGCGATTCCATTGTTAGCTTGTCCCAAAGATTAATCCATACTTTCTGCAGCTCTGGCGACCGGTCAACAGCCGTATGATAATGGTCTCATTCGACTGACCATGCAACATTTGTGGAGCTTAGGGCCAGTGACTGGTGTACCCGTAAGTTCCCTGTGTTATATCTATTAACACACACAAAACAGACAATGGATGGAGTGGACATATTAAACAGCGTTAGTAATGCTGGTCTCCAGGCCTCTCTAAGCGGATTACCATCGTGGCGCCCGCAAGGATACAATCTGCTCAAATCCAGCTGCCTGGCGCCCATGTCAACTGCCGTGTCAATATTATTTCTTTACCATGCCAACCTACTGCAATACACTTTGAGTTAATGCTTCCGTAACCAAAAGCCCCTTACAAGAGAAAAACGAGGAAAGTAGGGCAGAGTAAAACAGAGGCAAGATGTATGTGGGAAGTTACAACAGCTGGGCAACAAAACCAGGGGCTGAGTGGTCTTGAGGTATGGTATCCGCCTCGAGTGCTGGAGGTCCCGGGTTCAAGCCCGGTGAGGGCCGGGATTTTTTCACGTGAACTTCTATTAACAAAATTTCCCCAGGTCTCTGGGTAGTGAGATCGGACGCCCGTGTGTATTGTTGCGCACGTAAAACATCCCTTGGCAGTTGGAAATCGAAAAAGAGTAGCCTAGCAGCGCTGCCCGGGTAAAATTTTGAGTTAAAAATCTACCTAAAGTATTTTAGGATCCTCGCCGGTGCTACGGAGTTCGTACACAGAGCTGAGACTCTCCTGACTCAGGCTTGAGTTAGGAGTAGAACGAAGCATTTATGGGTTACACCCGTGTGCCGTTATGTTGATCCGTCGACTAAACTAAACTAAAACTAACTAAACATAATGTACGCATCAACAAATTAATCAAAGTATCAAATGACAGAGACAATTGGAGAGTTATAACTGCCGTTCTCTGCAATGGACGTGAAGAAGAAGAAGAAGAAGAAGACGGAGACGGAGACGGAGAAGAAGAAGAAGAAGAAGAAGAAGAAACAATCTGGTTTTATAGCTGTGATCTTTCGGCTTGTGAGATGCCTGTTGCTGTTATGCACCGCCGCAGTGCTTCCTTGTATGGTGTCATTGTAGTTATGGCGGTCTGTAAGACATTGGAGGTACGGACAGCCCAGGTATCTTGCTCAATGCTTGCCAAGGCAGTTGGCACACGTGCGTTGTCGTTGGGTGTTTGGCAAGTGGTCATTACTTGAAGGCGTGGTATTCGGCTCAGTATCGACAGATCTCTGCCTTTCTGCGGCATGTTGTTCTACTGTGCGGCCATCTGGCATCTTGAACATTGAGTGATTCTCGGAATGAATCTTTCAGGCTGTTGTTCTTTCTTGTTTATCGATACCTGTCGTGGTATCTCGCTGCCCTCAGTTTTGTTACCACCGCTAGAGTAGTATGTATCTTGGAGTACGTCAGAATCCGCTCCACCTTCAAGATTCGGATACGGAGATTCTCCCTTTGTAACTGCTTCAGGATTTGTTCATCTGTCAGCTCCACTTGGATACGTTTGACAACCCATCTGCTCGTCTGTGAGTCGGTGTTTCTGGCTCTGGTGTCTTTCTCCTCACTCTTCTTCTCAGCTATCTTGGCTTTTGTCAGTGGTTGGTTGTCGTCGGTCTTACTCGTGGTAACTTCAGTAGTATCTGTAGGTTCAGGTTCTCTGCTGCAGCTCGCATGCAGGTTATCTCCTGTCGTCTTCTTCAAGATCTTGGCAGATTCCACGTTGCCCATCTGGTAAGTCGGGTGTCTACTGGTATTTTTCTTGCAACGTGTCATTTTCTCCCCTGTATCAGGTTTCTTGAACAGCTTGGGTGACTTGTTCTCGATAGCGCTCCGCAAGTGCGAATGGCGATGACGAGAAGTAACTAGAAAGCCAGCAGCTTAAGACAAACCAGCTAGTTCAGCAATTTTTCTGAACATGCCGTTCACAACACAGAGCACTACGGATAGAATGAAAAGCAATCCACCAGAAATTCACAACTCACGGAGTCGCACCAAGCACTCAGCACATTCAAATTCAGATGTCACTATGAACAACACAAAGAAAACAGCTGTTAACATGAGCATTTTCTGTGGACGTTTTTGCTGATCCATCTATATATGCACGAGTTCATGTAGTTTATTGTTCTTTTTATTCGTTCCAATTCAGTCTGAGTGTCCTTTTTCTCTACACCAAGCATACTACAGGCAGCACAAACAACAGTACCAAGAGGAGCCCGTGAACATTATAAACCCAACTGGAGTAGGGAACTGGAACGGTTGCATAATGATGTGGAAGTGTGTAGAAAGCAAGCAGAAGCCAAACCCAACCAAGAGCACCACAATAAATACCAGCACGCAAAAGCCAAATTTCAAAGGGCCCAGCTGCAGGATAGACGGAAAAGCTGGCTGAATAAAACAGTCACTGAACTTTGAAAGAGACACAAGGAAGTTGTGGAAGCTTAACGATGAGGGTTCAGGGAGAAAATCAAGAACTGCACTACATAAAGACGAAAACATCTTAACAGGAAAGCAAGCAGCTGACCATTTTGCGGACTCATTCGCACAAGATAACAATATCTAAATTAGTCCAGAAAAACAATAAGAGATTCGAGAGAAATGGCAATATACAGGACAGAAGGAAATAGTACATGGGGTTATGGAAGCACCTATCACAATCAGTGAACTGGAGCTAGCAATATCAAAACTGAAAATGAGAAAGTCACCAGAAGCTGGTGGTATCTCCAATTAAATGATCAGAAACCTAGGAACAGAGTCCAAAGCAAAGCTGTTGCAGATCTTCAATAACACCTGGAACTTAGGCTCATAAGTATGTTCCATAAGCCTGGAAAGAAGCAATCATGATACCCCTCCTAAAATCTGGGAAAGATAGTTACATTGCCTCCAGCTACAGACCAATTAGCCTCACCGACTGTCTCTGCAAAACACTGGAGCGCATCATCAATCACAGACTACAGTGGTACATGGAAAGTGAAAACATCATTGTGCCACAACAGGCTGGCTTTAGGCAGTGCTACTCTACAGAAGATCAGACAACCTATCTCTCTCAAGAAGTTGAAGATGCATTCCAAGAGAAGAAGCTGGTACTTGTGACATGGATAGATCTGAAGAAAGCCTTTGACAAAGTCTGGAAAGAAGGTCTGATGAAGAAACTGAGAAACTGTAAAGTCAATGGAAGAATGTACAAATGGGTGAAAGCATACTTGCACAACAGAAGAGCGCGAGTACAGATAGACGGTCTCAAGAGCAAGAAAGTACTATTGCGTCACCGTGTTCCGCAGGGTGGAGTCTTGTCCCCCACACTTTTTCTAATCTTCATCAATGATCTTATTGCTAATCTACCCGATGGAATTAAAGCGGCAATGTACGCGGCAATATTACCTGGTATTGTGGAGCACAAATGAACATGCATCAGTGGCCACCATATTGCTACAGAGAGCTACAGATACATTTGTTGCATGGGCGGATAGATGGTGTATCAGCATAAACACTGACAAGTGCAGCACCACTCTATTTACTCTCTCTCCGAAACAAACGGCAGAGATCATCCAGATGGATGGAACGCCCCTAAGAGAAGATAAAGAACCAACATACCTTGGTGTAACATTTGATGACAGGCTGACATGGAGAAAACACATCAAAAAAGCTGTAGCAAAAGCCAGAAAGAAAATAGCCATCCTGAGAAAGCTAAGTGGAACCACTTGGGGCGCCAGTATGAAAATACTTAGCAAAGTGTATCAACAGAGCATTCGACCACACCTGGAATACGGGTCAACTGAGTGGTGTTCAGCATCAAAAACCACACTACAAGAGCTGGACAAGGTGCAAAATCAAGCTCTAAGATTCATCACAGGAGGGATGAGATAAAACCCCTATAGTAGCAATGGAGAAAATGGGGAGGACACAAGCATTGAGAGAACGCAGAGATCAAAAACACTAATACAAGCAGACAAGTTCCTCAGCTTTGCAGGCCACCCTATGAAGAACCGATTTGAAAACTTAGCTATGAGGCGGTTGAAAATAAGTAGTTTTATCCACCAGGCCAAATGACTGCCGATCTTCCCACGGTTGGTATCCCACAGTGACAACTATTCCAGAGAGAACTCTATGGAAAGATGAACATAGACTATGACTACAAATCCAGACAAAAGTGAAAGGAATATTTGACAAGGAAGAACAGAACAGTGTACTGCGCAGAACAGCCACTCTCAGCTTCCTTGATGACGAATACCCACAGGACATCTGGTTCCGAGTCTACACAGTTGGGTCAGCACGAAATGCTGTTCGAAATGGAGGAGCGGGAGTGTACATAAAATACCCAAATAATACTAGGGACACGGCCAGAGTTCCAACAGGAAAGTACTGCCAAAACTATGATGCTGAAATTGAGGCAATCAAGATAGCAATAGAGAAATTACAAAATACCCGCCATAGTAGACAACCTGTGGTGATATTGACAGATGCAAAATCAGTAATAGAGACACTCCTGTCTGGGAAATTACCAGTTCTAAAGACACTACTTTCTGAACTTAGCAGTCAGCATAAGGTCACCATACAGTGGATACCATCCAACTGTGGAGTACCCGGAAACGACAGAGCTGATCGATTGGCTAAGGAAGGAGCAAAAGAAGAACAGCCTGATGTGCCCATTACATTCCACCAAAAGAAAAGAATGATCAAATCAGTCAGAAGACCACCAAACCCTACTCAAGACGACTACCACGTTATTGACAGACCAGAACAGGTCATTATTCTGCGCCTCAGAACAGGACACAATAGATTACGCAACCACATGTATACAAAATTCAAGATTGGTGACTAAGCCATGTGCACATATGGTTTGGCGTCGCAGACAGCAGAGCACATACTCCAGGACTGCCCAAACTAAAACATATCCAGGCGAACCTTCTGGCCTAAAGAGACAACAGTGGAAGATAAACTCTATGGACCGCTGAGTGAACTAAAAAAGACTGTTAGATTCATAACAACATTGCAGTTATAGACATATTTCAAGCGAACGAAAGAGGAGGAAGAAGAAGTCTATAGTTTCAGCAGGCGCTTTTGTCTCCAAGCTGGAAGCCTGTTTCCGTTGATAATGGGTTTAGCTGTTGATATACTGTTTAATGGATCTGTGCTGCTGTTTCATTTTGCAGATTCTACAAAACTGTTTCACTTGAGTTTTCATCCTGCAAGACAATTTAACATACAATTCTGATTGACATATTCACCCAGAGGCAAAGCCTTGACCCTGCCCTCGTTATGGCAGTGGTTTGTCAGAAGGCAGACTGATGTCGCGGGGTTGTTCACGTGGGCTAGCTTGAGATTACTCGCTCTCTGTGCATCCGCACATGTATGCAGTCAGTGTCGATCCAGCCAGTTATCGGACACTTGTATTTTATGTCACGTGTCCACGACAGTTAGTGAGTATGTCTGAAGCAGACATCACAGGTGAAGTTGGCCCGATAATGCCACTTGCTTCATGCAACTGGGTTAAGTGATATCTACTTCTGCCCTCTTGTGGTGTTTGAACACCTGGCCAGGGATGACATCTTTTCCAGAAGTGGTCACAGTATATTTCTGATCCCAGCCAGACAGTGGCCCCATTCAGAGACCTCAGGCAGCTGTGTCTACATTACCCATGATCCTGTGTTCTCTTGTACTGACGCATATTTCAAGTTGTATCCTGGTCTTGTGAGCCAATGCTCACATGCATTTCGTGTCTTTATAGCAATGTTTTCTCTCAGGCTGGCGATTTGTGTACATAACTTGGAATCTCCAGTATACCTTTAGCTTCCTTTACATTATTGTGCCTGTAATGTACGTTCCGTAGCTTGTTGCACAGACGGTCAGACACACCTGATAGTGATATTATATAGGAGTAACATAGATAATGAGCCATGAAAAGGGTCACTACTTTTATGATGTAAAAAACCTCAGATCTAACATAGAATTTGGTGGATAGATATATTCTGGATAAGTATTCTGCTATGTCAATTTATGTGGTTTCACGTACAAACATTTATGTCAGTGCCAGTAATTACAAGACTGGCCGGAAACTTCTCGAACAGCTCCGATCAGATCACTTAAGACGTGTCCCATTTCCTCACACTAAACCAGCTCACCCAGCCGCTCTCTCATCTATCTTAACCTGCACAACCATTCCGGCCACTATCTTAACCCTTCCACACACGCATGCAGAATATTCCCCCCCCCCCACACATACAAACGCACACACACACACACATACACACACACACGCACATACACATCTAGCCAATGTAGTGTGTATGTTGGAGAACATACTGGCTAATCACTTATTCGCCCGACCAAACCATTGTTGTATAACGACATATTCTAACTACTTCTACCCCAACAAGTCTTTTGTTGTATGACATCATATTGTAACTACTTTACTGCGAATAGACAATTGTTGCATGACGAAATGTAACGAATTCTACTCCGAGGCATGAATAACCAGCGTGTCTTTAATTCTCGTAGCTAACGACGAGAGCTGGCATCGAACCCTGATCTTACCTAACTCATGTCAGCTGGCAAGCTACTTGTTTATCTTGATGGTATAGATGATAGCGGTAATGATGATGACAGTGGTGTAAATGATGACGATGATGATGATTGTGGTGTAAATGATGACGTAGACGATGGTAGTGGTGTAAATAGTGACGATAATTACAACAGTGGTTTTTCAGGCAGGGAGTATCTCAGATATATTAGACTTTGTTTTAAATGTTGAACTCCGCTGCCAAAAAAAAAAAAAAATAAAAACCACGCGTAAGGAAAACAACTGGTCGATGGCCCTGCCCAGGTGAGGCAAGTCGTAGCCGCCGTCTGTCACTACAAGAGTGGAGTCTGCAGGTGACACTATTTGACACACGCCTATCAAACGTGACTTCTGGGTCAGATAGGCCTGGAAGGTAACAGTGACACGCATCATCGTCCTGACAGCTGACAGATTGCAAGTTTGAATGGGCGTATGTTTATCCTTGTAGATGGAGTCTTCTATACAGTCTCCACAGACGTATGTGGTGTGGTGTTTACCTGGTGTTGGCACTCACTGTACTACTAGTGCCTGCATATTGACCGTCTGTTGATGTATATATGGTCATCGACTTAATGACCTTCGTATCGACATTACGAGTTTAAAGCACTTTCCTGTCTGCTCGTGGACAGACAGGCAGACAGAAGGCAGACAAACAGACAGACAGATAGACAACGGATGGACAGACGGACGGGCGGAGGAACAGACAGACAGACAGACAGACAGATAGACAGACAGACAGACAGACAGACATCCACGACCTCAAGTGTTTCACGATGACATCTCTAGGAACTCAAGTGTTTCACGATGACATCTCTAGGAACTCAAGTGTTTCACGATGACATCTCTAGGAACTCAAGTGTTTCACGATGACATCTCTAGGAACTCAAGTGTTTCACGATAACATCTCTAGGAACTCAAGTGTTTCACGATAACATCTCTAGGAACTCAAGTGTTTCACGATAACCTCTCTAGGAACTCAAGTGTTTTACGAAGACATCTCCAGGACCTCAAATGTTTCACGATGACATCTCTAGGAACTCAATTGTTTCACGATGACATCTCTAGGAACTCAAGTGTTTCACGATGACATCTCCACGACCTCTGATGTTCTACGACGACATCTTCAGGACATCAAGTGTTTCAGGATGACAACACATATTCATGCTGCTGGTGTTTGGATGATTCTACATGCGATCTCTGAGTTACTTTTTCCATCGGTTGTTATCTGTTATTGTCGTTTATTCCAGATAACTGCAGTTATCTCTTTGTCTTCACATGTAACCTAGCTGGTGCCATGGACACACTGGGCCACAGACAAATGTACACATAGTATAGACACAGCAGACATGAAAACGTCTCCACCAAATGACACAATGTGATCACTGTTAAGCTTGATTTGTTAAAAGGAAGTTATCATGACACTTTGAAGCCACCCATTAGTGTCATGATCTCCTCCGTCAGATCGCATTAGAAGAAACTGCTCATCATCTCAGGGCACGAACTGCGAAAAGGAAGACACGTATTCTAAGGTCGACCGACTAAACACTCTCCCAGGTATACGACTACCCCCAATTCTCTACCAGCGCCAATCAACATTTCTATATATTTAATGTATTACCTGTATGGTCTCATTGCGGCTCCCCTCCCCTGTTTTTTCCCCCTTGTAACCCTCCTTGTCTTTACCCCAGCGAGACCCCATTAGCTTATGTGGCACGCTTATGACAAGGAAAACCTGCCGCCGCTGTAGCGACCTGACATCTTGACGTGCAGGGACGGCTGGCTCAGGTCTTCAATATCAAGACAGGAAATATTGCTTGTCTTTTGCAGGACGTTATCAACCCCTGGTTGATAACAACGTGGTAATACCAGGCTTCCATGAAACTGACGTGATCTTCAGGTATACAAACAAACCAAACTGTTTGTGGTTTATTCAAGTGGAGTCTCCCAGTGCTAATTGTATGAGATTGTGATTGGATCTGCATCTTTCTCTGGCGTCTGTACACACAGGTTTAGTCACAGGGACTTTCATGGACAGGGATATATAGACATAAACACTTACACACACCATTCACACAAATCCACACACTAACACCAATACACATTTTCAAGATATCTTTTCTCTGTGCGTTAATGTGTGTCATGAAGTGAATGTGTATGTGTGGTGTGTGTGCGTGTGTGTATGTGTTTACGTGCGTGAGTGTGAGTGACTGATTGTGTGTGTGTGTGTGTGTGTGTGTATCCGTACTGAATGAAGGATAACATACAAACCACATTGAAAGCAAACACTGTCCAGCCGCACTCAGTCAGTACTTAACCGTTTAGAAGCACAAGGGACATAAATTACCGGTTTTATTTTTGTAGTTAACCAAGTGAACTGTTTTTCTCTCCCTTGATCCGCCTGACCCAGACAGTTGTTTTGGTAACAGAAAAGGTCATTAAGGACATTTCCAGGGGCCAACGAGGATGCCTGTTCACCGAGAACGTGCCGATGGTGCTGCCTCGGGAAGGAGGTATGCGGAACAGCTGGAGCGCAGTACAGGAATAAATGGGAGGCCTGAAATAGAACGACGTTTGAGCGAGCTAGCAGATTCCTTCATCTGGCTTAGGTGTCAAGTATATTAAGAGGGATTATAATGTGGGCAGCAATAAACAACCAATGAAGAGACAGAAGAGAATCGACATTGTGTGCGTGCGTGTATATATACATAGATATGTAGGGTCTATTTTTAATGACTGTGGGTTTTTTGACAATATTGCCTTTCCAAGTTTGGTATTTACCTTTTATGTTGCACGAGTTCACACCCTACATATTGAAGCGATACATCTATCTAGAAAGCCATATCGTCATATTGAATATACCTAGTACAGATTAGAAGAAGAATTGCCAAGGCAAAGGTAGCTTTCGCAAGATGGAAAACATACTAACCAATAAAAGGTTGCCTTGTGCAATGGCCGGCTCCTTGGCGAAGGCTTTACGGACGAAGTTCACATACCGCGATCAAAACACCTGTTAGTCGATTTTTCATTGCGTTTAAAAAAAAATGAAAATTGTGTGAGTGCCGGTCGTTAAGAAAGCAATAGCAAACTGCTGAACGTAAACTTGCCAAGAAATCACGAACAGCCAAACAATGCTGGGGTTGACTGCGGTGTACTTTAAAGGATATGCAACTAACTTGTGCAATGAGAAAAGAGTATTGAAGTCATATGTAAAACCTATAATGTTATCTGCGTGTGAAACATAGCCATTAAACAGACAAGCTGTGACACATCTCATGGTAATGGAAATGCGGTTTATAAAGAAAATGCAACCAATGTAATTGTCAGATAGAAAAATCAATGAGCAAGTACTACATGAAACACATGAAAACTGTAATCTGATTCTATAACTTATTCGTAGATATTCACGTTTAAAAAAAAAAAACTCGTTATGAGGACGACTTGATGCCCCCCCCCCCCTTCTCTCTCTCTCTCTCTCTCTCTCTCTCTCTCTCTCTCTCTCTCTCTCTCTCTCTCACACACACACACACACACACACACACTCGCGGATTCCAACAAGTATCATTGCAAATTAAAACTTACAAGGATGAAAACATATTTTCAAGTCAACTTTCGCAAACAATAGTGTTTGTCTAAGGTAAGACTTAAACATGGGAATATCACTCACAGCAACTGCGATTATCACAGGTAGGATCAAGGTATGCGATGTTCCCAAACAATAACATTATGTGTCTAAGAGAGGAACAAACTTTTAAGCGACTTTTTAAGAGGATCAAGCGTTGCTAAGGTCACCTTAGCAACCGTATGTGTCACCTGTTGGATCAGAGCATATGAGGTTCCCATAACAATTGTATGTGTGGCAGGTAGGATCAAGTCATGCGAGCTAGACACAACCTTATGTGTGGCAGGTAGGATCCAGTCATGCGAGCTACCCACAACCTTAAGTGTCGCAGGTAGGATCAAGCCATGCGAAGTTTCCACAACCTTAGGTGTCGCAGGTAGGATCAAGTCATGCGAGTTACCCACAACCTTATGTGTCGCAGGTAGGATTAAGGCAGTCGACGTTCCACACAGCAACTGTGTGTGTCTAAGAAAGTAACATCACATGGGAGGTTTCAACTCAACGCCCCTGCACACTGCATGTATATGTATGGCATTTATCCCATATGGCTCGGTCTCTTCCCGCACAGCGGTCTACAAACTTCGTGGCACAGATCACGAACTCTGTGGTACCATCGACGATCTCCAGTAGTCACCGAGATAACTGCGCTCGGACGGAGACCGGACACGAACTACTACCTTCTAAGCATGCGGCAGGCGGCTGACCCTCTAGGCCACGTTGATCACGATGAAACAGAAACCAGAAGTAAGAATAGATCAATCGCTGGCAGCGATGGAAGATGCGAGGTCAGGGGTCCTGGGCTGTCGTCCACTCGGGCAAGGACAGACCGGCGATATAACAGAGAGCGTGAAGTGGCACCATCAGTGACGTCAACGTACATGGGCTGCCTGAAAGCAGTGCGACAGAGATCGTGGACAGAGATCGGGGACAGAGATCGATAGAGTCTCGATGTTGGGGACCTGCCCTGTACCGGCCAGCGGCCAATCGATAGTATTGACGTCGGCTGAAACCTAACATTTATTTATCTTCCGTGGTTTTATACGCACATTCGCATTTTACACATATGTTCACATGTTACACAATTGTTCACATTTTACACATGTTCACACATAACACATATGTTAAAATTTTACATGTATGTTCACATTGTACATAAAATGTCATAATTTACCCACACGTTCGCCTGTTCCGTGGCGAGCAGTTACGGACGAAGTTTGTTATCCCGCATACTCGAGTTCTGCGCTCGATTTGGCAACAGACTGCGGTGCGTTGGTTTTTTACGAAATGGTATGGGTACCGGTCGTTCAGAAAGCAATGGCAAACTACTGAAAGTAAACTTGCCAAGAGATCACAACAGCAAAATATACTGGTGATGACTGAAACGTCCTGTAAAGGATATGCAACTAATTAACTAACCCATCCGTTCACATTTGACACGCATGGTCACATGGCGTCAACGATGACCTTCTAACTCTCACATTCTCGTTTAGGTAGCATACACGCCCCGCATTTCAAGTAACATATGCACGCTTTAAGTATACGACTACAAATCATAGTCAGTCATGCGCCATGCCGGGCGGTGAAGACGATAATGTTTCTCCGCCGACCAAGCTCTGACTAGAGAGTGTACTGAATGCCAGAAACAGATGGACAGAATCCATGGAATGTTTACTTGTTTACTAGAACAACACAAGGCCCATACAGCCCATGTGACACGTTTGGCTGTCTTCGTAACGTAACTACAAATAGGGCCCACACGTCATCGTTATATGGAGACCGACAGGCATTCAGATAGACAGACAGACAGACGAACAAATTGACGGTCAGACAGACAATGCAGACAGACAGACGAACAGCCAGCCAGCCAGCCAGACAGACAGACAGACAGACAGACAGACAGATATTAGATTGATAGAATCCATCATGTGTCATGCCCGTAAGCCTGGACGATAATGATTCGCCATTTCACTTGATCACCAAAGTCGTGGATCAGCTCAGTGTTCTTATGTCGACCATGCCACGTGGTCAAGCCATCCAGGTATTTACTTCTCTGTCTTCCCCTTGTTCTCTTCCACTCGATCTTGCCAGTTGTCACCAAGTTCTCTAATTTATTTCTTCTCATAGATCAATGACCAATTTCTCTAATCAGTTTACGATCTTCATTTGTTTCTTGTAGGACCTGGTCGTTGGCTTTTCTGTCTGTCCATGGTATTCTTTGTATTCTAATCAGAAACAACATTTCCACAGCCATCAGATGTCTTTCAGATTGACTGCTCATTGTAAACGCTTCACATCCATACAAATGTACAGGCTCTATGTAGCACCTCAATACTCTTTTTTTTTTTGTAGCAATTAAGATCTTTATATTGGTCAGTATGTTTTTTTATTTTGCAAAAGGCTACCTTCGCCATGGCGATTCTTGTTCTAATCTCTTCAAGGCATCTCCCATCAGATGTTATGACTGTTCCGAGATAATTGTACCGATTCACTTGTTTAAGAATATTCCCTTTTACCTGTAAATTACATTGTAGTCTTTCGTTCTTCCTAGTGACGACCATAATCTGTGTCTTCTTAAAATTTAATTCTAACCCTAGTTGTTCACTGTGTGCAACAACCGCAGATTGATTTTTTTAAATTTTATTTTTCGCATATCCTTTACAGGACATTGCTGTCAACACCAGCATTTTACCGCTGTCATTGATTTCTTGGCAATATTACGCTCAGTAATTTGCCATTGCTTTCTGAGTGGCCGGCCCATTTATCCCGTAAGTTACCAACGCGGTGAGAACAGCTTCCAATTCTCGCGCTCTGCGTTACCCTACGTGGATAAACGGGATTATGGAGAAAGTCGTTTAATCCCTAGCCAGGGAGACCGGCCGCAGATTGATCACCATAGGCGTAGGCGTTCATGACTCTCCGCAGATCTTTGGTTTTTTGGATCAACTCGGCCGTTGATATTCCTCCATGCCACCTTCGCAATCCATCCAGCATAATTTCTCGTGGCCTGCCTCTGTCTCTCTTCCCCTCGATATTTCCAGTTGTCACGATGTTCTCCAGCGCCTCTCTTCTCATCACATGACCAATAAAAGCTGTTTGTCTCTTTCTTATTGTTGTATATAATGTTCTAGTTTCGCCAGCCTCTTTAAGGCATTCGTCGTTAGTTACATTGGCAGGCCGAGGCATTCGCAACATTCGTCTAAGGAACCACATCTCTGTTGCGTCCAATCTCTTCCTAATTTGTTCATTTATATTCCAAGATTCACAGCAATACATCAAAACAGGTTCTATATAGCTCATTAGCACTCTATTTCTTACATTCAATGACAGCGACTTATTGCTTAAGATATTCTTAATTTTTTTTAAAATGCAGCCTTTTCTTGCCCTATTCTGCTCTTAATCTCTGTTGTGCATCTTCCATCTGATGTTATAAATGCCCCTAAGTATTTAAAACTATCCACTTGGTGAAGAATTTTACCTTCTATCTCTATTTCAAATTTGGGTGTCACCTGTTTCTTTGATTGATAGAAAAGATAAATAAAACAGAGAATGGATATGTGTTTGATAAGATGGATGGATATGTGTTTGATAAGATGGATGGATATGTGTTTGATAAGATGGATGGATATGTGTTTGATAAGATGGATGGATATAAGATGAATGGAACAAAACGTTTAGATCGCAGACAACATGGCCAGATAACCGACAGATTGAATGAGCAGACGTGGCCCTGATGTGTATACATATGTTCACAGCCGGTGTGCCAACAACTGTGTACGCCTCTGTTGTGTTGTATGTTCTTCTGTGTGCACCTAGTTCTTTTTCTGTGATTCTGTGAGTAACATACAAGCAGGAAGGAATATAACACATGTCAGGGTGTCTGCAGGCGCTCTCTGCCGGTTACATTATTTATATACACGTCATATGACCTATGATGTCACAATGGAAACCAGCCTCTCAATAGTCAAGTAGAGCTAACCTTTAAAGAAGATTGCCTTCGCAGACATAGTCAGTCCTCCGGGCAATTTCATGCTCCCAATAAGACAACCCTATCCACGAGATAAAAGACAACGTTAAATGTCTGTCCAAACATATGGAGCTTGTCTTGCAGGAAGTACCACCAAACTGTTGTATTCCGGTACGTAAGACGGTAAAGTAGCAAAACGTGTAGGAAACATCGAACAGCTCGATCCATCGCAGATCTATAAAGATGCAAAAACACTCTTAAAGCATATACAAATACATAAGACGAAGTGTAGAGGGAAACAAAAGAGAACTATAGACAGGAGCACGACAACATACATAAGGTAGGCAACAGGACATTATGGACATCTTCATAGAATGGACCTCACTGACCCTGGCACTTGACAATTCAAGAGCATGTCCTACATGGCTGCCCTGACTTCGCCAGAGGAGGCTGGAGGCTTCCTCCAGAAAAAAACCAACCCACTAGAGGGAGGGCTGGGGGGGGGGGTAGAGAAAAAGAGAGAGAGGAGAGAGAGAGAGAGAGAGAGAGAGAGAGAGAGAGAGAGAGAGAGAGAGAGAGAGAGAAAGAGACGACTCTACGAAACAAACTGCGGGAGACTAGTGAAGACCTAAAGAGAAACGCTCTGTTCGTGACTTATTGCCGGAATAAATGAATAACAAACGTTGATGGCTGGAGAAGAAGCGCAGCAACAAAGCAAACAGTATGTGAAGTCACGTTTCGAGAATTGTCCTCTTCTCATCTTCAGGCTGTGAAGGAAGCAAGATATATGAAACATATTGGTCAAAATGCAACGATTAGCTGAGATGTATTGAGTTCTAACTTGTTTTCCAAATCAATATGGAAACGCGATGTTTTCATTGTGTTTGCATAGACCAGTATCGTCATTACATAAAAATGCCAGTAGCTGCACCAACCACCGTCATCATCAGACTGGCCATTCTGGAGCCAAGTGTTGAAGTGGTCGATCATGTCACTCCGCTGCTCTCAGTTCTGATCGATGCTCTTCACCTGGGCTCCAAACCTGTGTGATACAGTTGTTTCTTGAACGCTTTTACCATTGCACACTTGGAAATAGTACGTGTTAAAACTTGGTGCATTTGTTATGAACACCTAAAGTGACGTCTGCAAACGGCATAGAAACAGCGTTGACATAGAAACGGTACAGCTTATGCAGACCACTGCCACAATAGCCGAACGGGGCTTGTCGTCTCGGAAATTTTCCGACGCTCCCTCACAAGATTAGAATGAGAGAAATCGTGCATATACAGTGTGGGCAGTGTGGAAACCAGGTGAGGCTCTTAAATCTGACTTTAAGTGTGTCTATTTGACCCCAAAACAGACTGTCAGGGGGTCGGGTTTAGGGGAAATTCTAGTACAAATATATATATCATGTCTTCCATTTTGGCTTCATTAGGGTGTTGTTCACATGTTCCTGTTTTATACTCAGTCTATCACAAGACTCTACGCTCGGTTAGATCCGCATCCATCCCACTGAGAATCTCTGTTACATCAAGTTTGTTACAATGTAAACAAACGCTACTGTTATGTGGAGTCACTGTTTCCGGCCAGGGTTGTCTGGACATTTTCCGCCTTAGAGATAACAATATAGAAGGCAAGTGAATACAGACTCTAGGCTGCTGTTTAATTGTTGTGCATACAATTAATATCCACCACGCGGGTATATTATCTGTGTACTCAAGCGTACAGTCACCGTAAGCAGTTAGTGTGTTCGTAAATCATTATGTTGACTTGAGCCAGTCGTAACGCAACGTTATCTTTTGGGCAGGTCGTTCACTGCTGTAAATATACAAGCAGTAATTCAGCCTATGTAGACATGTTTACACATTATGGCTCTAATATGTACATGTTGTGATGCTTCCTTACACAAACATAAATCTGACAACACATCGGTCACATAAGGCCACAGAGCTGATTCGTTGACGGTGTGGCATTATGTTAGAGTTCCTAGACTGGCATTTACTTCAGTGATGCCGATACTTTTGTCCGACATGATCGACACTTTCCATCAAGGGCACATAGCAACTGTCACCATAGACACGCACATACACACACACACGCACACACGCAACACACGCAAGCGCGCGTGCAAACACACACACGCACACACATACACATGGATATGCACATTTGTTCCTTCTTATAAATCTGCTGTGAATAAAACTGATCATTCCTGGATCCTACACTGACCCCCAGTTCTGCCCACCGCTGTAAGTGAAGTGATACCGCCCACAATGAGGCGCACTGGGTTACCACAACAGCCATACGTGTTCGCGTTTGAAGCAGACGTCCCACTCTGCTTTGTGGGTTTTGCCATCATGTCTTGTGGGTTTCGCCAATATGTCAGGTGGGTTTGGCCATCATGTCGTGTGGGTTTCGTCAATATCTCGTGTGGGTTTGGCCATCATGTCGTGTGGGTTTCTTCAATATGTCGTGTGGGTTTCGTCAATATGTCGTGTGGGTTTGGCTATCATGTCGTGTGCATGAAAGGAGTCGTGTGTTTCTCCCAACTTCTAAAAGTAGCATTCTCTGAATACAAAAGTCAGTGCCACATGTCGTGTCAAATAGAAGTGCACAGACTAGAACACTCAGTGACAACTGACAACACACATGTGGAAGGTGGACAGGGAAGTGGACACACTAGAACTCACAGTGACAACTGATAACACACATGGGGAAGGTAGACAGTGAAATGGACACACTAGAACTCACAGTGACAACTGATAACACACATGGGGAAGGTAGACAGGGAAGTGGACACACTAGAACTCACAGTGACAACTGACAACACACATGGGGAAGGTGGACAGTGAAGTGGACACACTAGAACTCATAGTGACAACTGACAACACACATGGGGAAGGTAGACAGGGAAGTGGACACACTAGAACTCATAGTGACACCTGGCAAAACCCACGGGGAAGGTAGACAATGAAGTGGACACACTAGAACTCATAGTGACAACTGACAACACACATGGGGAAGGTAGACAGTGACGTGGACACACTAGAACCCATAGTGACAACTGACAACACACATGGGGAAGGTAGACAGTGAAGTCGACAGCGAACTACGCTGGTAATGTCGCGAGAACAGTGGGAGGCAGGTTTGAGGTCTGGGCTCGTCACTTGCCATAGTGAGGGAAAGACTGGACCCAATTCCTCCTTGTTCTCAGGCCTACACAATGCAGTGGCGCTATCACATCACAGAACCACACCAGTAAAATGCTTCAGGACAATTTATCATTATTTAGTAATATTTATAGTAACTTCTTTTAGCTTTATTGTAGTTTTCCATTTTATATGATTACTCATAAATTTATGTGTAACTTTACCTGTAATTTTACCAAAGTGTTTTCTCCGCAAGCACGATTTCAGCTAAATGTTGGAAACAGAAACTGGATATCACAATCGGAACCATCACTTCCTGTTTCACATATAGTTCAGGCAAACGTTTGGCGTACCAGCAAGATATGGCATGTTACTGACTCCTTTGCATCTTTCTTTTAGGTTGATGTACTTCCAGGCAATCCGCGTTTGTTGTCTCTTTGTTTTAGAATGAAGTACTTCCAGGCAATCCGCGTTTGTTGCTGATTTCTGTTAGATTGATGTACTTCCAGGCAACTCGTGTTTGTTGCTTCTTTTTCATAGATTGATGTAATTCCAAGCAACTCGTGTTTGCTTCTTTCTTTTCCATTTATGTAGTTCCAGGCAAATAGTGTTTGCTTCTGTTAGATTGATGTACTTCCAGGCAAACCGTGTCTGGTTCTTTCTTTTAAATTTCTGTATTTCCAGGCAACTCGTTATTATTGCTTCTTGATAATTCTGCTGCTGCTTCTTTTTCTTGCCATGTTGTTGTTCTGCCTCTTTGTCTTCATCTTACTCTTTCAGTTTCTTGTTCCTTTTTATCTTCTACTTCTTCTTTGCTTTTGTCGGTGCTGATACTAGTTTCACACACACACACACACACACACACACACACACACACACACACACACACACACACACACACACTACACACACGCACCACACACACACACACACACACACACACACACATATGTTTTCTTCTTTGATCTTTTACTTTTGTCGATGTATTTAGATTCACGCTCATCTTGCCATCACAGTGTACACAGCCATCTCTACCCTTGCCATCACAGTGTACACAGACATCTCTACCCTTGCCATCACAGTGTACACAGCAATCTCTACCCTTGTCATCACAGTGTACACAGGCATCTCTACCCTTGCCATCTCAGTGTACACGGACATCTCTACCCTTGCCATCACAGTGTACACAGACATCTCTACCCTTGTCATCTGTGTACACATACATCTCTACCCTTGTCATCTGTGTACACAGGCATATCTACCCTTGTCATTACAGTGTACACAGCCATATCTACCCTTGTCATCACAGTGTACACAGGCATCTCTACCCTTGTCATTACAGTGTACACAGACATCTCTACCCTTGTCATCACAGTGTACACAGTCATCTCTACCCTTGTCATTACAGTGTACACAGGCATCTATACCCTTGTCATCACAGTGTACACAGACATCTCTACCCTTGTCATCACAGTGTACACAGGCATCTCTAACCTTGTCATCAAAGTGTACACAGGCATATCTACCCTTGTCATTACAGTGTACACAGCCATATCTACCCTTGTCATTACAGTGTACACAGGCATATCTACCCTTGTCATTACAGTGTACACAGCCATATCTGTCGACAGCGAACTACGCTGGTAATGTCGCGAGAACAGTGGGAGGCAGGTTTGAGGTCTGGGCTCGTCACTTGCCATAGTGAGGGAAAGACTGGACCCAATTCCTCCTTGTTCTCAGGCCTACACATTGCAGTGGCGCTATCTACCCTTGTCATTACAGTGTACACAGCCATATCTACCCTTGTCATTACAGTGTACACAGGCATGTCTACCCTTGTCATTACAGTGTACACTTGAAAAGATACAAAACGAAGCCATGCGCATCATTTTGGGCTGCACGAGAGACACCAGCTGTGTAGCAATGAGATACCTCCTTGACTTCCCGACAATGGAACACAGGATCAAGATCTGGAGAGCTCGCGCATACTTAAAAATAAGTGCAGATGAGCAGCACCCTCTGCATGACGCTATATTCAGAGAAAAGGGTGACAGGCTAAAGAGGGGCAAATCATGGATGGGTCGGGCGGAAGATGTCGTCGGACAGGTCTGCAGTCTAACCAGTATCAACCCCGGCAAGGAATGGGTGCCGGTGCCTCCAGCTTTTAAGTGTACCTTCTCCTGCATTATCACACTCGACAGACGGTGCAGAGAGCAGAACCCTGCCGCTGTAAATGCAGAGGTTAACGCGCTCATCTATGATCACTCAGATAGCCCCGAAGTGCTCATCTATACAGATGGATCTGTTGTAAAGCAGCAGAGAAGTGCGTGGGCATTTACAGCCCGTTCAGCGGGCCGAACCGTTCAAGAATCCAGTGGTGCCCACTCTATGACCACGAGCAGCATGACGATGGAGGTGATGGCAGTTACACAGGCTTTCATATGGCTGGAATCACAGCATCATACCAACGTGTATGTACTAAGTGATTCAATGAGCATGATTCAGAAGGTCGAAGCTGGATCTGTACGTAGACAGTGGACTGAGTCGCTGCGGAAGTCTGCTGTCCGCAAAGTCACCTTCATCTTCGTCCCGGGACATGCGGGAGTCGAGGGAAATGAACGAGCTGATAAATTGGCTGGCTCTGCACCCCCTGTAGATGGCCAGCCCATGGATCGTGCGGATGTTATTAACGCCCTTAAAGATATGGCGAGAACAGAGGATTTTGACGCCAGTGATTCCACATCGCTCTCCAGGATGAAAGACCTGGGAGTAAGAATCGGCACAGCCAGACGCGAGAGGTACATCGGGAAAACAAAGCGCCTCGTCAACCAACACAGAACTGGCACTATTAGCCACCGGACGCTGATGCATATGCTGGGGGGAGGATCTGAGCACCTATGGACTTGTCCGGAGTGCAACGAAGATACCCCAACTGATAACTGATAACTGATAACTGATAACAGCCATATCTACCCTTGTCATCACAGTGTACACAGGCATCTCTACCCTTGCAGTGTACACAGGCATCTATACCCTTGTCATCACAGTGTACACAGACATCTCTACCCTTGTCATCACAGTGTACACAGGCATCTCTAACCTTGTCATCACAGTGTACACAGGAATATCTACCCTTGTCATTACAGTGTACACAGCCATATCTACCCTTGTCATTACAGTGTACACAGGCATATCTACCCTTGTCATTACAGTGTACACAGCCATATCTACCCTTGTCATTACAGTGTACACAGGCATATCTACCCTTGTCATTACAGTGTACACAGCCATATCTACCCTTGTCTTCACAGTGTACACAGGCATCTCTACCCTTGTCATCACAGTGTACACAGACATCTCTTCCCTTGCAGTGTACACAGGCATCTATACCCTTGTCATTACAGTGTACACAGGCATCTCTACCCTTGTCATCACAGTGTACACAGGCATCTCTACCCTTGCAGTGTACACAGGCATCTATACCCTTGTCATTACAGTGTACACAGACATCTCTACCCTTGCAGTGTACACAGGCATCTATACCCTTGTCATTACAGTGTACACAGACATCTCTACCCTTGCCATCACAGTGTACACAGGCATCTATACCCTTGTCATTACAGTGTACACAGACATCTCTACCCTTGCAATCACAGTGTACACAGACATCTCTACCCTTGAAGTGTACACAGGCATCTCTACCCTTGCCATCACAGTGTACACAGGCATCTCTATCCTTGCCATCACAATGTGGACAGACATCTCTACCCTTGCCATCACAATGTGGATAGACATCTCTACCCTTGCCATCACAGTGTACACAGACATCTCTACCCTTGCAGTATACACAGGCATCTATACCCTTGTCATTACAGTGTACACAGACATCTCTACCCTTGCAGTGTACACAGGCATCTATACCCTTGTCATTACAGTGTACACAGACATCTCTACCCTTGCAATCACAGTGTACACAGACATCTCTACCCTTGCAGTGTACACAGGCATCTCTACCCTTGCCATCACAGTGTACACAGACATCTCTACCCTTGCCATCACAATGTGGACAGACATCTCTACCCTTGCCATCACAGTGTACACAGACATCTCTACCCTTGCCATCACAGTGTACACAGACATCTCTACCCTTGCAGTGTACACAGACATCTCTAGCCTTGCATACTCAGTGTACACAGACATCTCTACCCTTGTCATCACAGTGTACACAGATATCTCTACCCTTGCCATCACGGCGTACACAGGCATCTCTACCCTTGCCATCACAGTGTACACAGACATCTCTACCTTTGCCATAACAATGTACACAGGCATCTCTACCCTTGTCATCACAGTGTACACAGACATCTCTACCCTTGCCATCACAGTGTACACAGGCATCTCTACCCTTGTCATCACAGTGTACACAGACATCTCTACCCTTGCCATAACAATGTACACAGGCATCTCTACCCTTGTCATCACAGTGTACACAGGCATCTCTACCCTTGTCATCACAGTGTACACAGACATCTCTACCCTTGCCATAACAATGTACACAGGCATCTCTACCCTTGCCATCACAGTGTACACAGACATCTCTACCCTTGCCATCACAGTGTACACAGGCATCTCTACCCTTGTCATCACAGTGTACACAGACATCTCTACCCTTGCCATAACAATGTACACAGGCATCTCTACCCTTGTCATCACAGTGTACACAGGCATCTCTACCCTTGCCATCACAGTGTACACAGGCATCTCTACCCTTGCCATCTCAGTGTACACAGGCATCTGTACTCTTGTCATCACAGTGTACACAGGCATCTCTACCCTTGTCATCACAGTGTACACAGGCATCTCTACCCTTGTCATCACAATGTACACAGGCATCTCTACCCTTGCCATCACAGTGTACACAGGCATCTCTACCCTTGTCATCACAGTGTACACAGACATCTCTACCCTTGCCATAACAATGTACACAGGCATCTCTACCCTTGCCATAACAATGTACACAGGCATCTCTACCCTTGCCATAACAATGTACACAGTCATCTCTACCCTTGCCATCACAGTGTACACAGGCATCTCTACCCTTGTCATCATAGTGTACACAGACATCTCTACCCTTGCCATAACAATGTACACAGGCATCTCTAACCTTGCCATCACAGTGTACACAGACATCTCTACCCTTGCCATCACAGTGTACACAGGCATCTCTACCCTTGTCATCACAGTGTACACAGACATCTCTACCCTTGCCATAACAATGTACACAGGCATCTCTACCCTTGCCATCACAGTGTACACAGGCATCTCTACCCTTGTCATCACAGTGTACAAAGGCATCTCTACCCTTGTCATCACAGTGTACACAGACATGTCTACCCTTGCCATCACAGTGTACACAGGCATCTCTACCCTTGTCATCACAGTGTACACAGACATCTCTAGCCTTGTCATCACAGTGTACACAGGCATCACTAACCTTGTCATTACAGTGTACACAGACATTTCTACCCTTGCAGTGTACACAGGCATCTCTACCCTTGCCATCTCAGTGTACACAGCCATATCTACCCTTGTCATCACAGTGTTTACAGACATCTCTACCCTTGCCATCTCAGTGTACACAGGCATCTCTACCCTTGCCATCTCAGTGTACACAGCCATATCTACCCTTGTCATCACAGTGTACACAGACATCTCTACCCTTGTGATAAAGGGTACACAGACATCTCAACCCTTGTCATCTCAGTGTACACAGACATCTCTACCCTTGTCATCACAGTGTACACAGACATCTCTACCCTTGCCATCTGTGTACACAGGCATCTCTACCCTTGCCATCACAGTGTACACAGCCATATCTACTCTTGTCATCACAGTGTACACAGACATCTCTACCCTTGCCATCACAGTGTACACAGCCATATCTACCCTTGCCATCACAGTGTACACATGAATCTCTACCCTTGCAGTGTACACAGGCATCTCTACCCTTGTCATCACAGTGTACACAGACATCTCTACCCTTGTCATCACAGTGTACACAGGCATCTCTACCCTTGCAGTGTACACAGGCATCTCTACCCTTGTCATCACAGTGTACACAGACATCTCTACCCTTGTCATCACAGTGTACATAGCCATCTCTACCCTTGTCATCACAGTGTACACAGGCATCTCTACCTTTGCAGTGTACACAGGCATCTCTACCCTTGCAGTGTACACAGGCATCTCTACCCTTGCAGTGTACACAGGCATTTCTACCCTTGTCATCACAGTGTACACAGGCATCTCTACCCTTGTCATCACAGTGTACATAGCCATCTCTACCCTTGTCATCACAGTGTACACAGACATCTCTACCCTTGCAGTGTACACAGGCATCTCTACCCTTGCAGTGTACACAGACATCTCTACCCTTGCCATCACAATGTACATAGCCATCTCTACCCTTGTCATCACAGTGTACACAGGCATCTCTACCCTTGTCATCACAGTGTACACAGGCATCTCTACCCTTGCAGTGTACACAGGCATCTCTACCCTTGCCATCACAGTGTACACAGGCATCTCTACCCTTGTCATCACAGTGTACACAGGCATATCTACCCTTGTCATCACAGTGTACACAGGCATCTCTACCCTTGCCATCACAGTGTACACAGGCATCTCTACCCTTGTCATCACAGTGTACACAGACATCTCTACCCTTGCAGTGTACACAGACATCTCTACCCTTGCAGTGTACACAGGCATCTCTACCCTTGCCATCACAGTGTACACAGGCATCTCTACCCTTGTTATCACAGTGTACACAGACATCTCTACCCTTGCAGTGTACACAGGCATCTCTACCCTTGTCATCACAGTGTACATAGCCATCTCTACCCTTGTCATTACAGTGTACACAGACATCTCTACCCTTGCCATCACAGTGTACATAGCCATCTCTACCCTTGTCATCACAGTGTACACAGACATCTCTACCCTTGCCATCACAGTGTAAACAGGCATCTCTACCTTTGCCATCACAGTGTACATAGACATCTCTAACCTTGTCATCACAGTGTACACAGACATCTCTACCCTTGTCATCACAGTGTACACAGACATCTCTACCCTTGCCATTACAGTGTACACAGACATCTCTACCTTTGCCATCACAGTGTACACAGCCATCTCTACCCTTGTCATCACAGTGTACACATACATCTCTACCCTTGCCATCACAGTGTACACAGACATCTCTACTCTTGCCATCACAGTGTACACAGGAATCTCTACCCTTGCCATCACAGTGTACACAGCCATCTCTATCCTTGTCATCACAGTGTACACAAACATCTCTACCCTTGCCGTCACAGTGTACACAGACATCTCTACCCTTGCCATCACAGTGTACACAGGCATCTCTAACCTTGTCATCACAGTGTACACAGACATCTCTAACCTTGTCATCACAGTGTACACAGACATCTCTACCCTTGTCATCACAGTGTACACAGGCATCTCTAACCTTGTCATCACAGTGTACACAGACATCTCTACCCTTGTCATCACAGTGTACATAGCCATCTCTACCCTTGCCGTCACAGTGTACACAGGCATCTCTACCCTTGTCATCACAATGTACACAGGCATCTCTACCCTTGCCATCACAGTGTACACAGGCATCTCTACCCTTGTCATCACAGTGTACACAGACATCTCTACCCTTGCCATAACAATGTACACAGGCATCTCTACCCTTGCCATAACAATGTACACAGGCATCTCTACCCTTGCCATAACAATGTACACAGTCATCTCTACCCTTGCCATCACAGTGTACACAGGCATCTCTACCCTTGTCATCATAGTGTACACAGACATCTCTACCCTTGCCATAACAATGTACACAGGCATCTCTAACCTTGCCATCACAGTGTACACAGACATCTCTACCCTTGCCATCACAGTGTACACAGGCATCTCTACCCTTGTCATCACAGTGTACACAGACATCTCTACCCTTGCCATAACAATGTACACAGGCATCTCTACCCTTGCCATCACAGTGTACACAGGCATCTCTACCCTTGTCATCACAGTGTACAAAGGCATCTCTACCCTTGTCATCACAGTGTACACAGACATGTCTACCCTTGCCATCACAGTGTACACAGGCATCTCTACCCTTGTCATCACAGTGTACACAGACATCTCTAGCCTTGTCATCACAGTGTACACAGGCATCACTAACCTTGTCATTACAGTGTACACAGACATTTCTACCCTTGCAGTGTACACAGGCATCTCTACCCTTGCCATCTCAGTGTACACAGCCATATCTACCCTTGTCATCACAGTGTTTACAGACATCTCTACCCTTGCCATCTCAGTGTACACAGGCATCTCTACCCTTGCCATCTCAGTGTACACAGCCATATCTACCCTTGTCATCACAGTGTACACAGACATCTCTACCCTTGTGATAAAGGGTACACAGACATCTCAACCCTTGTCATCTCAGTGTACACAGACATCTCTACCCTTGTCATCACAGTGTACACAGACATCTCTACCCTTGCCATCTGTGTACACAGGCATCTCTACCCTTGCCATCACAGTGTACACAGCCATATCTACTCTTGTCATCACAGTGTACACAGACATCTCTACCCTTGCCATCACAGTGTACACAGCCATATCTACCCTTGCCATCACAGTGTACACATGAATCTCTACCCTTGCAGTGTACACAGGCATCTCTACCCTTGTCATCACAGTGTACACAGACATCTCTACCCTTGTCATCACAGTGTACACAGGCATCTCTACCCTTGCAGTGTACACAGGCATCTCTACCCTTGTCATCACAGTGTACACAGACATCTCTACCCTTGTCATCACAGTGTACATAGCCATCTCTACCCTTGTCATCACAGTGTACACAGGCATCTCTACCTTTGCAGTGTACACAGGCATCTCTACCCTTGCAGTGTACACAGGCATCTCTACCCTTGCAGTGTACACAGGCATTTCTACCCTTGTCATCACAGTGTACACAGGCATCTCTACCCTTGTCATCACAGTGTACATAGCAATCTCTACCCTTGTCATCACAGTGTACACAGACATCTCTACCCTTGCAGTGTACACAGGCATCTCTACCCTTGCAGTGTACACAGACATCTCTACCCTTGCCATCACAATGTACATAGCCATCTCTACCCTTGTCATCACAGTGTACACAGGCATCTCTACCCTTGTCATCACAGTGTACACAGGCATCTCTACCCTTGCAGTGTACACAGGCATCTCTACCCTTGCCATCACAGTGTACACAGGCATCTCTACCCTTGTCATCACAGTGTACACAGGCATATCTACCCTTGTCATCACAGTGTACACAGGCATCTCTACCCTTGCCATCACAGTGTACACAGGCATCTCTACCCTTGTCATCACAGTGTACACAGACATCTCTACCCTTGCAGTGTACACAGACATCTCTACCCTTGCAGTGTACACAGGCATCTCTACCCTTGCCATCACAGTGTACACAGGCATCTCTACCCTTGTTATCACAGTGTACACAGACATCTCTACCCTTGCAGTGTACACAGGCATCTCTACCCTTGTCATCACAGTGTACATAGCCATCTCTACCCTTGTCATTACAGTGTACACAGACATCTCTACCCTTGCCATAACAATGTACACAGGCATCTCTACCCTTGCCATAACAATGTACACAGGCATCTCTACCCTTGCCATAACAATGTACACAGTCATCTCTACCCTTGCCATCACAGTGTACACAGGCATCTCTACCCTTGTCATCATAGTGTACACAGACATCTCTACCCTTGCCATAACAATGTACACAGGCATCTCTAACCTTGCCATCACAGTGTACACAGACATCTCTACCCTTGCCATCACAGTGTACACAGGCATCTCTACCCTTGCCATCTCAGTGTACACAGGCATCTGTACTCTTGTCATCACAGTGTACACAGGCATCTCTACCCTTGTCATCACAGTGTACACAGGCATCTCTACCCTTGTCATCACAATGTACACAGGCATCTCTACCCTTGCCATCACAGTGTACACAGGCATCTCTACCCTTGTCATCACAGTGTACACAGACATCTCTACCCTTGCCATAACAATGTACACAGGCATCTCTACCCTTGCCATAACAATGTACACAGGCATCTCTACCCTTGCCATAACAATGTACACAGTCATCTCTACCCTTGCCATCACAGTGTACACAGGCATCTCTACCCTTGTCATCATAGTGTACACAGACATCTCTACCCTTGCCATAACAATGTACACAGGCATCTCTAACCTTGCCATCACAGTGTACACAGACATCTCTACCCTTGCCATCACAGTGTACACAGGCATCTCTACCCTTGTCATCACAGTGTACACAGACATCTCTACCCTTGCCATAACAATGTACACAGGCATCTCTACCCTTGCCATCACAGTGTACACAGGCATCTCTACCCTTGTCATCACAGTGTACAAAGGCATCTCTACCCTTGTCATCACAGTGTACACAGACATGTCTACCCTTGCCATCACAGTGTACACAGGCATCTCTACCCTTGTCATCACAGTGTACACAGACATCTCTAGCCTTGTCATCACAGTGTACACAGGCATCACTAACCTTGTCATTACAGTGTACACAGACATTTCTACCCTTGCAGTGTACACAGGCATCTCTACCCTTGCCATCTCAGTGTACACAGCCATATCTACCCTTGTCATCACAGTGTTTACAGACATCTCTACCCTTGCCATCTCAGTGTACACAGGCATCTCTACCCTTGCCATCTCAGTGTACACAGCCATATCTACCCTTGTCATCACAGTGTACACAGACATCTCTACCCTTGTGATAAAGGGTACACAGACATCTCAACCCTTGTCATCTCAGTGTACACAGACATCTCTACCCTTGTCATCACAGTGTACACAGACATCTCTACCCTTGCCATCTGTGTACACAGGCATCTCTACCCTTGCCATCACAGTGTACACAGCCATATCTACTCTTGTCATCACAGTGTACACAGACATCTCTACCCTTGCCATCACAGTGTACACAGCCATATCTACCCTTGCCATCACAGTGTACACATGAATCTCTACCCTTGCAGTGTACACAGGCATCTCTACCCTTGTCATCACAGTGTACACAGACATCTCTACCCTTGTCATCACAGTGTACACAGGCATCTCTACCCTTGCAGTGTACACAGGCATCTCTACCCTTGTCATCACAGTGTACACAGACATCTCTACCCTTGTCATCACAGTGTACATAGCCATCTCTACCCTTGTCATCACAGTGTACACAGGCATCTCTACCTTTGCAGTGTACACAGGCATCTCTACCCTTGCAGTGTACACAGGCATCTCTACCCTTGCAGTGTACACAGGCATTTCTACCCTTGTCATCACAGTGTACACAGGCATCTCTACCCTTGTCATCACAGTGTACATAGCCATCTCTACCCTTGTCATCACAGTGTACACAGACATCTCTACCCTTGCAGTGTACACAGGCATCTCTACCCTTGCAGTGTACACAGACATCTCTACCCTTGCCATCACAATGTACATAGCCATCTCTACCCTTGTCATCACAGTGTACACAGGCATCTCTACCCTTGTCATCACAGTGTACACAGGCATCTCTACCCTTGCAGTGTACACAGGCATCTCTACCCTTGCCATCACAGTGTACACAGGCATCTCTACCCTTGTCATCACAGTGTACACAGGCATATCTACCCTTGTCATCACAGTGTACACAGGCATCTCTACCCTTGCCATCACAGTGTACACAGGCATCTCTACCCTTGTCATCACAGTGTACACAGACATCTCTACCCTTGCAGTGTACACAGACATCTCTACCCTTGCAGTGTACACAGGCATCTCTACCCTTGCCATCACAGTGTACACAGGCATCTCTACCCTTGTTATCACAGTGTACACAGACATCTCTACCCTTGCAGTGTACACAGGCATCTCTACCCTTGTCATCACAGTGTACATAGCCATCTCTACCCTTGTCATTACAGTGTACACAGACATCTCTACCCTTGCCATCACAGTGTACATAGCCATATCTACCCTTGTCATCACAGTGTACACAGACATCTCTACCCTTGCCATCACAGTGTAAACAGGCATCTCTACCTTTGCCATCACAGTGTACATAGACATCTCTAACCTTGTCATCACAGTGTACACAGACATCTCTACCCTTGTCATCACAGTGTACACAGACATCTCTACCCTTGCCATTACAGTGTACACAGACATCTCTACCTTTGCCATCACAGTGTACACAGCCATCTCTACCCTTGTCATCACAGTGTACACATACATCTCTACCCTTGCCATCACAGTGTACACAGACATCTCTACTCTTGCCATCACAGTGTACACAGGAATCTCTACCCTTGCCATCACAGTGTACACAGCCATCTCTATCCTTGTCATCACAGTGTACACAAACATCTCTACCCTTGCCGTCACAGTGTACACAGACATCTCTACCCTTGCCATCACAGTGTACACAGGCATCTCTAACCTTGTCATCACAGTGTACACAGACATCTCTAACCTTGTCATCACAGTGTACACAGACATCTCTACCCTTGTCATCACAGTGTACACAGGCATCTCTAACCTTGTCATCACAGTGTACACAGACATCTCTACCCTTGTCATCACAGTGTACATAGCCATCTCTACCCTTGCCGTCACAGTGTACACAGGCATCTCTACCCTTGCAGTGTACACAGGCATCTCTACCCTTGCCATCACAGTGTACACAGACATCTCAACCCTTGCCATCACAGTGTACACAGGCATCTCTACCCTTGTCATCACAGTGTACACAGACATCTCTAACCTTGTCATCACAGTGTACACAGACATCTCTAACCTTGTCATTACAGTGTACACAGACATCTCTACCCTTGTCATCACAGTGTACACAGACATCTCTACCCTTGTCATCACAGTGTACATAGCCATCTCTACCCTTGTCATTACAGTGTACACAGGCATCTCTACCCTTGTCATCACAGTGTACATAGCCATCTCTACCCTTGTCATTACAGTGTACACAGACATCTCTACCCTTGCCATCACAGTGTACACAGCCATCTCTACCCTTGTCATCACAGTGTACACAGACATCTCTACCCTTGCAGTGTACACAGGCATCTCTACCCTTGCCATCACATTGTACACAGGCATCTCTACCCTTGCCATCACAGTGTACACAGGCATCTCTACCCTTGCCATCACAGTGTACACAGGCATTTCTACCCTTGCCATCACAGTGTACACAGGCATCTCTACCCTTGCCATCACAGTGTACACAGGCATCTCTACCCTTGCAGTGTACACAGGCATCTCTACCCTTGCCATCACAGTGTACACAGACATCTCTACCCTTGCAGTGTACACAGGCATCTCTACCCTTGCCATCACAGTGTACACAGACATCTCTACCCTTGCAGTGTACACAGGCATCTCTACCCTTGCCATCACAGTGTACACAGACATCTCAACCCTTGTCATCACAGTGTACACAGACATCTCTACCCTTGCAGTGTACACAGGCATTTCTACCCTTGCCATCACAGTGTACACAGACATCTCTACCCTTGCAGTGTACACTGGCATCTCTACCCTTGCCATCACAGTGTACACAGACATCTCAACCCTTGTCATCACAGTGTACACAGACATCTCTACCCTTGTCATCACAGTGTACACAGACATCTCTACCCTTGCAGTGTACACAGGCATCTATACCCTTGCCATCACAGTGTACACAGACATCTCTACCCTTGCAGTGTACACAGGCATCTCTACCCTTGCCATCACAGTGTACACAGACATCTCTACCCTTGCAGTGTACACAGGCATCTCTACCCTTGCCATCACAGTGTACACAGACATCTCAACCCTTGTCATCACAGTGTACACAGACATCTCTACCCTTGCAGTGTACACAGGCATCTCTACCCTTGCCATCACAGTGTACACAGACATCTCTACCCTTGCAGTGTATACAGGCATCTCCACCCTTGCCATCACAGTGTACACAGACATCTCTAGCCTTGCAGTGTACACAGGCATCTCTACCCTTGCCATCACAGTGTACACAGACATCTATACCCTTGCAGTGTACACAGGCATCTCTACCCTTGCCATCACAGTGTACACAGACATCTCTACCCTTGTCATCACAGTGTACACAGGCATCTCTACCCTTGCCATCACAGTGTACACAGACATCTCAACCCTTGCCATCACAGTGTACACAGACATCTCTACCCTTGCAGTGTACACAGGCATCTCTACCCTTGTCATCACAGTGTACACAGACATCTCTAACCTTGTCATCACAGTGTACACAGACATCTCTAACCTTGTCATTACAGTGTACACAGACATCTCTACCCTTGTCATCACAGTGTACACAGACATCTCTACCCTTGTCATTACAGTGTACACAGACATCTCTACCTTTGCCATTACAGTGTACACAGGCATCTCTACCTTTGCCATCACAGTGTACATAGACATCTCTAACCTTGTCATCACAGTGTACATAGCCATCTCTACCCGTGCCATCACAGTGTACACAGGCATCTCTACCCTTGTCATCACAGTGTACACAGACATCTCTAACCTTGTCATTACAGTGTACACAGACATCTCTACCCTTGTCATCACAGTGTACACAGAATCTCTACCCTTGCCATTACAGTGTACACAGACATCTCTACCTTTGCCATCACAGTGTACACAGCCATCTCTACCCTTGTCATCACAGTGTACACAGACATCTCTACCCTTGCAGTGTACACAGGCATTTCTACCCTTGCCATCACAGTGTACACAGACATCTCTACCCTTGCAGTGTACACAGGCATCTCTACCCTTGCCATCTCAGTGTACACAGCCATATCTACCCTTGTCATCACAGTGTTTACAGACATCTCTACCCTTGCCATCTCAGTGTACACGGGCATCTCTACCCTTGCCATCTCAGTGTACACAGCCATATCTACCCTTGTCATCACAGTGTACACAGACATCTCTACCCTTGTCATAAAGGGTACACAGACATCTCAACCCTTGTCATCTCAGTGTACACAGACATCTCTACCCTTGTCATCACAGTGTACACAGACATCTCTACCCTTGCCATCTGTGTACACAGGCATCTCTACCCTTGCCATCACAGTGTACACAGCCATATCTACTCTTGTCATCACAGTGTACACAGACATCTCTACCCTTGCCATCACAGTGTACACAGCCATATCTACCTTTGCCATCACAGTGTACACATGCATCTCTACCCTTGCAGTGTACACAGGCATCTCTACCCTTGTCATCACAGTGTACAAAGACATCTCTACCCTTGTCATCACAGTGTACACAGGCATCTCTACCCTTGCAGTGTACACAGGCATCTCTACCCTTGTCATCACAGTGTACACAGACATCTCTACCCTTGTCATCACAGTGTACATAGCCATCTCTACCCTTGTCATCACAGTGTACACAGGCATCTCTACCTTTGCAGTGTACACAGGCATCTCTACCCTTGCAGTGTACACAGGCATCTCTACCCTTCCAGTGTACACAGGCATCTCTACCCTTGTCATCACAGTGTACACAGGCATCTCTACCCTTGTCATCACAGTGTACATAGCCATCTCTACCCTTGTCATCACAGTGTACACAGACATCTCTACCCTTGCAGTGTACACAGGCATCTCTACCCTTGCAGTGTACACAGACATCTCTACCCTTGCCATCACAGTGTACATAGCCATCTCTACCCTTGTCATCACAGTGTACACAGGCATCTCTACCCTTGTCATCACAGTGTACACAGGCATCTCTACCCTTGCAGTGTACACAGGCATCTCTACCCTTGCCATCACAGTGTACACAGGCATCTCTACCCTTGTCATCACAGTGTACACAGGCATATCTACCCTTGTCATCACAGTGTACACAGGCATCTCTACCCTTGTCATCACAGTGTACACAGGCATCTCTACCCTTGCCATCACAGTGTACACAGGCATCTCTACCCTTGTCATCACAGTGTACACAGACATCTCTACCCTTGCAGTGTACACAGACATCTCTACCCTTGCAGTGTACACAGGCATCTCTACCCTTGCCATCACAGTGTACACAGGCATCTCTACCCTTGCCATCACAGTGTACACATGCATCTCTACCCTTGTTATCACAGTGTACACAGACATCTCTACCCTTGCAGTGTACACAGGCATCTCTACCCTTGTCATCACAGTGTACATAGCCATCTCTACCCTTGTCATTACAGTGTACACAGACATCTCTACCCTTGCCATCACAGTGTACATAGCCATCTCTACCCTTGTCATCACAGTGTACACAGACATCTCTACCCTTGCAGTGTACACAGGCATCTCTACCCTTGCCATCACAGTGTACACAGACATCTCTACCCTTGCAGTGTACACAGGCATCTCTACCCTTGCCATCACAGTGTACACAGACATCTCAACCCTTGCCATCACAGTGTACACAGGCATCTCTACCCTTGTCATCACAGTGTACACAGACATCTCTAACCTTGTCATCACAGTGTACACAGACATCTCTAACCATGTCATTACAGTGTACACAGACATCTCTACCCTTGTCATCACAGTGTACACAGACATCTCTACCCTTGTCATTACAGTGTACACAGACATCTCTACCCTTGCCATCACAATTTACACAGGCATCTCTACCTTTGCCATCACAGTGTACATAGACATCTCTAACCTTGTCATCACAGTGTACACAGACATCTCTACCCTTGTCATCACAGTGTACACAGACATCTCTACCCTTGCCATCACAGTGTACACAGGCATCTCTACCCTTGCCATCTCAGTGTACACAGCCATCTCTACCATTGTCATCACAGTGTACACAGAATCTCTACCCTTGCCATTACAGTGTACACAGACATCTCTACCTTTGCCATCACAGTGTACACAGCCATCTCTACCCTTGTCATCACAGTGTACACAGACATCTCTACCCTTGCCATCACAGTGTACACAGACATCTCTACTCTTGCCATCACAGTGTACACAGGAATCTCTACCCTTGCCATCACAGTGTACACAGCCATCTCTACCCTTGTCATCACAGTGTACACAAACATCTCTACCCTTGCCGTCACAGTGTACACAGACATCTCTACCCTTGCCATCACAGTGTACACAGGCATCTCTAACCTTGTCATCACAGTGTACACAGACATCTCTAACCTTGTCATCACAGTGTACACAGACATCTCTACCCTTGTCATCACAGTGTACACAGGCATCTCTAACCTTGTCATCACAGTGTACACAGACATCTCTACCCTTGCCATCACAGTGTACACAGACATCTCTACCCTTGTCATTACAGTGTACACAGGCATCTCTAACCTTGTCATCACAGTGTACACAGACATCTCTACCCTTGTCATCACAGTGTACATAGCCATCTCTACCCTTGTCATTACAGTGTACACAGGCATCTCTACCCTTGTCATCACAGTGTACATAGCCATCTCTACCCTTGTCATTACAGTGTACACAGACATCTCTACCCTTGCCATCACAGTGTACATAGCCATCTCTACCCTTGTCATCACAGTGTACACAGGCATCTCTACCCTTGCAGTGTACACAGGCATCTCTACCCTTGCCATCACAGTGTACACAGACATCTCAACCCTTGCCATCACAGTGTACACAGGCATCTCTACCCTTGTCATCACAGTGTACACAGACATCTCTAACCTTGTCATCACAGTGTACACAGACATCTCTAACCTTGTCATTACAGTGTACACAGACATCTCTACCCTTGTCATCACAGTGTACACAGACATCTCTACCCTTGTCATCACAGTGTACATAGCCATCTCTACCCTTGTCATTACAGTGTACACAGGCATCTCTACCCTTGTCATCACAGTGTACATAGCCATCTCTACCCTTGTCATTACAGTGTACACAGACATCTCTACCCTTGCCATCACAGTGTACACAGCCATCTCTACCCTTGTCATCACAGTGTACACAGACATCTCTACCCTTGCAGTGTACACAGGCATCTCTACCCTTGCCATCACATTGTACACAGGCATCTCTACCCTTGCCATCACAGTGTACACAGGCATCTCTACCCTTGCCATCACAGTGTACACAGGCATCTCTACCCTTGCCATCACAGTGTACACAGGCATCTCTACCCTTGCCATCACAGTGTACACAGGCATCTCTACCCTTGCAGTGTACACAGGCATCTCTACCCTTGCCATCACAGTGTACACAGACATCTCTACCCTTGCAGTGTACACAGGCATCTCTACCCTTGCCATCACAGTGTACACAGACATCTCAACCCTTGTCATCACAGTGTACGCAGACATCTCTACCCTTGCAGTGTACACATGCATTTCTACCCTTGCCATCACAGTGTACACAGACATCTCTACCCTTGCAGTGTACACAGGCATCTATACCCTTGCCATCACAGTGTACACAGACATCTCTACCCTTGCAGTGTACACAGGCATCTCTACCCTTGCCATCACAGTGTACACAGACATCTCTACCCTTGCAGTGTACACAGGCATCTCTACCCTTGCCATCACAGTGTACACAGACATCTCAACCCTTGTCATCACAGTGTACACAGGCATCTCTACCCTTGCAGTGTACACAGGCATCTCTACCCTTGCCATCACAGTGTACACAGACATCTCTACCCTTACAGTGTACACAGGCATCTCCACCCTTGCCATCACAGTGTACACAGACATCTCTAGCCTTGCAGTGTACACAGGCATCTCTACCCTTGCCATCACAGTGTACACAGACATCTATACCCTTGCAGTGTACACAGGCATCTCTACCCTTGCCATCACAGTGTACACAGACATCTCTACCCTTGTCATCACAGTGTACACAGGCATCTCTACCCTTGCCATCACAGTGTACACAGACATCTCAACCCTTGCCATCACAGTGTACACAGACATCTCTACCCTTGCAGTGTACACAGGCATCTCTACCCTTGTCATCACAGTGTACACAGACATCTCTAACCTTGTCATCACAGTGTACACAGACTTCTCTAACCTTGTCATTACAGTGTACACAGACATCTCTACCCTTGTCATCACAGTGTACACAGACATCTCTACCCTTGTCATTACAGTGTACACAGACATCTCTACCTTTGCCATCACAGTGTACACAGGCATCTCTACCTTTGCCATCACAGTGTACATAGACATCTCTAACCTTGTCATCACAGTGTACATAGCCATCTCTACCCGTGCCATCACAGTGTACACAGGCATCTCTACCCTTGTCATCACAGTGTACACAGACATCTCTAACCTTGTCATTACAGTGTACACAGACATCTCTACCCTTGTCATCACAGTGTACACAGAATCTCTACCCTTGCCATTACAGTGTACACAGACATCTCTACCTTTGCCATCACAGTGTACACAGCCATCTCTACCCTTGTCATCACAGTGTACACAGACATCTCTACCCTTGCCATCACAGTGTACACAGACATCTCTACTCTTGCCATCACAGTGTACACAGGAATCTCTACCCTTGCCATCACAGTGTACACAGCCATCTCTACCCTTGTCATCACAGTGTACACAGACATCTCTACCCTTGCCGTCACAGTGTACACAGACATCTCTACTCTTGCCATCACAGTGTACACAGGCATCTCTACCCTTGTCTTCACAATGTACACAGGCATACATACCCTCGACAAGATCCCTATTCTTCTTTGTTTACCCTGTATCCCTCATTGGGTCATACGCCCTCAATCAACTCACGCCAGCTCGTCCTGTCTGTGCTATCTCCTACAGCTCCCCCCCCCCCCCCCATGTCCCCCCTATAAAGGTCATTTCTGTCTGTAATTCTCTTCTCCGTGTTTTAGGTCTCCCAATATTTCGGTTGCCTTGCGGGTTACAGACAAGAGAGTCTAGCTATACTATCCTCAGGTTTTCTAGGGGTGTGTCTGATACCCTGGATACAGTAGTGCCATTTTAACTTATTAGGTAAATATTCCAAACTTTGTCGTAAGTTTAATTGTCTTTGACTTCTATCAAATTTCTTACTGCTGTGAAATATCCTATTCTCATTTTAATATCTGTCTGCTCTCCCGTCTGTGTTGACATCGCTACCCAAATAGGTGTATTCTCTTTAACTGAGAATTTATCAAATGTGATCGGGTTGTTATTTTCTTGGTTTAACTCCATTATCTTTCGTTCCCCTATGAAGTTTCCGCCTATTTGTCGTGACCTTCAACAAGTATGGTTAATGTATCTGGCACCTGATTACATGTTTGACAGGAGTGTAACATCGTCGGTGAAGTCCACATCACCACGTTGCTTCATCAGATTCCCACAGAAATCCATTTGTGGCGGTAGTTATTGTTGTTTTCATTACTCAGTTTATAGTCAGTCAGAATTATAATGGTGACAACGGTCTCTGGGGTTTCCTTTGAGTGCAACATCCTCTGCCTCTCTCGCTAGTGCATTAAAATATTGTCTTTTGTTTTTACCCGTATGTGCTGCTTAACTTCTTCATGCTGACAACATCAGCCATGGAGTTCCAACTGGTCTACAAATATGGGGTTACCACCACATACCCAATGCTCATTGTGGTTAAAAATTGAATATATAGTGAGATTTCGATTAAGAGCCACTCGTTTAACCGTCAGGTTCAATTATACGTCATCGTCTTAAAAATAAAAGAGAGAGAAACAACATAAATGGATGAAGATTTTGACATTTTGAATGAGGATGAAACTGTTTCTAGTGTGACTACCATTGAAGAAGAAGAAAATGATGACGATGAAGGATCAGCTCTTAACCAAAAACCTGCAACTAGTCATTCAGAAGCAGAGACAATGTTATCAAAGTGCATCGGCTGGTTTGAAATGCAAGTGGAGGAACATACAGCACAGATCATACTTCTATGTAAGATACGGAACATCGCCGCGCAGAAAGCTCGAGCTTCAAAGACACAGAAGGAGATGACAGATTATTTTAAAGTAAAGTAAGTTTATGGTATTACAATACATTTCTGTACATTACTACTATTATATTGAAGTTTACATTGATCGTTTTGAAAAATTAAATACATTATGCATGTATTATTCACTTCTAAAGGATGTTATTTTCACGTTCGTCCCAAGCCCGTAGTGAAATCACGTTATATATAAACGTTCGCAAATCCTTTACAGGAAATTGCTATCAACATCAGCATCTTTCAGCTGATTGTTGATTTCTTGGCAAGATTACGCTCAGTAGTTTGCCATTGCTTTCTGAGCGGCCGGCTCACATACCCCGTAAGTTACCGACACTATTCGAACCACTGCTGATTCTCACCGTCGTCACGTTACTTACAAGAGTATACGAGATTACGGAGAAAAGTCGCTAATCTCTAGGCCAGGAAGCCTGCTGAAATCACGTTACTGTACACATATATTAAGAGGTTTCTGTTATCCGTCTATTAGATTATCCGTCACAGTCCTGGTCCCGACGGTGACGGTTAATCGAAGTGTTACTATATAAGTGTATATACTTGTTGTGTCTGTGACCAGATAGGCGCTAAATTCTGGGAAGTGCTCTCAGACGAGCATGGCATAGACCCCACTGGCACGTACCATGGCGACTCGGACCTACAACTGGAGCGGATCAACGTGTATTACAACGAGGCGACAGGAGGAAAGTATGTCCCCAGGGCAGTTCTGGTCGACCTGGAACCTGGCACGATGGACAGTGTCCGGTCTGGACCTTTCGGACAGGTATAATGTTAGATTCCTTTTCGCTTAGACTACTTATCATCATGTGCCATGCTGGTAAGCGTGGGCGGTCACTTGATCACCAGACTCGTGGATCAACGTGGCCAAGCCATCCAGGTATTTACTTCTCTGCTCTCCCCTTGTTCTCTTCCCCTATATCTTGCCAGTTGTCACCAAGTTCTCCAATTTATTTCTTGTCATAACCTGGCCAACCATTTTGACTATCTACGTCTAATTTCTCTAATCAGTTTACGGTTTTCATTTGTTTCTTGTAGGACTTGTTCATTGGTTTTTCTGTCTGTTCATGCTATTCTTTGCATTCTCCTCAGAAACCACATTTCCACAGCCATCAGATGTATTTTAGCTTCACTGCTCACTGTCCACGCCTCACATCCATACAAAAGTATTAGACTACTACTTCCACTAACTGTAGCTACCGAGTTTCATTATTGCTGTAATATTATTATTGCACTGCGACATTGTTAGTAGTTGTTTTTTTTAGAGTCCATGTGACATCAATAATAATGTACGTTCGGTCTAAACCAACATTCGCGTTCCCTTGTGTTGTAACATAATGTAAATACAATACACAAATCAAAGTTAACAGCCACAATGTGTGAAAATAGCAGACACGGAAATATAAACACAGATTTGTATTGAAAATCAGCAGCTAACGCCACTAAAGGTTATACATACATGGACAGTACAATATTTGTCTTGCTTAAAATATCTCTACATAGTTTAAATCCAGATGCATCAATGTCATTGTGATAATTATGCAGGTGTCAGCAATATTGCAGAACAAACAACTGACACTGGGTTGACGGAACAATGCCTTGCTCAACACTGAGTTCTTCTCTCGAAGTTAACTGTGCCATATATAGATCACTGAGCAAAGAAGACACATTGTGGCAACACACAGAAATCGTATATAGGCAGCTGCAAAAATATTCAAATTAAGACATGAGGATATAAGGAAATGCATTCGCTTAAGGTTTCATCAGCAGCTAACCGTATAAACGATGTGGCTGCACATTACGATCACAAATTGGCCGGTCTTCACACCCAGCGAAGTAATTACAATCACTTGGATTAAAACCAAAGGCCGTACACGGATCAACGGAATTACTGCAGCAACAAACACACAGATGTATGTGAATTTGCTTGGGCTGAAGGCAAACATTATCTGACATATTATCACATGTCTTGCCGGATGGCGTGGGCGATCATGCTTCTCCACAAATTGCGATCTCCAACGGCAATTGATGTTATCTTCTGTGTCATGATACAAAACTGTCAAGCATTTTCTCTCACCGTCTTCCTCTATCTTTCTTTCCACAAATCTTGCCAGTTGTCACAGCATGTTCCAGTGTTTGTCTTCTCATAATGTGACCAAAATAGCGATATCCTCTTTCTGATGTTCGTGCTGTCTTTGAGCTGACTGCTCATTTTGGCTGTCTAATGAATTGTCAGCATTGTTATATAAAACATCTACAAGGCTTCTGTGGAATTTTACGCCTTTTTACTAATTGTCCATGATTTGCAGGCATATGTTAAAATTGGTTCTGTGTAACATACAAGAACTCTTTTTCTAACTTCCACTGACAAGAACCTATTGCACCAAACGTTCTTCATTTGTTTTGCTTGTCTTATTCTGTCCTTTATCTCAGGGATACATCTTCATCTGATGTTGTCCATGTGCCTAGATATCTGAATTTCTGCACTTGCCCCAAAATAACATCATTTGCTTTAATTGTACATTTAGGCACAATATATATATATATATATATATATATATATATATATATATATATATATATATATATATATATATATTTGATATCCCATCACACCTGTCTTTCTGTTATTCAAACAACAGACACCAATAATGCATACCCCGCCCCCCCCCCCCCACTCTTGGGTAGGAGGCGTGGATTTTCTGATGCAACTTGCAGACTGATGCTTGTGCGCATGCCTGGAAGGATAGCACCGTATGCCCCAATACACGTCTCAAGACATGAAACAGACTATAGGATATATTTTTAATAACTCTGCAGTGTTTGAAAATAGTGCCGGTCCGAGTTTTCTATTCACCCTCTGTAAAGTTCATGGAACATAACAGGTAAATACAAAACTCGGACCGGTAATATTTTCAACTATTGCACAGTCAATCAAAATACACGCTATATTTGTTTTAAAATAATCTCTACTTGTATGTCGATCCAGAGCAAACTTGGCACCGGGAAATGTTAGGAGAGTAAAGTCGACCCGTGTGATATTGAGCACATCACGCACCGAGTGCAGACTGGTCTATAGAATGTCAGACAGCATATGCTACACACGTCTGAAGACATGGAAGAGGATCTCTTCTTTACGTTTCAACTGCAAATGTGCTTAACGCGACGATTTGCCGGAGAGCAACTGTACTCTTTTCTTAAAACGATGTCAATATATATCTTGTCTGTCGGTGTAGAGTTAGGTGTAGACCTGCCGCCTATGCCATTTTCGACATGGCTGTGCCTTTCGCCTTAAGGCATCCATTGATAGATGGACAATTCTCCCGTCCTCACCTACAAGTTAACGGTTAGCTCCATGTCTTTAACGTCGCAAACAACCCCAATAATTATTGGTTGTTTGTGATTTGCTATTGCTTTCTGAACGACTGACGCTCATACCATAGAAATCCACGCAAGGCTGTCTGCTTCCAGATCGTCTGTGGCTTATTTCAGTCCGTTGTTTCGGTAAATTGCGGAATTGTGAAACGCGTGCACTGTCCCTAAGCTGCACCGGGTTGATAAATCATCATCAGGCTTCCTTGGGAGCAGGCACCGGGAGTTGCCATCACATGATGGGACGAGTGGCCAAAGTAAGAGATTGTTGATGCTCTAAACTAAAGATACATTAGGGAATATTGTTGCTCTAAACAACAGGTCGACCAGGGAATATTATTGCTCTAAACTACATATATATCAGGAATATTGTTGCTCTAAACCCCAGATATATCAGGTATGTATTATGCTGTAAATGACAGATCCATCGGGCATTTTTTATGTTCTAAACAACAGATCCATCAGGAGTGTTGATTACAGACATTACAGATCTATCGGGAAGTTTTAATGATTTAAATTACTGATTTATCAGAAATTTCTGATGCTATACATTATAAATCTATCGGTGATTTTGATTCTATACATTACAGGTCTATAGGATATTTTTGATTATGTAAATTACAGACCTATCGGATATTTTTGATGACTTAAATTACAGATCTATCGGCCAGACAACTTCGTGTTCGGCGCATCAGGTGCAGGCAACAACTGGGCTAAAGGTCACTACACAGAAGGGGCTGAACTCTGTGACTCCGTGTTGGATGTGATCAGGAAGGAGGCGGAAGGATGCGACTGCCTGCAAGGCTTCCAGCTCACACAGTCACTGGGAGGAGGCTCAGGATCTGGTGAGGACGTTTCTTCGTCTCCTTTATGTTCGTCCATTCGTAAGCTCTTGTTTGAAGCTAGTTATAACCCGTGCAAACTGTCTGGTAAAGTTCGGCTACTTACTGTATGGATAAATTAGACAGTGAATGTTCATGTAATGCTTTAAGTTAATGAAACCATTTACATTATTACTAGCTGACGACCCGGCCCGGCGTCGCCTAGCTCCTGGCGCGAAGCGTCTCATCTACTTTTCCACCGACGCAGCACATTCAACAGATGAACGTGCTTGAGCATCCCGTACTCGAACGGTTTCCAGTCTTGCTTGCCGTTGTTCGCCTGTTTCTGAAGCTCGTAATGCCTTTTTCTTTCTTGCCTGAGGAAAAATTGTTGGTCTTAAACTAACTAACTATTTCAGTTAGATCCGCGGGAGTGAGAACAACATTTGTACAAAATTTCATCTCAATCGGATGGACCATTCGGGAACGCATAAAGGATACACAAACAAACATTTTCTTTTATATATATATATATAGTAGATCCCCATATTGAGATAGGGATTTATATTCTTGTTTTCATGCAAATTGTGTACGCATTATTTGTTTTATTTAAAATAAGCATAGGACGATTTACAATAACGTATAATAAGACTTACAATAAAGTATAATAAGACTTACAATAACGTATAATAAGACTTACAATAACGTATAATAAGACTTACAATAAAGTATAAGCAGACTTCATCATCATCATAATCATCAAGTGCCCTGCCGGCTGGCGTAGGCGTTCATGGCTCTCCACAGAACTCGATCTTTGGTGTTCTGGATCAACTCTGCTGATGATATTTCTCCATGCCACCGTCTCAATCCGTCCAGCATCATTTCTCTTGGTCTGCCTCTGCCTCTCTTCCCCTCGATCTTTCCAGTTGTCACGATGTTCTCCAATGTCTCTCTTCTCATCAGTGACTTAAGCAAGCGGTTTGTCTCTTTCTTATTGTTGTATATAGTGTTATAGTTTCATTAGCCTCTTTCATGCAATCGCTTTTAGTTATTCTGGCAGTCCAAGGAATTTGCAACATTCGTCTCAAAAACCACATTTCTATTGCTTCTAAGTTCTTCCTAATTTATTCATTTACATTCCAAGATTCACTGCCATACAGCAAAACTGGTTCTATATAGCATTTAAATACTCTCTTTCTTACATTCAGTGATAGTGACTTATTGCATAAGATACTCTTCATTTTCTGAAATGCGGCTTTTGCCTGCCCTATTCTGCTCTTAATCTCTGTTGTACATCTTCCTTCTAATGCTATAAATGCTCCTAGGTATTTAAAATTATCCATTTGGTAAAACATTTTCCCTTCTATTTCTATGTCACATTTTGATGTCACCACTTTCTTTGATATCACCATTGTTGCTGTTTCCTTGATATTCAAGGAGAGTTCTTTCTTTGCACTCTCTGTTACTACAATGTCCAACAATTGTTGTAGGTCTGTTGCATTATCTGCGAACAATACTGTGTCATCTGCATAGCGTATATTGTTTATATTATAACCTCCGATTAGCATTCCTGGCTTCTCTTTGATCTCTCTCATTATTCTTCTCTTCGCTGGCTGCTGAGGATGGGGACGGAACGCTTATGGGAATGCCCCAAATCCTGTGATGTCGGTTCCTAAATCAATCAATCAATCAATCAATCAATCAATCAACCAATCAATCAATCTCTCATTATTACTTCGGTATTGAGTGAGAAGAAATCCGGTGACAAGACACACCCCTGTCGTACTCCTTGCTTTATCTGTTCGTAACTACCCTCTTTATTTCCCATTTTAATTGCTGCTACTTGGTTCCAGTAAATATTCTTTATTATTCTTAAATCTGTCCCATCAATGTTGATATCTTCCAACGTTTTAATCATCTCATCGGTTTTACCCTTTCAAACGCCTTAGTATAATCTATGAAGCACAAATATTTGTCTTTCTGTTTCTCTATTGACATTTCTATTAGTGTTCGTAATATATATATACTAGGGCTGCGACCGATTAATTTAAATTTAATAGTTAACTTTCGAAAAATTAACGATTAATTTCGATTAAAGCAACACAGTTATAGTCATATAACTCACATTATAGTCGTATTTGTCAAAAATCGAAATAACACTGGATTGTCTTGTTCATATGTCATCTAATAACCAACTATGCAAACAGACGAGTATGTTGACAGTATTTGATTCAAGTGACGAGCGCGTCTTATTAACAATATAACCAGCAGAGCTGAACAATCGTTCACATGGAACTGAGGTGGCCGGTATGCACAGAATGGTCTTGGCAAGGAATGCCAATTTTGGATATCGATGTTCATTAAGTTTCCACCATTGTAAAGGGTCAACCGATTCAGCAACTTTCTTATCCATTTCAGACTCAATTAGCTTAATACTCTCTTCATTTGGTTCACATATAGTTTCATTGTCAATGTCAGTATCATTCGTTGCAGCAGTCTCCATCTGCTCATCATGAACATTAACTGCTATTTGTTGTTCAATACGTGACCAAGTTCGTTCTTTTGCATCTTTTGACAAACACTTCAGGTATTTGTAGCATGGATCAAGAGCTGTTGCAATCTGTAGTATTTAAATACTTGTCATATTAGTTACACGTTCACTGAAGTCATTAATACATGCTGCCTTAAATGTAGCTATGTAGCCCGGATCATCATCGTGTACAGTCATATGCTTTGTCAACGATGATAGCAATGGCAATACACAGCTACATGAAACATAATCTTGACCGCCAAGCAGGACCGTGGTCTGACAGAATAAGTCCAAAACTTTGACATATTTCGAAATCTTCTCCCAACCTGACAGTTTTAGACCTTTGTATTGGTTCTTTTCATCTGACATGTAGACAGTTAATGCTTCTCTGACCTGTAGAAGACTCTGTAGCATAATAAAAAATACTGTTCCATCGTGTTGGTACATCTTGCTACAGCTTACACAATGGTGACTCAGTACACTTTTGCAACTCAGTTGTGTTTGCAGAACTATTTTTAAAATGTCCGACAATTTTTCGACATCCGGTACATTTGTCTAAGTGATGGGAGAAAAGTGTTCGATTAATCGTAAAAAAAAAATTAATCGTTAAAAACAATTAACGATTAATCTATTAATTAATCGTTAACTTCCACAGCGTTGTTTGTACCCTTTTCTTCCACAAAACCATACTGTTCTTCACTAATTTCCATCTTTATTTTCTTTCTTGTTCTTTTCATTATAATTCTGAGTAGAAGTTTAGTGACATGGTTTATTAGGTTAATTGTACGAAAATCTTCGCATTCAATCGCTCCTGGTCTTTTTGGTATAGCTATAATTACAGATTTCAGCATATCGCTCGGTAAATATTCACTGCATTTTGGTTAATATATCTACTACAAACTCTCCCAATACTTCTAATTCTTCTATAAGAAGACTTACAATAAGGTATCTAAAAAAAAAAAAAACAATAAAAAAAAACAAACACTGTCTTTAGATGACAAAGAAGTACACGTGATGGATATCTAGGAAGAAACCTCTTCCATAGCTAATGGGTGTCTGGGAAGGAAGCTAATGGGTGTCTGGGAAGGAAGCTAATGGGTGTCTGAGAGGGAAGCTAATGGGTGTCTGAGAAGGAAGCTAATGGGTGTCTGGGAAGGAAGCTAATGGGTGTCTGGGAAGGAAGCTAATGGGTGTCTGAGAGGGAAGCTAATGGGTGTCTGGGAAGGAAGCTAATGGGTGTCTGGCAATGAACGTGTGGCATGTTTTTCCTAGGAATGGGCACGCTAGTCATCAGTAAAGTACGTGAGGAGTACCCAGATCGCATAATGAGCACCTACTCAATCGTTCCGTCTCCCAAAGTCTCCGATGTGGTCGTCGAGCCGTACAATGCTACTCTATCCGTACATCAGGTATAGTTCAGTCATTTCACGCTTCCCTTGTCTCTTCTGTTGTTTTCTTGCCTCTATACGTTTATTGTTTTTGTTCATTCAACGTTGTTATTAATATCTCAGCACTGTAATTTAATTCCCCCTTCACGCATTTTCTTTACGGACTCACAGTAGCATGTGAACAGAAACCCTTGAATATCAGAGCGCACATGACTGAGACAATGAGGATCAGCACGCCACCAGTCAAACTAAGTGTACCAATAATCAAGACTTCAGTTAAGATATGGCTCAACTCAAAGGCAGCATTGTTACAGAGAGGGAAACGGGAAGCTTTCCTTCGTTAGAGGAATTCCCACTTGCCCGAATGCTTCGGCCCTTTACCCATGATGCACTCTGGGTGCCGGTCATGACTCTGGGTGTCTTTCTCCTGCCGCGGATTCGTACCCTTTTCCGTTACGTTGGTATTTCTACTTGTTCCACATATGCGCATTGTGCCTACTCTCAAGCCACCCCGTCCTAGAGGAGGCGAATATTGCACACCCGGTGCTTTGTGCCCTCACACATATCCTAGCACCGTGAGCAGCCAGGTTCTTCTCCGGCAGTTCGCCTCTGCTGTCGCCTATGTTGTCGCCTCTGTTGCTGTCCCTGCATCGGCGGTCCGCTATTCACCAGTAAACGTTGTTCCCCCCTTGTTGCTTCTTAGTTCTTCGTTCATAGTTCAAGGAGCCGCCCTCCGCTCTACCCATAGGAAGCCAGCTGTTTCTTTGAGCTATTTGGTTGTGGGCTTGGGCTCCACAAGCTCCTTCTCTGTAGCGGAGCGCGGTCATTGCAAGACGACTTACGCCATCACCGCACTCATTTGGAGGGATGGCTATGGAGTCGACACGAAACAGTAAAAGTTCTAGATCTTATGCGAACACGGTGACATATCAGCTGTCACCTTAGCTCAAACAATACGATAAAAGACAAGCGAAAAATGATGAACAGCATTTTACTCCTAGCACTGTGCTATCAATGTCAAACTTTGGTCCCACTCAACATCCCACCAGAGAAAACATGCGCGAGAAAGGATGCTAGGGTTTCCAGAAGGGACAGACTGCATAACCACATTCTAATTATGACAGGCTTAACAATATATATTAAATTCACTGAGAATGGGACGCAGAGGTGTTTCCAAGGAACCAGGGCCAGGTTCTATACTGGTAAAGACCTACTAACACGTCCTACTTGTGCGTCCTGGTCAACAGGTCCTTTCGGGGCCTTGGCTAACGTAGTAGGATCGCTGATTCTTTCGAAGTCGGAGAGTATCTGCCTGCACGGCGAGGAACCACCAGTCTGCACACCAATAAGCCAGACATGGGACAACGGATACTCACGCAAACCTCATGTCCTGTATGACATCACACTGATGTTGGGCAACATGATGTCCTCATCCGACATACAGGACTTCACGCTGGAGTTCACAGCCAGCGAACACAAGCAAGCAAGCAAGCAAATTTACTGAGAATAATTGAGGTGGTCTTGACATCACATGCGGTTGAAACCAGATCAACTGCCGGTACGTGCATTTCAAAACATACATGGACATGACGATTATATAACTTTGAGACGACCATTATGGTTCGTCACAGTCATAATCCCATATGCTGAAGGAGTTAATGCATGTGCCAGTTAGATTGACTCTTGGGTCAAGTTATCCAGTTGCGTGATTACAACACTAAGCCTCATCTCTATACTCTAGTTTGAAACTTGGGTCAAGTTTTCGTTGTGAATGCTTACAGCAGTTAACTCACCTCTACACAAATGTATACCTCAAAGGCCATCAATGTCATTGGCTGATTGAGCCTGCGGTATCCTATCTATGGCCTATCCATTGATATGATTTTTCCTGTCTATGGCCTGCCCATTGATGTGTTTATTTTGTCATGTCTATGGCCTGTCCATTGGTGTGTTTATTTTGTCATGTCTATGGCCTGTCCATTGGTGTGCTTTTTGTTTTTGTCATGTCGATGGCAAGTCCATTGGTGTGTTTATTTTCTCCATATTGTAGACTTTTGTTTTCACCATAACAATGCCTCTCTCTACATCATGTGTGCCAGTGTTCCTACTATTAGTGGTCTGTCTGTCTGTTGGTCTGTTGGTCTGTTGGTCTGTCTGTCTGTCTGTCTGTCTGTCTGTTGGTCTGTTGGTCTGTCTGTCTGTCTGTCTCTGTCTGTCTGCCTGCCTGCCTGCCTGCCTGCCTGCCTGCCTGCCTGCCTGCCTTTTCCTCCATTCGTCAATGTCAACGACAAAAATAGCCTGACGTGGCCAAAGAATCATCTGCTGCAAACATTGGAGCCACTCTCTCATATTCCCCAAGCTATCTTCCCGTGACAGCCCTCCAGGCTTTGAATGGGCATCTTCATTGGTGATTTTATTTCGTATTAAAAGGCTTCGTAAAATTAGTCATTATCATTGAATGCAAGAAAGTGAATGCTGAAATCCTATATATACCCTGTTTTACTATATGGCAGTTAATCTTGGAACGTAATTGAACAAATTAGCTAGACCTTAGAAGCAATGGAGAAATGGTTTCTGAGACGAATGTTGCGAATTCCTTGAACTAGCAACTGTTGCCTGAAGTAGGCTAATGAAACCAGAACACTACATAAAACAATAAGAAAGAACACCCAGCTTTCCTTGGTCTTGTGATGAGAAGGGAGGCATTGTAGAACACCATGACAACTGGAAAGATCAAAGGGAAAAGAGACAGAGGCAGGCTATGAGAACAGATGATGAGACGGTGGAATGGAGGAATATCATCAGCAGAGTTGATCCAGAACACCAAAGACCGACATCGGTGGAGAGTCATGAACGCCTACACCAGCTAGTAGGCACATGACGATGATGACTTTAATATTCTTCTATAGCTCTCCATTTATGGCCTCAAGTGACCTACTTTAATCTAAAGAAACTGGAACTGATTTTCAGTTGTCGAAACCGTCAGATTAGACGTCGATTTTAACTCCGAGCGCCCCTTGTTACCTAGCCAGAAGGAGCCTTCAAGTACTCTATTCAAAGCCCTTTTGTTCACGACGTGCTGCCTATATATCCATACTGCTGTATGCTCGTGCAACCTGGACTGTTTACCCGTAACACGCAACACTTTATGATATTAAACCACTTCCACACAGTCTGCCTTAGGAAACTATTAAAGATTAAATGGCAAGACAAGATCCCAGACACTGAAGTCTTAGAAAAAAGCGTAAATGCCCTGTATCCACACTCTACTAATGAAAAATCAGATTCGCTTGGCTGGTCACTTGCCTCGCATGCCAGATCACAGGCTACCTAAACAATTTTTTTCTTTTTTTACTGTGGTAAACGCTCCCATGGCAGCCAGAGGAAACGCTTTATAAAGACACTCTGAAGATCTCACTAAAGCTTTTGAAATTCATCACGACACTTGGAAGACTGCTACCAAAGACAGAAATTCGTGACGTGCATCATTATGCAAGGGTGTAGCCACTTGTGAAGTACACAGGAGTGAAAGAGCTGTGGAAAAAACAAGCTGGACAAAAAAAAATCACTGCAGAAGATCCTCCTCCTGGAACATCAAGCATTCTTTGCCCACATTGTCAAAGAACATTTCGAGCCAAAATAGGCCTTATCAGCCATTTTACAACCCCACTGGATGAAATGAATGTTCATCATCATTCTTGATGGACAATTACCATCATGTATCTGATATATATCACACTTATGTGTTTTAGCATTGCAACAACATGTTTCATGTATCTAAGCTTATAATATGTGTCACCCTTATGTGTTTTAGCATTCCAACAACATCTATCAGTATCTAATATGTGTCACCCTTATGTGTTTTAGCATTCCAACAACATCTATAGGTATATAATATGTGTCACACTTATGTGTTTTAGCATTCCAACATTTATTATGTATCTAATATGTGTCACACTTATGTGTTTTAATTTCCCATCAGTAACTATCATGCATTTGATATATGTTACACTCTTGTGTTGTAATATTTCATCAATATCTATCATGTATCTTATACAGTGGTACCTAGGGTTACGAACTTAATTCGTTCCAGAACTCGGTTCGTAACCCGAAACGTTCATAACCCGAAACATTGAAATCAATGAAATAAAGACAATCCGTTTCAAGATGAAAGAATCGTTCTTTTATTTTAACATCCGGTCGTTTACCTGACAAAACGCAAATAATCAGTGTACTTTTCCCATATTAAACAAAGAGAAAGAAAACAACCAAATGAATTACATGTAAAATAACAAAAGATTTAGTCTATCTTTATTACCAAGAAAACGATCATGGGAAATTTGTCACTTTCTTTGTTATTCTGAATCAGGAGTATCTTGTCGCTGTTTCTTGGCAGCCGACTGGGAATTTTTCCGCACCAAGAAATTATCAAGGGACATTTGTCGCTACCTTTGCTGAAGAATCTTTCTGAAGTGGGCCATCATGTTATCATTCATCAGGTTTACTGCCCTGTTAGCAACAAGTTTGTTTGGATGATGGTTCACATAGAAGACTTCGACGTCTGCCCACTTGCTGCAAATATCTTTAATCCTGGCAGTTGAAACGGTCACAAACTCCTCATCATCGGACGACTGCTCCTCCTTTAATGTCTTTAGCTGTTCATTCTGAAGATCCACAAGCTCATCTGTAGTACTGTTTGTACTGTACGTCTCCAACGTTACAACTTTCTCTTTCTCTCGCCTTCGTTCGTAACCCGAGGCACTGTTCGTTACCCGAGACATAAAAATTTCGAAGTTGTTGTTCGTAACCTGAATTGTTCGTGACCTGAGGCGTTCGTAACCCGAGGTACCAATGTATATGTTACACTATTGTGTTGTAATATTTCATCAATATTTATCATGCATCTTCACATAATTTCCATAGAATAACATAACACCATGTGGCATCAACCCCCCCCCCCCCCCCCCCAAAAAAAAAATAAATAAAAAATCAACCATCCCCACTATCTATTATCGGAGTTGTGAACTGTGTGCCTAGGCTCCTCGATCAAGGGCTAAAATGTGCTCCTGGGTGTGTGAGCACACGTGAACAATCCATCAGCAACTGGACATTGTCAAAAGTAGGCCGTATATGACAATACTCTGTCATTTTAAAATCAGATAATCTACCCACCCAGGAATATATTTTTAGCAGATGTTATTCTGGTACACACAGATTCGTATTATCGCAGTACTATGGGGTTCGTGCCGGTCTCTCTGGCTGTGGGGTTACAACACTTTCTCTCTGTAATCCCGTTTATCACGCAGAGTCTCGCAGCGGAGCGAGAACTGAGGTGGTTCGACCCCCGCTCGTGACTTGCGGATACTGAGCCGGCCGCTCAGAAAGCAATGGCAAACTACTGAGCGTAATCTTGCCAAGAGATCAACAGACAGCTGAAAGATGCTGCTGTTGACAGCTAAGTCCTGTAAAAGGATACGCAAAACATTTATGGGGTTCGTGCACAGAGCGAAGAATCTGCTAGTATTGGGACAGTTTAGAATTTTAATAGATCATTTTAAAGAGCAGTAATGCCCTTACAGCCGGCTTCCTGGCCTAGAGGTTAGCGACTTTTCTCCGTAATCTCGTATACTCTCGCAAGTAACGTGACCACGGTGAGAATCAGCAGTGGTTCGAATCGTCGGTAACTTACGGGGTATGTGGGCCGGCCGCTCAGAAAGCAATGGCAAACTACTGAGCGTAATCTTGCCAAGAAATCAACAATCAGCTGAAAGATGATGATATTGACAGCAATATCATGTAAAGGATATGCAAACAATTTAAAATGTCCTTATGTGCTATCAGTTAAACTTAAATTACATCTAATAACTCAGTATTTATTGTTAATCGACAACACAATGATTATCATAAAATATTGTCCCATCTCAAAGCTGGTTGAAAACACGGATATGACGTACACAATCGACAACGAGGCTCTGTACGACATATGCTTCCGGACCCTGAAGCTGACCACGCCCACCTATGGAGACTTGAACCATCTGATCTCCGCCTCGCTGTCGGGTACCACCACATGCCTGCGCTTCCCTGGTCAACTCAACTCAGACTTGAGGAAATTGTGCGTCAACATGGTGCCCTTTCCTCGTCTACATTTCTTCATCCCCGGATTTGCACCCCTGACCTCCAGAGGATCCCAGCAGGTAGCAGCAATGTCCTCGCCTACACTCTTGTCTGTCATACAGTGGGGAAGCTAGGGAGGTGGCGGATACATAGAGAGGAACAGGAGGAGAGAGAGAGAGAGTGAGAGGGAATATTGAGGAGTGAGACAGGTCAAGAGGAGAGAGCAAGGACAAGAGAAAAACTAGAAGAGAGAGAGAGAGAGAGAGAGAGAGAGAGAGAGAGAGAGAGAGAGAGAGGGGGATAGTGAGGAGTGAGACAGGTCAAGAGGAGAGAGCAAGGACAAGAGAAAAACTAGAAGAGAGAGACAGAGAGAGAGAAAGAGAAAGAGAGAGAGAGAGAGCTACACAAGAGAGAGAGAGAGAGAGAGAGAGGAATAGTGAGGAGTGAGACAGGTTGAGAGGAGAGCAAGGCCAAGAGAAAAAATCTGATGGGTAGGAGAGAGAGATAGAAAACGAGAAAGAGATAGGAAACAGAGACAAAGACAAAAAGCGATGTGTGTGTGTGTGTGTGAGAGAGAGAGAGAGAGAGTGTGTGTGTGTGTGTGTGTGTGTGAGTGTGTGTGTGTGTGAGTGAGTGAGAGACAGAGGGGGAAGGAGGGATAAGGGAGAAAGATACAGACAAGCGACAAGCGAGAAGACACACAGAGAGAATGACATAGAAAAATGAGAGAGAGTGACAGGGAGAAGATCAAAATAAAAAGGCAGAG
>OY992876.1:377138537-377316037 GCA_963921405.1 Cepaea hortensis | reverse complement strand
AACTTTATATTCAAAGGTCACAAATTGGTCACGCAGGCCCGTCATACATTCGGCCCTTCCAATCACTCATCTTTCGTTCATCAATAGTGCATAATACATTCACATAGGGGAAATAACATTGTCACATGAATGTTGAAAAAATAAACAATGCATATTCCCATGTTATGAATCACATCCAACACCTACCCACCATACATCCCCAACCAGCATAACACCACATGGCACACATACATTCCCCCACCACAATTAATCCCCACCCATCCAACCTTCACCAACCTACACACACATCCCCCATCTACACGCATCCCTCCACCCACGCATATCTCACCATCCACACACCATCCCCAACCCACACACACACCCACCCACCCGTCTGCACATCCTCCACCCACCCACACACACACACACACACACACCCCAACCACCCAGCCAAACACGCATCCCCTACCACACACATATTCCTTGAGTGAATTTTTCGCAGCGTGTGTTGTTTCTGTGGTGTTCGGGTGTTTCAACATGGCGGAACAACGTGTGTTCTCCGAGCGGTTGGCAATCAACCTAACAAGACGGCGTGGGTGCCGGACATGTTGCAAGCGACAAGGAAGCGTGGTGGTTTAAGACGTTTGAGACTCAAGTTTGGCCGTCTGGGCCTCAGGAATATCCGTATTCTGTATTGGAACTGCGCCAGCGTAAAACAACGGGGTCCTATTTTAGAAAATCTGGTTTACAGGAATGATATTGTAGCGCTCCAGGAGACGTGACTGGGTGATCAGCTTCTCCGAATTGCCGGTTTCAAATGTTTCTACAACAGACTACATCTGGGAATGGCGATTCTCATTCGCGACAGCATGGTGGCGTCAGAGCTAGACATGTCCAGTTGGGACAGTGACGATATACAAATAAGGCGGTAAGAGTTCAATCCAGTCTGCCATTCGTGCTGGTTAATGTTTATGCCCGCAACGCGAGTATTGATTCCAAGAAGTGGCAGTGCTTAAGTGACATATTAAGTCAAGAGAGAAATGTTATTTTCTGTGGTGATTTCAACGCTAAATGCAGATCATGGGGAAACATTTCCTTCAACACACAAGGGGAGGAGCTCGAGACTGCATGTGAAACCATTGACCTGATTTGTATCAACAGTGGCTGTGTCACCAGGACAGCAAGCCGTCCAGGGGATGAGGACAGTGCTATTGATCTGGCGCTGGTTTCTCCTTCACTCACTACAGTGTGTAGATGGAGTGTCCTAGCGGTAGCGACCACCACCCTTTGAGCATATTGGTGGAGAAAGGCAGAACCAGGCAGCACAAGTTAACGGTCAAGACTTTCCAGTATGACAGTACAGGGCAAGATGTGGTAAGTAAAATAAGACGTGACAAGAGAAGAAAGCTTCAGGGCAGGGAAAAAAGCTGGGAGCAGCCACCGTGGTGTAATCTTGAGGTGGAGAAGGCGTGGTTGGATAAACGTGGTGCTGTAAGGAGATGGCAAAATGCCAAGAAGAACAGAGCTGGTCATCCCAGTCCCTGCATGCACTTAGAAAGAGAGATGCACACAAAAGTAAGCTATTTCAAAAAAAAAAAAAAAAAAAAAACAACAACTGGTCAAGGTGGTTAAAAGTGAAAAATGGGCAGAGGTGTGTCAAAGAGTAAGCACAGACAAGTCATTGAAATTGTTCTGGCGACTACATAAAAGCATGAGAGGGGTAGTCAAGAATAAGAGCATTTCTGACTTCCAAGGTGCTGACCTCATCTGGCAGAGGACTGACGAGGAAAAGGGCAAAGCTTTGAACACTATCTAGAGCAGAGCAACCAGGCAGACATGAGAGGCCGAAATCTTGCCAAGGAGGTCACATCAGACAGGTGCAAGGCCCAGAATACTTCTGATGAAGACACAGTGGCAGTGAAAGAAATCAAGGTTGTGCTTCGACGATCACAAAATAGCGCTCCAGGGCCAGATGGCATAAGATACAACGACATCAATAGGGTTACCGACAACGAGCTAGAGGAACTAGCAGACATGTACAACAACAGTATAGGGAGTGCTAGCATCAAGGAGGAGTGGTTACACAGCTATCTGATTCCCTTGCCGAAGCCTGGCAAAGACCACACAAAAATTCAGGGATATCGAGTTATAACCATGCAGAATACAATAGGCAAGCTGCTGGAGAAGTTTATTGCCAGGAAAATATCAAGCCAGCTAGAGAGGCAAGTTTTTTTTTATCAACTACCCTGTGTGGGTACCGTCCAAAAAGAGAAACCTGGACCAATGCAGCAGTCTTTGCCCATGATGTCTATGAAGGTTTCCACTCAGGCATTGAAACCTTTGCTGCAGCGATTGATCTTGAGGACGAGTACAACAGAGTACCATTGAATTTTTTAAATGCTTCAGCTTCTTGAACTCAAAATAAGTCCATTCCTCCTTAGTTGGATCGCTGCAGCCCTCTTCCAAAGGAAAGCATTTTTTAGATGTGGCAGGTGGACGTCGGAATCAACAACAATATATCCTGGCCTACCACAGGGATCACCATTATCTCCGGTATGGTTCAACGCCTACACTGTGAGAATCACCAGTGAGCAGATCACTGGACCTGGTAGGACATTGTCATATACCGACGATGTTTTAGTGTATTGCCAAGGTAAGGATAGAGATCAGGTTGCAGTGGAACTACAAACTGAACTCAATCGCATAAGTATTTGGTGTGATGAGGCTGGGGCAATGGTCAACCCAACAAAGGCATCGGTGACTTGGTTCTCGTTGAATAATCATATTGTCAACATTCCAACACCAACTGTACATCTGTGTTCAGAGACGGTGGAAAGAACGCAGGCAATGAATTACATGGGGATACGGTTTGATCGAAGCCTTGCTTATAATGAGCACATAGACCAGGTTATAACAAACGCCAAGCGGTGGTTGGCCGCGATGCGGGTGATGGCGGCTGCAAACTGTGAGCAACGCCATCAATGTCTTCTTTACGAAGGGCTGGTCATGTCTGTTTTTGAGTATGCGAAGGCAATCCTGACTCTCAGCCTTAAGCAGATAGAAAGGATGGAAAGGATACAGAATGAAGCTATGCGCATTATTCTTGGATGTACAAGAGATACAGCATGCAGGGCGATGCGCTACCTTCTTGATTTTCCAACCATTGAAGACATAATACAAGTCTGCAGAGCTCGCGCCTACCTCAGAGTTAACACAAACACACAAAATTCACTGCATAGTGAAATTATGAAGGTGAAGCTAAGCAGGTTAAAAAGAGGACGGTCGTGGATGGGTCAAGCCGAAGACATTCTTCAACAGGTGTGTTCACTTGAGGACTTAGAACCTGGCGAGGAGTGGGTACAGGTGCTAACAGATTTCTGCACATCCTTTTCAGTTTGCATCCAATTAGACAGAAAATGCAGACAAGAAAACCCGGCAGCTGTGGAGGCTTAAGTATAAGCGTTGATTTTCGAGAATTCGCTAGACGGTGATTCTGTCATTTACACAGATGGGTCGATCGTCCGACATGTGAGAAGATCATGGGCCTTTACGGCTCAGGCCGGAGGAAGAATTGTGAAGGAGGACTCTGGTGCTTCTGTTGAGACTACAAGTAGCCTGACTTTGGAAGTCATGGCAGTAAGTAAAGCAATAACATGGCTCGAGACACAGACATTCACTAGGGCATGTTTCCTTAGCGACTCAATGAACATGCTCTAGAGCAGTGGTTCTCAACCTTTTTTGGCCCGAGCCCCCCTTCACCATATTTTCAGAACGTCATCCCCCCCTTCCTATCAAAAATTTGGCCCGTGCCCCCCCCCCTTTTCACCGTATTTTCAGAACGTCATTCCCCCCCCCCCTCCTTCATATTTCCTATCTGAAAATTCCCCCACCCCTAAACAGTATACGTAAAAATGTAAGGTAAATTTAATAGCACATACTAAAACAAGTCTTGACATCCACATAAAAAATGATTTGTGGGTCCACTGACTGTATAAAATGAATATTAGAAGGATGAGACGTACTTAACTGTAAAGTATGAAGGGAAAAACAATATCAAGTAATTGGTTCTTGTATTAACGCGATCTTGAAATGGTCTTCATCCCCCCCCCCCACCCCACCCCCTGGAAACCTTAAAATCCCCCGGTTGAGAACCATTGCTCTAGAGGATAGACCGGTTGAGAACCACTGCTCTAGAGGATAGAGATGGGGGGATCCGAAGAGAATGGTTGCTGTCTCTGGAGCAGTCTCGGCTGGCAAAGATTAGTTTCATCTTCGTGCCAGGGCATGCGGGAGTACAAGGGAATGAGCGGGCTGACAAGCTCGCAGGTAACGCTACTGTGGAGGGCGGACGTGCCATGGACCAGGCTGACATTCTGAATGCTCTACGAGAAGTAAGACTTGCGAGAACCAGATGATGACTGTGAATCTACAACAATGACCAGACTGCGAGAACAGCAAATTAAAAGAGGGGTGGCCAAACAAGAACACTACGCAGGAAGCCAAAGAAGACTGATAAACCAACACAGAACTGGCGTCGTTAGCCGATACACGCTGCGGGATATGCTGAGAAAGGGGATCCGAGCACTTTTGGACTGAATGGTTCGATGTGCAATGAGGATGATCTGTCGACTAACTAACATATATATATATATATATATATATATATATATATATATATATATATATATATATATATAAGTGTGTGTGTGTGTGTGTGTGTGTGTGTGTGTGTGTGTGTGTGTGTGTGTTCTTTCTTCCGTTGATAACACCATTTTGTATGGAGGGCAAAGAATAACTCCAGCAGACGACAGCCATTTGCTATATATTGCTGTACGATGGACTGTGAAGCACATTTTTATGACCACATGTACTTCATTTTTCAAATTTGTTCTATATACAAAGTGTAGTGAGACATTATAAAAACCTGGTATAATGTTATATATGGTAAATATATATGGTAAATTAAATAATTAGCTAGCTAGGCAACAAGTTCATTAGTTAGCTATTTAACTAGATAGCAATTTAAATAGTTGTTTTGTCTTTGACTTCGTATACAAGGATGAAACATATATTTCTAAATGTATGGGCGTATAACCAAGGTATAGAATCTTAACTCAGAAGACATCAAATGCTACATGATTGGCACTTCAAATATCGTGTTTTTGAGTTGACCCTCCTGCGTGTTAAGTTGTTTCTAATCGTGATACAAATGCTACCACTGCGTTAAGCCTCAGACAGGCGATTTCTCCCACAGTACCGAGCTATCACTGTGCCAGAACTCACCCAGCAGATGTTCGATGCCAAAAACATGATGGCGGCCTGCGACCCCAGACACGGCCGGTACTTAACGGTGGCCTGTATCTTCAGGGGGCGAATGTCCATGAAAGGTGAGGGACTCGTGCAGCCAGTGTATTCTTCCTGCTGTCTGGAGTGTGCCTAGTGTTACTTCTGTATGTATGTTGTTCTTTGTTGGACTGTCACACAAATGCACGACCAGTATGCAACCTTTGTAAGGTTCTAAAGGCTACATACTGGTCGTGCATGTGTGTGGCAGGTAACTATATTCAGGTTGACATCTAAAGGTGTATGAAGAAGAAGTGCCTAGTCTACCATATTTCATGCTACAGGTATATCGGTGGCAAAAGCGTCCCAGTGGCACGAAATGAAATATTGCTTGGCTAGTAAATCAATTACTTAGAAAGTCCGAATCGAACGCTCATTGTGTGGGCGTCATCAAAGGTGGAAAAGTGTCTCAGTGGCACGAAATGGAATATTGCTTGGCTAGCAAATCCATTACGTGAAAGTCCGAATCGAAAGCTCACTGTGTGGATGTCATCTGCAGACTACATCCTTCTGGTTTCCTGAGGTGGAGTGAGGCCAGGCAGTCATGCGCAGGATATGACGATTTCTTGGGTGAGCCCAGAACCAGAACGCTATATGTCGGCTCTGTAATTATGCATGGCGAGGAATACCATCTGTCCCTGCCTTCACTTGAGAGTTGACATGGATGTTTTCAGCTGTCCTAAATGGACCATTTGGGCAATAGAGAGTCGAACGTACTACGAATCATCCGGAAAGGTTAACCTGGTCAATAAGTGCATAAAGATGTCTGATGTGTCAGCCGAAAGGTGCAAATATCGCTGCTCTACTGTAAACAGGCTCAACGCAAATATGTCCAAAATAATATTCCGGACGAAATTCTTCTTCTTCTTCTTCTTCTTCTTCTTCTTCTTCTTCTTCTTCTTCTTCTTCTTCTTCTTCTTCTTCTTCTTCTTCTTCTTCTTCTTCTTCTTCTTCTTCTTCTTCCTCCTCCTCCTCCTCCTCCTCCTCCTCCTCCTCCTCCTCTTCCTCCTCCTATTCCTCTTCTATGATCATATCTGTTTGCTATATTTTTGCTTGCAAGTTGTGGTTTGATTTCCATTAGAGGTGGACGAACAGATGCTGAATGTGCAGAATAAGAATTCCTCCTACTTCGTGGAATGGATCCCCAGCAACGTGAAGACGGCTGTGTGCGACATCCCGCCCAGGGGCTTGAAGATGTCTTCAACTTTCATTGGCAACACCACAGCCATTCAGGAGTTGTTTAAGCGAGTGGCAGAGCAGTTTACAGGTTTGCTCCCTTCGTGTCATGCAGGGGTTCTTTCTTCAATGTCCTCCTGGTTTATCCCATGTGAAATGTGTCATTGTTACATTCACGCACACTCACATGCACAGATATATGAACACACACACACACACGCACGCGCGCACGCACGCACGCACGCACGCACACACACACACACACACACACACACACACACATATATATATATATTGGCCCTCGCTCGCTTTGAACTCAGGCGTAGTCCATACACGTACTACAATTTCTGGTGCACTGGACTGGTTTTTGCGTACGGATTAGCTTTCCCTATTACCAGTGTCCCTCCCCATGAGGCGAACCCACCTTGACTTTAGAGGTACTTGTAATTTACGTCTCCAAGTCAAGGACGAGAAGGCACTATGACCGGTGTAGGATTTGAACTAGCTTCCTCGGCATCAGCACACCGGATGTTTAAGAACGAGATCTATCCATTTGGCATGCTAACCTGTCTGTCTGTCTGTCTGTCTGTCTGTCTTTCTGTCTATCTGTCTGTCTGTCTGTCTGTCTGTCTTAACAAAACTTTCTTAGAATACCATTGACCCAGAAGAAGACAACCATTGACATTCTGCCAGATCTGACACGCAAGAGAGCTGGCTCATGAGCGGCACCTGATCTGGGAGACTGAAATACTGTGGCACATATAACATATAAAAGGTCACCGTGGCTTGGAGAGAATATTGGTGGAAGGTATGATTCCGAACAGAATGACCAGAGATCGACCAGCACAAGGATGGATGCATGGCGGAGACATGTACGAGGCGGAGGACCTGGCAAAGGATCGTTAGTATTGCCAGCGGGACGCGTGGAGGGAGAGATTTAATAAGGACATGCTACTTGAATACGTATATGTATTCTTTCGTTCGTGCCTCTAAGTATATATTATTCAGTTTAATTGATTTACGCAGCACCTCTTTATGCATTCCTCTGTTTAGTTCGTTGGTTTCCAGAAGCATTGTTACTTAGTTTAGAGTGCAGTTGTTGTTTGCACGCTGGAGAGATCAGGATACGGTCTATAATGCAGAAGTTATAAACATGACAGAAGCAGGGCAGACACAGGGAAAAAACATCTAGAGAACTGACACCTGCTGTGGGCAAAGTGGATGAGAGATGCACGGAAACAAGCTCTGTCATTAACCCAGACAAAGTGTCTGTATTATGGTCTTCACTGAACAACAGAATAGTCAAGGAGCATATATCGCAACAAATGGCAGTGTTATTAACAGAACATACTGAAGAACACGGGGATAACCTTAGACAGAAGCATGTCCAATGATCACACTCGGATGGTAGCAGTACAATAGATACACTTAATGTATGTGTCAGAAGTCGGGGTGCCCCACCGGCTAGATGAAAATATTTTTCACTGGCGAGCAACCCCAAATAGTCAGAAACTGACTAGGGACAAAATATATATGGCTGAACTACAGATTAAGCCCTGAATATCCAACGTACAGTTCCAAGTGGCTCGTTACAAAATGAAATGAACTGTGCTGAATATTCGCCAAGGAATGGGAAAGAGAAGTTTAGCTAAGATAGATGTTTAAGTCTAAATATATGAATATAGACGACTATCTCAGTACAGGTTTTTCTCCCTGACTGCTCCCTTCCTTGGTGTGTAAGTGAACCCCCACCAATGTACACACACAACACGTATGCACAATTGGAATTAAAATATAACGACCGAACCATGAGTTACATTACTACAACATTTATTTACTAATCATAGACATCTGATGGTTTTTAATATGAGGATGATGAAATCATATAACATATTGTGATGAGAAACATTACGTAACTTTACTTGTTACTTCATCTATCTGGAACTGTGGTCCAGATCCCCACTCTCCAGTAGACTCAACAAAAGAAACAGCTTGCCGGTATTCTGACGATCCTGTCAGTCCTGACACTCCTAGTCTTCACTCGTCCTTGAGATCTACAACATAGGTGCTCCTTGTGAGAGCTTGAAAGAAAGTCGAGAATGTGTTATATCTAATTCTACATCATCGCAATCCTAATTAAAACATATCATAACACAAACATATACAATGACCAGTCTGGCCAAGTTTATCTTCCAGCTCTACTGTGTTCACCATCCTCCTTCTCCCTACTGTCTTTAGTCTGGGACGGGCTTTTCAATTGTCTCACACGCCTGTAATGATTACATTTTTGCCGCCCCATGTCCATGTCGCTAATACAGAAATTCTGTGTCGTACAGCCGCTCCGTCCCAATGTTAGTTTAGCAGCTCACAGGGTCGGTAAGGGTATTATAACAATGCCTGATCATCCGGGCTTGCAAGCCGTGACCAGTAGCTGTGCCAGGTTTTCATGCATTACCGTGGACGCACGCCCACAATACACTGAGAAAGTTTAGCACCATATACCAATTGTGGGTAAGGTCTGTACCCTTACACCTCTGCTTCCAACACAATCATTGGCCAATGTGCCAATGCACAGACAATCGATGGTTAGTGTGCCAATGCGCACACCATAATATAACACTTCATATTAATAGGCTTGCATATGACAAATCAATATACCAAACATGAAATACCCATAAAACATTAATTAAACTAGACATATTATGATACTTTAACATCATAGCATAATGCACTAGTTAGTTTATGAAATTACACATACATACATCCAACATATCCGTAAACATTATATTACTTCAAGATGGACATCTAATGATACTCAACATAATAGCATCAGGCATTATTACTGAGTACTAATATTGTATAGCTACAAAATGAGATATACAACAAGTCTAATTGAAGTTCCCACACAGACCATCTATATTTGCTGAGCTGCCCGGTTTAATCATCACTTAGTTACTGCTGTTGTAAGAATTAAATAAATAGTCAGTTGACTATATTCTGTACAACAAATGCACACACCAAAAAGCAACTAGGATAGTGTACAAAGAAATGACAAGCATCTACCAAGACACCTAAAAGTATACCCAGACAAGATCTGTCTCACATAAGGCTCTATTTCTCAGAAGAATAACACTTTAAAGCAATATGATATTGAACACAGAACTTAGAAAGAACACTCAAGTAATTTATGACAATGATAGTTCTTGCAATAACCTAGATCAGATATAGACTGAAAATCACTAACTAAGAAATAACTTTTGTAGTGAAATCTAACATAATAATCATGCATATGACCACAGAACATTGAGATAGTTCCTACCTGTTCTGAAGTCAGACTTAATCTAAAAGGAAAAGGTCTATCGTGGGTTTTTATACCTAGCCTAGCAGTAGACACTTATCTCCCAGGAATTCCATTCCTAAATTCTTCTTATCTCCTCCTGACGTTAATTGCAATTAACTCCAAGTCTGTCCAGTCATAAAAATTATTTCTGCATGCACACTAGCCTTCACACCTGTGGGTCTGACAATTATTAGCCCACTGAGTCTTATCAGTGATTTCACACCTTGCGCCTCTAGTCTCTACCAAATGGGGTCAGCCATCGCGGTTGGGCGATTTCCTAGCTATTCTTATCAGGTGTCATGTCAAGGGAACAATTAGGTTCTCATGGTCAACAGCCAGTTTACAACTCTGTTGGTAAACCAGGTTTGCTTGCGTCATGCCTGGTTGGTTTTAATTACTATTCAGTCCCCTGAGTCTGCCCTCCCATCTGGCTGGATTGATAACCTCTGGGGGTGACCGGTACTGGTGTCAAATTAACTTCCCAAATAGAAAGCCATTCCTGGTGGTTTGTTTACTTGCAGGTTTTGCAAGCTTACGTCAAGACAATATAGCCTTGGATATAGAGAAAACAGTTTTGTTCGTCTGTTGATCCTCTACATGGCCCATCAAAAGTGAACCGAAAATTGTTCTGGGAAGTAAAGGCTGCCAATTCGTGACAGTATGCATGCACAATATACTGGCCCTGACATTCATATATGACACTAACAAGGTGGTCCAGGCCAAGATGTACCTTAGGACTTAGCAGACAGGTAACACCCCATGTGCGAAGCTTAAAGGGATATAGGTTGAAGAGAGGCAGACCTTGAATGGCGCAGGCTGAATGAAGAACAGTCAGTCAGGTGTGTGGAATGGACAGGATTGAGCGTGATGAAGAATTCGCCACGATGCCGCTTAGCAATAAAGGATTTCATAGACTTAATGGTTATATTGGATCGAATAAGCCGAGAATGGATAACAGCTGGCAGAAAACAACTCATGCCCACTGGCTGGTCTGTGGCAAGGGTAAAAAGAGTGGATGCGGTTTTATTGCGAAGACAAACACTGGTTAAAAATGGGGAGTTGTGGCATATGCTACTACAACATCTAGCATCAGGATTAAAGCCCAGTCAGTGACAACAGTTTTCTGACTGTTGGAGGCAGCCCAGCCAATTGAGTACAGTTTTCTGACTGTTGGAGGCATCCCAGTCAGACGTGTTTGTAACCGAATCCTGAGTAATCGTCAACAAGTGAAAACTGGCATCTTTCAGCTGAAGTAGCTGGCGTCGCTCGAAGGATGAAAAATTTGACCGAATCATGGATTTTCTAGCCAGATCATGCACTTGTGCGAAGTAATGAACAGGCTGATAGATTAGCTGGGCTGCTGCACCTCATAGATAACATATTCCTGGCGTGGTACCACAAATATGACGCCCTGCATGTCAACAGGAACACAAATTACACAGCCGTCAAATGTATTTAACACGCTGCAAATTATTCTAGACACGGCGGTGAATAAGTGCGATACTAAGTGATTATCATTAAACATCAGGGCAACTGAAACATTGCATGTATGGTAGTTTCCTGGAAATCATCACCATTGGGGACAACAGAATGACAGTTTGCACTTGACTTGCACATTGACATGGAAGATATGCATGCTACAGGATCATGTTTTACTGGGGATTTCGAAGCGTGTGAACACTTGCAATGATGTCAGTCAGTCTTAGGGATGGTGATCTCTATCGGGCCGCATGGTTCCTGGGTGGATCCAGTCTCATACAATTGATATCAGAAAATGTTTCTGAGAATGGAAAGGCGGCCGGCGTGATTATAAGGACATCCTCCGTCAAGTGATAATTAGTCTAAACACTTGGGGCGAGCACCATATGCCCAATGGGAGCTGGGTCTTCAACTTTTCTAGTTATGCCTCCCTTACTTGTGTGGTAACTGATATGCGCGTGAAATGATTATCTTTTAGTTGCTAATGAAATAAGTACACGAGAGAATGTTGATCTTTTAGTTGCTGATGCAGTAATTACACGAGAGAATGTTTATCTTTTAAATATTGAGCACAACGCACTACTGGCAACGCCGATCGCATTCCGGTATGAACCTAAGGCCTATCCACGTCAATATGGAAGCACTATACTCGAGTTTCGCCCTTGTTTGAGCTCGTCAGTAGTGCATATCCCTGACCGGATCCGGAAACAGTCCCGGATCACGCGTGTGAAGCGGGTGTGTAACCACGCGGCACACACTGGACACACCAAATTATCACAACAGAACACCACAACCGGAATACGATCGGCGTTGCCAGTAGTGGGTTGTGCTCAATATTTCAATTTCAAATCCCGAAACAACCACATAATCAGTTTATCTTTTAGTTGTTAATGCAGTAAGTACACGAGATAATGTTTATTTATTTAGTTGATAATGCAGTAAGTACACGAGGGAATGTTTATCTTTCAGTTGTTAATGCAGTAAGTGCACCAAAATGGTATGAACATGTATAGACTGTAGATATGAATTGTAGCCAGGTGTTTATGTTTTCTTCTTGCCAGCCATGTTCAGACGAAAGGCCTTCTTGCACTGGTACACCGGGGAAGGCATGGACGAGATGGAGTTCACCGAGGCGGAGTCCAACATGAACGACTTGGTGTCGGAGTACCAGCAATATCAGGACGCCACTGCTGAAGAGGCTGGCGAGGCGGAAGAGGAGGAGGAAGAGGAGAACACGTAACTTTGGAAGAGAAAAACACATTAGAATTCAGTGTCCACAGAAGAAGCAGATGGGAATTGTGCTCGGGGTTAGTCAATGGGAGATAAGTGCCGTCGTCTCTTGTCATCAGTTAGCAGTGCAGAGCCACCTGTCCACGTCTATCTCCATCATCCCGTCGCAGACAGCAGCCATCGATATGCAGTTAGATATGTTGTAAACCCAGCTTTATTTCTCATCACAATCTCCCAACAATTCAGCGCGGTATGTAAAGCATGGCAACTTTCAATGACAAAGTGTTTCCTTCTACAGGGGCTAATTCATAAACAAAAAAAAAAAAAAACACCATCCGTTTAGGGGGGAAAAACGAATTTTTTGGCTGCGAAATGCGACCTTTAGAATGTTTACTATACATAACATGTCACAATGCTATAAATGAGGACCGGATATCAATGTACATGAAACTATACAGTAACAGCTTCCTTTACGTGGTTTCATTTTGAAGTTCCCATTCCACTTCTGTGGGAATATTTCCCAGGAACACCTATGGAAATAGCCACTGAACTTTTGATATAACATACAGTTTACAGATGCGTATATGTGAGTTATATTTATATATTGATACAATAATGTTGATAACACTATATTGCTAGGCGTTCTTTTAACACCTAAAATATATAAAAACAAAATTAAACAGCTATGATGATTATAGAGTGACTAACAATGTATGTATATATGGAGCATAGTGTCAACAGATACATACACATGCAGTCACATATTGACACACACACTCACACACACACACACACACACACACACACACACACACGATCACGAATGGTTCTCAGACACAAGCCAACAACCATGCCTGGACTCGGCCTATGGCTGTAATGTATATAACAATTAATCTGAAGCTGTGAACACTCGAGTGGAACCAAAGATGTCTGTCAAAAGACGATCAGTGTCACCGGGACCTGTGTGCGTTGAGCGGATGAACATATATCAGAACCAAGCCTTGCAAGAAGGACAACTATGAGCATAAACAAGAACACATATAAGCTGAGCAGCGGTCAAATGCAATACGTAGATGCCTAATAAACATCATGGTTGAAGAAGGTATTTGAGTTCTTTTTCACATTTAAAGTTGAAACGAAAGTTTTCAGTTACTTTATCTTGTTCCAAGGCTAAGACTGTTTACGGAGTAATACAACAATGGGTTAAGGTTCTCGCTTGGCGTATATTAGTTTCGGAACTAACGTGTGCAACTTATGGTGATATACACATTGGTCCACCTCCTGCCATAAGTTCGTTTCTCTATGGGAAGCTGAGATGCTAATGTGTCAAGGTCGAGATTCATACTGACTCAGACGTCGTCAACCAACACAAAATGAACCATTAGCTCTTGGACGCTGATGCATATGGTGCGGGGAGGATCTGAAGACCTATGATCTTGTACAGAGTGCAAGGATGATACTGCAACTGTCATAGTTCTTTGCAACTGTTAGAACTGGCTGTGTCTAGGGTCTATGTATTATGCATATATAGCTGCGTAGTGCAGGATGTCCCAGCCACAGTTATCACAGATAACCACAATTAATAGTCACCAGAGAACACCGGTTTGCGCACACACAAGGTCTTTATTAATTATAAATAAACATGATGAAATTGCACTATCCCAGGAACAGTCTGAAAACCGATATACATGTTAGTTCCATGCTCCTTCAGAGTACAATACTGTCTTCGACAGGTTTTTGTGAAATAATCTGTTTCGCCGGACTCTTCCCCCGTATTCAACAGTAACCAGCTCAACTCCACTGAGTCTTATCTTTCGGCTAAGTTTTCTTCACTTGCCCACGTCTAACTCCCGGGCAAAGTTCCCCTAACTAGCCCAAAAACGCAATTGCCCCGGCCAATCACTTTCTTCTCCCTATATTATGCCGCTTCGTTACCCCCCTGTGCGAATCCTTTTCACCCGTGACCTATGAATTAGATTCCTACGAACATTATATTTTGGATTTTCCTTTGTTTACCTGTCTTCTAGCACGTTCTCCTTGCTCACTGGTGATTTAATCTTGATGTATATGTGCTATACAATCCCACTGTTTCGGGGCTAACACATCTGCTTGGGACTTTTTATTACCCTTCTTGACCTTTTCTCTCAGATTCTTAACCCCTACATCCGCCGTACTTTGGTCGTTATCAGCACGATACATTACCCCCTCCTCAAGAGAAAACATAGTTTTCAAATTATGGGTGAGCAATGCTTCTCTCAATTCGTGAATGAGCAATAACTAACTCACCAACTGACGGAGACTTCAATTCACCAAATCGGTAAACACTACTGCTGCTGCTGCTGCTGCTGCTCCTCCTCCTCCTCCTCCTCCCACTGCTACTATTAATTCTGCTGCTGCTGCTGCTGCTGCTGCTGCTACTACTACTACTACTACTACTACTACTACTACTACTACTACTACTACTACTACTACTACTACTACTACTACTACTTTGCACACCTTAAGGTGTGAACATGGATGTATCCACAGAAAGCAACAGTCAACATGAGTTTGTTGACCCCTTCGTCAAATGGAGCCGGTGTAGGCTTAAACACTCACTTATTCTGTATTTATTCGACACTATTGGGGTGCCATTTTAGCACTTCCGCAGTTATATTCATCACGTATGTTTATTAAACAAGTGGTATTTCAGCCTGGTGTGCCCTGTGAGGAGTCTGAGGACGTATTCTCTTCTTTGGAATCAATGATGTGCACCATCTTTATGTTGGGGTAGAGGCTCTGATTCCCACTTGGTTGAACCCTTGCTTCTTGGTCGTCTCATAGATTATGTCTAGAGCAGACTGAGATTGCCCTTCACCTTCCTTTGGCAATCTGTTATACTTTCATTTGAAGATACGTTGCTATGTGAGTGTCATGGCGAACGGAGTGATACTGACCACATCACTCAACGACTGCCATTGGATCTATGCCCACGTGTCAAGCACCATATGCTACAGCTCTTTAAGGCATACAAAAGGGCTCATTGACTTACTGTGACTGCAAAGTGAGGGGATCCATTGTACTGCAACTCTTGTGGCGTCTGACATTTACTGGAGTGCTACTCTTTGGACTGCTAGTTGTGCACTGTGTCAGCTGGTCAGTATTGAAACACATGGCATCACATCTGTAAACACTTGACTTCACATCAATAAACACCTGACATCACATCAGTAAACACCAGACTTCACATCTATAACCACCTACCTTCACATCTGTAAACATCTGACTTCACATCTGTAAACATATGACTTCACGTTTGTAAACACCAGACTTCACATCTGTAAACACATGACTTCACGTCTGTAAACACCTGACTTCACATCTGTAAACACATGACTTCACGTTTGTAAACACCTGACTTCGTCTGTAAAGATAGTTATTGGGTCTCCTTTGTGCAATGAAGTCAATCCTCTCACCCTTTAACCCTTAAAGAGGGCTAATTATTTCTCTGTATTTTTCTCACTCAGTAACATTTATGCTGCTGTTTTAAAGGCCTCAATTAGCTCTGTAGTTACTTGTGAATATCCCATCTGCCACTAGCCGTGTCTCTTTGCTACATTATAAGAAATATTTACGTTTAACATGTGCAAGGTATCTCGGATACCGAGACATTGTTCTTCACTACGCGGCAATTCTCAGCTTCTTTCTTCTGCTCACAGAGCTCGTTCTCCACCAATAACTCTCGTATGTATTCATTCCACCTCTTTACCGTATCATCTTCTTCCCTTAATATCTTTCAAGTCTTTGGTTTCACATACCTTGTTTTTAATTATGTTCTTTTTAATTGTTTGTACTTACCACTTATTGAATACGTTGTGCGTATTTTAGTTATTTTACAATACAAGTTGACCTGCCCTTAAACTAATCAATTTTGGCAGTTGTATTATAACCTCTATTTTAAACATCGAATAAGTACAACTAAGAGGGCTGGAAGTACTTAGGATATATTATTGGAGCACGGAAAAAAACAAAAACAACTTGAGTTAGGATTTTCATTGTACGGGAAATCAGCTCTTTCTCGTTCTCGTTTATTATTACGTAAAACGTTTTCATCATCATCATCACAACCAACATTGTATCATCATTGTGTTTGTTAGTACGAAGACTGGTTTTGATTGAAGTCACTTGAGCCTGTAACTCCCGTGTTCTCTGTTGTTATCTCTCTCTCTCTCTCTCTCTCTCTCTCTCTCTCTCTCTCTCTCTCTCTCTCTCTCCTCTCTCTCTTTCTCCCTCTCTCCCCTCTCTCTCTTTTGGTATATATATATATATATATATATATATATATATATATATATATATGCAGGGGGTGGGGTGGTGGCAATTCCTCGTGTTTAGGGCGGTTCTCTAATTTTGACAAATCTATATGTTTTCTAAATTTCTATGTTCAGCAACTCTCTTCAGCTCAGCTTAAGTCTGAACGTCAATGCTGTGCATTTCTATGTAACTGGTTGGATCACAAACAGTAAACTAATGAACAAACACATATTTTTTTTTTTAAATTGTGCTTCAAAAAGGCATAATAACTACAACCCAGGCTGTGGCGAATGTGACTGATAAGGCCGATTAGCACTGTAAATTTTCGTCCACAGTGGATGCATGTGAACACATGGTCATTTCCACCATAATGCACCATCTTACGTCTCACACGCTCGGTTTGTGACTTATCTGCAGTAATTTTCTCCTTTGTCTTTATTCCATTTATGATATTTGCTCTCCATGCAACACGTTCAGCGGCGACTTGCTCCCAATGTGCATTATCAATGCCCGTATCAATCACGCCCCGCTTGCACACATCTTTGTATCGTAGTAGAGGCCAGACCCAGAGATCTCTTACCCATCTGTAATTCACCAAAAAGATGTCCTTTGGTATTCTACCATCATCCATCCTCCTAACGTGTCATATCCATCTAAGTCTACGAAGACTGAGCATGGAATAAACCGTTACACAACTTGATCTTTCCAATACTTCAGTTAACTTCAGTATTTGTGATTTTGTCTTCTCACTTAATACAAAGTATTCTTCGCGGATACCGCATATGAAAGCTGTTTAAACGTTTCTCTTGGTGTGAGTAAGTTCTCGAGGCCTCACTGTCGTAAAGAAGAGTACTAAGGACACAGGTTTGATAGACAAGTACTTTTGTTTTGGCAGTAAGCTTCCTGTTCTCCCACTCTTTTTGTTAACCTGTTCATTGTTGTTGTTACATTACCAATCCTGATGTTGATTTCCTGATCCAGGGATAATTTGCTATTTACCTCTGGTCCTAGATATGTAAAATGGTCTACTATCTCTAGTTCGTCGTCGTCAATAAAGATTGATGGTACTCCATGCGCACCTTGTGACATAATCTGTGTCTTCTTTTTAGCTAATTGTTAAACCAAATTCAGAACAAGCATTGGAGAATGCAGATAGCAGACGTTGTAATTCTTCCTCAGAGTGGGTCGTAAATGCAGCATCATCTGCAAAAAGCAACTCTGTGATCAGTACCCTCCGAAGTTTCGTCTTGGCCTTCAATCTCTGAGCATTGTAGAGGCCGCCATCTGCGCGTGAGTGAATGTATATACCTCCATCGTGATCACGCAAGGGATATTTCAGTAGACGTGAAATGTATGTTCCAAAGAGGGAACAACATTGCATAACTCCACTGTTTATTTCAAACTCTTCTAAAGTTGCACCATCAAACTTGATTAACCCCTGCATGCCTGTGTGGAACGATTCCACAATGGACAGAAGAGTTGGTGGGCAGCCAGTCTTCTTTAGTGCCTTGAACAGGCCCTCACGACTGACCAAATCAAATACTTTTGTGAGGTCGATGAAGACAATAAACAATGGTTGATTCTGTTCATGGCATTTTTCTTGCATTTGTCGCAGTGAGAATATCATATCAATGGTAGACCCGTTCTGTCGAAAGCCACATTGTGATTCGAGGTAGACTTGATTTCCCAGGACTTGAAGTCTGCGCAGAACAATTCTGGCAAATACTTTCCCAACAATGACAGAAGTGAGATACCCCTATAGTTGTTACAGTCGTTCCAATCGCCCTTGTTCTTGGACAGTGTTATGATGCTTGAATCTTTGAAATCCCGTGGGACTTGTTCTTCTCGCAAGCATAACTCTATTAGCTGGTGGATCTGTAGAGTGAATGTGTCTTTCCTGATAACCTCTATTGGAATCCCATCCTTACCTGGAGCCTTGCCAGATGCAAGTTCATTTATAGCACAATTAACTTCTATTATAGTGGGAAGTGTGTCCAGGTGGTCAAGAGTTGGTAGAGCCTCTATGGCGTTGAGGGCACTGTCGTGTCCTCCTTTAAAGTGTCGTCCCTGGAGTGAAGAGAGTCAACACCCACATTATAATATTTTTCTTCCTTTTTTCAATATCTTGGAGAATCCACCAGCTTCCGTCCAACACACTCCATCAGCTCGTGGACACCTTCCTATCACTCTCTCACTGTCGTTCTATGCCCCCTCTCATACTTCCCCAACGCAACATACTCCACAACTCTTGCTTCTACAAATTAATAAAGATTAATTTATTAAAAGAAAAGTGTAACGTATATGAGACGTGTATGCGAAGACAATGTGTGTCGTGTATTATAACATAAATGTATGTGTCAGCCTTCAAAGTTCAGGATCATAGTGTACACATCATGGCAAGGATCACACGACATCATTCGAATCAGTACGATAAACCTCACCGAAGTCGTATCCTTCTCTCCAGACATGTCCTCCTCCAGGAACTCTGATGACCATGAGATCTGAATCCCATGTAAATATATAATCCGTGGAAAAAACTGTTATTGTTCCTAACACAACTGTTCCTAACAGTTTATAGAAACTCCGGCTTCATAATTCCGGCGCGGTGAAACAAACATGGAACACTGTCCTATGAACAAGACTTTTTGTCTCTTGATAAATGTTCACTAGTTCTCACTATTAAACAGTTATTGTCTATACTCCAATAGAGTCCTTTATTGTTGTTCTAGTCATAAGTGAACTGAATATCCATCACTACTGGTGTGTTAAAACTGGTATGACCTAAACTCATTCGGTATTTATCCGGTAGGATACCCTTCAGCTCCACTGAGCAATGTTGATCATCTTCCTCTAGCATAAGCTCTGTTGTAAAGTTGCTGGCCAATCTTCCTGCGCCAAACTTTATCCGGGATCGGATTTTTCCTGTTCCGGGTTCTTCATTCCAACCAGAGGAACCTGTGAAATACATCAAACAACTGGTGATAGCCTCCCCGTCACTGATCTCTATTAGATGATCGTGGGCCATCGGCCTCGCTCAGAAAATATAATGAACCTACTCTGTCATGGACAGATGACTGAACACATATGTTATCATCAGGCCAAGACAAGAAAAAAAATCAACAAACAGAATGCGGAACCCCGCCCACCAGGGACACTACGGAAATATCCCAATTATCCCTCATTACTTAATTCTCAACTAGTAAAGCTTATCCACACTTCACTAATCTATTTTCAACTAACAGAGCCAAGTATCACTTCCCTACTCTAGTTAGTTTTCCACTAACAGTGCTAATCATCACACTATAGTTTTAACAAGGCTACAGCCTATATTAATTAGAACTAATTATAATAGGTTCTACCTTAGGCAACACTGCAGTTAGATCAAATTACATCCACTCTTGCCATGACAGGCACGTGTAAAATTAAATCCCTAATTCGCACACGGTAGACGTTTTCCCATCAGAACCACAGTGCCGAAGCACGTCTTCTACACTCCAAGGTTTGCGTTCAACTCCCCATCTCCAATCATGGTTTTTGGCCAAACCTCTAAAATTGGTCACGTGACATGGTTGTTGTCCTCCAGGTGTTATTTGGGCAATCATCCATTGTCAAGAATCGATTTTCCCTGGCCTAGTCATTGTCAAAGTTGTCATCACTTGTTTTGACTCCCCCAACAAACTAACGAGTTACTGTATGATCCCAACAACAGTTTTCCCCAACAAGCTGCCAATCTTCTTGATGTTCCGGAAACTATAAATTGACAGATGTACTGTTATCTTCCGTGCTGAGTACTTCCGCTCTCAATCCAACTTGTTTATGAACTGTCAAAGCGATGTATGATTCAGCTCATTCACTTCCTCTACAAATCTGCAACTGTTAATTTTGCCCGACATGTGATGGGCGACATCCGATTGCCACCATGATCCCACGGGTTCCATCTGTATTCAAATGTTGACAAACTGTCAAAGCGATGCCGGGATTCGTCTATACTGTTAGTTAAAATAGTTGTCGCTGGCAGATAGTCCGTTTAATCAGAAAGCCTCTATATTAATCATTGGTTAAACGCAAGGTTTTATTTTGTGACAGGCACCATGCGCTTGTTTGGTCTCACTTGAGTAAAGCTCCAAATAGTGCTATACCCATCTATCCATCTGCTGTTTCTTTTCAGTGATGATTTCTCCAGTCAAGGTTTTCAGTGGTGCATTTTATTTAACATTGGACCACATGCTTTCTTTATTCCTTCATACATGCTTCTGATGTTTCCCTTATCACTTGCAGTTTGAATGGACTCACATAACTTGATCCAACAGTCTGGCAGCCTTTTGCACATCATTCCTAGCTTGCTCCAGCTCACTGAGAGTGTTACGCGTTGTTCTTTCCGCTTTTTTTTTCTGCCTACTCTCTACCCTTCCAAAAAATATGTGTAATTGTTTTCCCTGAGTGATCTTTCCTCAGCGAGACGAGTCTTCCTGCAGGCCAGCAATATCAATGTTAAGACGATCGAGTTCGGCATCAATCACAGCCGTTTTTCTCACATCGTCAATATTCGTCAGGTCAGTGGAGAATCCTGGACACATGGTTCTTACGTTCCAGGTTCTAAACCGTAGCTTGAGTTTTCTATTTTTCTTATTAGTAGTACCTAGTGCATTGGTTTTATAGCCTGCGATACAGATTTTGTCCTAGCTCCAAGCACCCACTGAAGCAGGCAGGCTGTGGCGGATTAGCACCCAGATGGTCGGGGGCTGCCCAGCTTGAAGCGGGCGGTAGCTGATCAGTGATTCCTGTAGGTGTCTCCCACCGTCAGAGGCAAGTCGTGGCGCCCCATGTCAACGGCAATTGACAAGGACTTATAACCCACAACTGCTATCTCTCACTTTGATTCCGAGACCGATTAAGGCCAGGGATGGAGTTATACACAAAGCCTGGGCTAAAATATAGAGACCATGTGTTGCCCATGCAGCATGATCACTCACTCGGCCTGTTTAGTTCACTCCAGAGAAAAGATAACAGCAATACATCTGGAGCAAGACAATCTGCAGAAGCTACCGGATCAGCAAAGCAATGCTCTAACTGTCCGCCTGTCGCAGTTTCGATCCTAGACCAGCTGTCAGTCAAGGCTTAGGGCTTTGTCTGCCCTACCATGACATTTTTGTCTTTAGGTTGCATTTCCTCACACCAGGATAAGGCTTGTACCCTCCGAATCGCACTCTTCCACCTGAAGCCGTTGGCACAATGTGGGGTGTCGGGTTTGGTAAGCGCCGCCCAACATTTGGCTCTAACATAAAGCAGATAGTACCGTCTGCTGTCATTACGGTAAGTCATATCTGACAAAAACTGACATAAAACATAGACAAACACAAACATACCAGCACACTCCTCATTTGAAACCCGTTCCAATGGCTTTATTACAAAATCATGAAAGAAACATTAATAGGTGTGGAAGCATAAAAAAAGCATTCATTTTGAATGAATTATTCACCATAGGTTGGCCAGAAGAAGTCCGCAAAAACAGAATTGTGGATGCTCATGAACAAAGTGTTTACAGCATTCATTACGCCTGCATCGGTGTGAAATCGTTGCTCTTTGAGAGCTTTTTAGAGGTCCAAACAAATGAAAATTACATGGTTACAAATAAGCACTATAGACTGGATGTTGCAGAATTTCCCACTTCTTCCTTGCTAATGCTTCCTGCACAATCTTTGCGACATGCGGACGAGCATTATCGTGCAACAAAATCACACTGCGAGAAAGCATGCTGGGTCGTTTATTCTTGATGGCTTTTTGCAACTTGTCTGGTATTTGCAAGTAGTGGGTAGAGGTGATGTTGACACCAGGTTCTTTAAAGTCGGCCAAAAATAGCCCTTCATGGTCAAAAAATGCACTCAGCATAACCTTACCAGCGGAAACCTGTAACTTGATTTTTTTGGCTTTTGGTGATCCAGCATGCTTTCATTGCATGCTCTCTCTTTTGCTGCTCGGCTCAAAGTGGTGACACCATGATTCATCGCCTACCACTATGCGGAAGAGAAATGCATCACCCTCCACTCTGTAACGCAGCAAGTGGTTCAAACACCATCCCATGCGTTTCTCTGTTTGGTGGTCTGTCAACATCCGTGGTACCCATTGTGAACACATCTTCAGATATTGCAGTTTCTTATCAACGACCTTTTGAATTGTTCCAATTGCTTCGACAACGGTTCATCTGTACTGCTGCATCAATTTTGGCAATGGCATTTTCTGTTGCAACAATATGCGCTTGGCCCGGCCGTCGAAGATCTGTCGTGAACTGACGTCCTTTCCGAAACATTCGTGCCCTGTCTGTCACTGTTGTCTTCGACACATATTTGTTATCTTACGCTGACTGCATTCTTCGATGAATGTCCAATGGTCGACATCCTTCAAATGAAAGAAACTGAATCACCGCTCTTTGAGTTTCTTTGGACGGATTTTGGATCAACCCGGCCATTCTCTCAACCGTCAGAAACAGAACCTATGCATCATGGGACGATATGCACTTGCTCTTTTATTCATTGGTCAGTACTTATCACATGACTATGACATGATCATGTTCAACGTACGCAGTTACGCGCGGTGCGGCACAAACGGATTTCAAATGAACGCCCCTTATACATACAGAGACACATAACGTTCACACTGACATAACGTCCAGATTGACACAACGTCCAGACAGACACAACATCCAGATTGATACAATGTCCAGATTCACACAATGCCCAGGCTGACAAAATATCCAGACTGACACAACGTCCAGACTGACACAATGTCCAGACTGCCATAATATCCAGGCTGACATAATGTCCAGGCTGTTATGTTTTCTTCTGCCTGGTGTGATCATAAGAAAGGAAACATATCTAGGTCAGTGGAGCACCTAGCAGACAGGTGCCAGGCATGACCAACAACTTGATCTCATCACGTAATATGGCACTCAACACTGCGCTGTGTCTTTACCAAAACTGGAAGCCAATGACAGATACTGCATGCCGGGCTGCAGAATCAGAAATAGCAACTGGGAACCACCTGAGACCACCTCTATTCTTTACCACTTATTCTACTTCTATGAGTGCCAATCAATACAAGTGTGTTTATTTGTGAACTTTACACACAGAACTTGTAGGAGTGTCGGTAATGGATAACAAAGGTCCCTGGACGTGGGTAACAATTGTTTATACATTGTGCAGATTAAGGCTACAACAAGAATCCAGTGCAGTGTTCTTTCGCGAGAACGTAGACAAAATGTTTGCTTTGTAGCCGGAGGTAGTCTCAGTAAGTCGATTGTTCATGACCCGCGGAAGAAAGGAGAGGATGGAATTGTTTGGCTGTGACTGGTACATCCGGTGCAATTCTTCCGCTACGGTTGCAAGGACGCATATTTCCGGGAGAGGTTGTCCACAAGCAAACTACGCTATGCGAATACCGTTTACATTCAGCAGAAGTTTAGCTTCATGAGAGGTGCAGAACGACAGCACTTCCATACCTAATATATATGAAAGATAAACTATACCGTGGCCAGAGGAACCAAAGCTGATTTTTTGAAAGCATCTGAGAGAAGAAGAAGAAGAAGAAGAAGAAGAAGAAGAAGAAGAAGAAGAAGAAGAACAACAACAACAACAACAACAACAACAACAACAACAACAACAACAACAACAAGAAGTAGAAGAAGAAGAAGAAGAAGAAGAAGAAGAAGAAGAAGAAGAAGAAGAAGAAGAAGAAGTACAACAACAACAACAACAACAACAACAACAACAACAACAACAACAACAACATCAAGAAGAAGAAGAAGAAGAAGAAGAAGAAGAAGAAGAAGAAGAAGAAGTACAACAACAACAACAACAACAACAACAACAACAACAACAACAACAACAACAACAACAACAACAACAACAACATCAAGAAGAAGAAGAAGAAGAAGAAGAAGAAGAAGAAGAAGAAGAAGAAGAAGAAGAAGAAGAACAACAACAACAACAACAACAACAACAACAACAACAACAACAACAACAACATCAAGAAGAAGAAGAAGAAGAAGAAGAAGAAGAAGAAGAAGAAGAAGAAGAAGAAGAAGAAGAAGAACAACAACAACAACAACAACAACAACAACAACAACAACAACAACAAGAAGAAGAAGAAGAAGAAGAAGAAGAAGAAGAAGAAGAAGAAGAAGAAGAAGAAGAAGAGCAAGAAGAAGAAGGAGAAATAACGATGAAAAGAGATCCACACAAATAAATAGTAATAACAACTGACAGCATGAATGGCAATTTACAAAGACTAAACAGGAACAGAAACATCGTTCCAGCTTAGTGAGAACATCTACAGGGCTGCACATTCAGACCGCACTGGGCAAATTTATGATAATACCATTAAAGCTGATCTGAGTTCTACTTTAACGAGAATATAATCATTCCAGCATATCTCGACACTGTCGAGTGTCTTCCAGTTATGAGGAAAGTTTATATGGATCCCACAATGTTGAAGAGGATACTGACAATCTGACCTCTTGGTAAACTATTACGATGTGATACACCAGCACAGTCGCAGCTATTGAAACACCAGGAATTGTTAGAATTTTAATATTTGCAGACGACGTGCTGATGTACAGAGAGGGAAGATACAGAGTACGTTTGGCTGTAGACTTACAGACAGCAGCAGTAAACAGGGTGGCAGAGTGGTGCAGGGACGCAAGGGCCGTTATAAACCCAGAAAAGGCATCGGTTGTGTGGTACTCCCTGGATAACCGGATCGTGAAGACAGATGCCCTATGTATTATAATGATTGGATGTCCTTTCAGTAGAGATAATAAATTGAAGTACGTGGGTATCACCTTTGACAGTTGTATGTCTTTAAAAGATCATGTGGAGGCTTTGGTGGTGAAGGCTATAGGGGACTTAATGCATTGAGGACTATGGCAGCAACCGGGATAGAGCATAGGATGTTTTACAGGCTCTTTCAGCAGTTTTTTTTTTTTTTTTGGTCATTAAGTATTGGTTGGGGCTGCTGACAGTATCAAAGAGCCAGCTTGAAAGGTTGGAGCGCATACAGAATGCGGCCATGTGGGTGATCCTGGGGTGCACAAAGGACACACCAATTGTATGCATGAGGCATATTCTGGGACTACGCCAAGAGACCACCAATCGTGATAAAGAGTGAGTTAAAGTACCGGAAGACATGACAAACTGGCACAATGTCATAGTAACACTGGGTCGTGAGTGTAGAGAATAGGCAGCAGACCGCACAGAGGTTGAGGTGCAACAATTGGTCCAGAGTAACACACATCCACATGACATAGTGATCTACATCGATGGGTCAGTGATGAAAAAGAGGAGTTTGGCATGTGAGACTACGACCTCCAGCATGAGAATGGAGGTGGAAGCAGTAACCGCGGCGTTCCGTTGGTTAGAGGAGACCACTGCAACACACATTGTATTCATTACGGACTCAAGGAGTATGCTAGGTAAGGTGGAGAAAGGAACGTTTCGTGTGGAATGGCTGTCCTCGCTTCAGAAGTCACAGGTTGTGAGAATTGTATGGATCTTTTGTCTTTGCCATGCAGGTGTGCGGGGGAATGAACAGGCTGACAGGCTGGCAGGGAATGCATCTCTTGGTGGTAGATTATCTATTTACAAGGGAGAGTTGGTCGAGCGCCTGTGGGACCAGGTGGAGAAGGCAGATTGAGAGGCAGAACAGACTGAGTACCCCTATGTTGACAGAATGATATTGCGGGGCGGCGGCGGGTGTTCTGAAAGAATCTCAAACCTGAGAGGGAAGACAAGGAGAACTGTCAATCAGATAGCGGTGGGAGAGATAACTAGTATGACTCTTCGCTGGCTGTTGAACGTGATGACGGAGCGCGTTTGGGAATGTCCCGAGTGCAGTAATGTCGGTTCTTAACTCAACTCAACTCAACCATTACTTCTATTTCACTGCTGGTAAGAAACCACAATTCACCGAGTCATGAAACATGGTGCTGTACAAGATCAAGGACAACAATAGCGACTACAATAACTGCAGAGATATCCCTTTACTGGGTTGTTAGAAAAGATTTCACCAAAAAAAAATTCTAGCCAGATGGCTGAGGCTGGCCGCACGTCTATATGCAGTTGAATAATTGGGTTTCCATCTGAAAGATCGCCAGTGGAAATGATTCCCCCCCCCCCCTTTTTTTTTCTTTTTTTTCTCGCCAACTACAAGAGAAGTCCAGGCAGTACATCATGCCTTTGCAATTTGCTTTCATTGATCTGACAAAGCTATTGACTCCTTAAAGTCCTATTCAATATAGACTGCCCTACTGGGTGCACTTGACCACATCCTTATATGAAAACAATAAGGAACGCTGCGGTATGGCATAGTGTGCCATTCTGTCTGCGCCGTGTCCAGTCAGCTGTGTAGTTAAACAAGCTTGTGTGCTAAGCCCTAGCGTGTTTGGAAATTTCTTTGCTGGATTTCCCAACCATACATTGATGGTAAGAAGGAGAAATGTGTCTCCACACTTGATAGGATGGGCGACTCTTGAATCTTGCTGGATTAAAAGCAAAAATTAGGGATTAAAGGCGATAAGATCGACTTCATTGCAACACGGTCTACCACATCTAGCTTCGGTCTGTCTCTGTAGAACGACCAGCCGCCTGACATGAGCATCGCACATGGCACGAACTCCGTAGCTCCAGTGATGGCACCCAGGTGTCTCGGGAAAATTACGCTCGTGGTATAAAGAACCCAATCTGAACAAGAAACCAAGACCTTCAGAGCACGAAACAAAACAGCTTCATAATTTTCATGTGCCATGAGAAGGCATGAGTGTAATTAAAAGACGTTAGTGTATTTAAAAATATGTTCAAGATAGCGACATTCTGTGCCACGACAAGACAAATTTAAATACAAGACTGTAATGACTCTAGCGTCATAATGTGCCACGACAAGACAGGAATGTAAATACAAGATGTTAATGTCTGTAGCGTCATGATGTGCCACGACAAGACAGGAATGTAAATACAAGATGTTAATGTCTGTAGCGTCATGATGTGCCACGACAAGACAGGAATGTAAATACAAGATGTTAATGTCTGTAGCGTAATGATGTGCCACGACAAGACAGGAATGTAAATACAAGATGTTAATGTCTGTAGCGTCATGATGTGCCACGACAAGACAGAAATGTAAATACAAGACTGTAATGACTCTAGCGTCATGATGTGCCACGACAAGACAGGAATGTAAATACAAGATGTTAATGTCTGTAGCGTCATGATGTGCCACGACAAGACAGAAATGTAAATACAAGATGTTAATGTCTGTAGCGTCATGATGTGCCACGACAAGACAGGAATGTAAATACAAGATGTTAATGTCTGTAGCGTAATGATGTGCCACGACAAGACAGGAATGTAAATACAAGATGTTAATGTCTGTAGCGTCATGATGTGCCACGACAAGACAGAAATGTAAATACAAGACTGTAATGACTCTAGCGTCATGATGTGCCACGACAAGACAGGAATGTAAATACAAGACTTTAATTTATATATCATCATCGCTCGTCATGGCAAGAAGCACATGTGTTTATATTTATTCACAGACATCTGTCCGCTGTGTCTTTGACCAGCTCCACCACTGATCGTCTTCTGAGCCACTTTGCCAACCAATCCAGCATCTCCTCCCTCTGTCGACCACCAGCTCTGGTACTCTCCATCTTCCCGGCTGTTACGACCTTGTACAGACCCTCCCAGCACATCAGACAAAAAAAAGTCCCAGGCAGTAACCTGTTATGGGTAGACGAAGTGCTGGGACAATCAGGCCCTGGTCTCAGAATATGACACGATGTGGCCCTGGTCTCAGAATATGACACGATGCGGCCCCGGTCTCAGAACATGACACGAAGCGGCCCCGGTCTCAGAACATGACACGATGCGACCCTGACCTCAGAACATGACACAATGCGGCCCTGATCTAAGAACATGACACAATCCGGCCCTGATCTCAGAACATGACACCAAGCGGCCCCGGTCTCAGAACATGACACAATCCGGCCCTGATCTCAGAACATGACACAATCCGGCCCTGATCGCAAAACATGACACGATGCGGCCCTGACCTCAGAACATGAAACGATGCGGCCCTGGTCTCCGAAAATGACACAATGCGGCCCTGTTCTCAGAACTGTACCAACACCGACGATTACCTTGTCCCTATGTAACTAATCTCTTGCTGGGAATGAGTCCCTTGAACTGCTTCAGTACCGGTGTTCTTAGCCACCCATGGGATTCTTAGCATTCTACAGAGAAACCACATTTATGTGGTGTCCAGTTTCTTTCTACTCTGATTAGTCAGTGTCCATTATTCACGGGTGTATAGTAACATAGCCAGTACATGACTTCTCAAAACTGGTTTCCCCACTTCCATGGACGGAGATAAAGTTACAAAGAATGTTCTCCACCCGGTGCAATGCTCCCTAGGCTTGGATTATTCTGCATGTTATTTTTGCATTACTAACACTTGAGTTATTCTGCGTGTTATTTTTGCATTACTAACCCGGCTTCGTGGCTTAGAGGTTATGACTTTTCTCCGTAATCTCGTATACTCTCGTCGGTGACGTGATGACGGTGAGAATCAGCAGTGGTTCGAATCGCATCGGTAACTTAGGGGTATGTGAGCCGGCCGCTCAGTAAGCAATGGCAAACTACTGAGCGTAATCTTGCCAAGAAATCAACATACAGCTAAAAGATGCTGGTGTTGACAGCGATGTCCTGTAAAGGATATGCAAAAAATTAAAAAAAACACTTGAGTTATTCTGCGTGTTATTTCTGCATAACCTTCTCCACCTTTTATATCAATTACCTGCGATAACTGCATCTCTTTACGTATACCAGTGTCATCGTGTTTGCTGTCATCGAACAATCTGACTGCTTTGTTTTCTTGGTTGTGACCATAACTTTTGTTTTTATAGTCCAGTCTTTTCATGTTTAGTTTTATAGCTACAAGCACTGAGTCATCAGCATCAAGCAGATTTGTCATCAGTAGATTTGCCCATTTGCTATCAAGTCTGCAGTTCCTACATGCCAGACACATCATAGACATGAAACATGTTTCACAATTACAACAACAACAACAACAACGAAACAGAATGCACAAAATACTATACGTAGGTTGCCCCGTATAGACAAACATAGAATGAACAAGTCGGTTGTGTATCAGTTAAGTCAGTTGCTGTTTCAGCCGAGCGTGAAACAACCTGACCTTGCTGGCTCCGGAATGCTACATCTTGTTCTATGTTTATATTTATTTAGTAAACATAACCTTATAATGCATCTGACACTATAGAATTGCTTTCTAGAATTAACACATTAAATAATCTTTCAGAGTAAAATGTGGGCAACTGTTGCTAGGTAACAGAAAGTAAACGTGCTTTCAAGTCCCCGGAAGCCGGTTGTCCAGGAGACATTCTCTATTCAGCCAGCGCCAGACGACCCTGTCTTTCATCGTGTGAGTCACATTTACTAGGCGAATAATAGACGCAGCCAGACACGTAAACAACAGGTGAATTAACAACCATCAGTGGGAAACCACAAGAGCAAACCAATCAATAGGCCCTCGCTGGGGCTTTCATCAATGTTAGTCTAGAGACTGTTTACACACTGAACAACAGCATTGCTATATACTGCTGATCGTGTTATTGCTGTTGTTGTAGTTGCTAATAGTACTGTTGTTGTTGTTGTTGTTGTTGTTGTTGTTGTTGTTGTTGTTGTTCTTCTTCTTCTTCTTCTTCTTCTTCTTCTTCTTCTTCTTCTTCTTCTTCTTCTTCTTCTTCTTCCCCATCCCTGTGTTTCCTCCTAGTGACAGATCACTAAATAAAAGACACCTGACAAAAGTTCTAAGGTATGTCTCACAACGCGAATTCGAAGCAATGACCACTGGCTGGGCTGGGCAAGGTCTAGCCACTGCTCTACCTCATCCAGTACCGTTTCTAATGGCTGAAGCCTGTTGTGGTGATAGTAACTTGACTAAACAAGTCATCTTGTTTCTTGTGCATTTTCTGGCTTCTAAAGTCACACCGACTACTAACATATAATTAAACTTAATAACAATATTTGAATTGAAACGAATTCGCTTTCATTAACTGTTCGTCTTCACCACAGTCAACCACCAAGTTTCAGTTATTCTCTCTGTGTGTGCGTGATATTTATTTTTATTTTTTTTTTGGGGGGGGGGGGGGGGGTGGGGGGGGGGGAGCGGGGGGGGGTGTATGTGTGTGTTTTGTTTTGAAAATTGTCCGTATGTGTTACAACTAACAGGTAATCCCACAGTAATGGTTTGTCTCACATCTTTCCATGATGTTCTCGCCTCTCTTATCGCGGGTGATGAACAGCAATGAAGCACAGTGGTTCTCACACATGTGGGTAGCCAGCTGGGATGGGCGATCATGTTCTAACCAACCTGGTCTGTTTAGTGCAACCCATCAGTTTGTATACCGGAACTTTGTTTGAAACAATGCCTGTCTATAAAGTACATGTTCTCGGAAAGACAAATATAAGAGAAAATATATATCGGAACAAACAAAACATTATGGAAACTGAGGGAAGGATGCATTGATATTGGAAGAACCAATCTGCACAGAATGTTATGAATCAAATAACATAAGCCACTTCCTATTAAATGGTCAATAATTTAATAAAGAATGATTAAATCTAAAGAGATATGTTAAAATTAAAAATATAGAAATTGATAACAACAGAACAACTAGACGTTGACAATGAAACAGACATAGAAAGACTTGTCAAACAATGTTTAAGTCGAAGAGAATAGTAATCCAGCAAACTAGAATAGCGCACAAAGAAACATGAGTCCTCACAAGGACTAATCCATAACAGGACAAACGTTTGAGGAGAGAACATAGAAGAAATCAGTAAGGACAACCTCATAATATACACAGACGGGTCCAAGAACGGAAAGGGAGAGGTGGGGCAGGAGTAGCGGTCCCAGACTCGGAACTGAAGAAACAGTTCAAACTAACAGACCAGACAGCAGTATGCACGGCCTAAATGGTAGCCATACTGAAAGGACTGGAGATTACAGCCGAAAGCCCACCGTTGAGACTAAGTATATTGGCAGACTCCCTGTCCTCAGTACAAACGTTCGGGAACTTCACTAGAGGAAACAGACCCGACATAAAAGATGCGATATTAGCGACAGTCACCAATCTCATGTACATGGGATGCCAAGTCACCATCGGATGGATACCAACTCACAGGGGTATCCCGGGAAACGAACAAGCAGGCAGAGCGGCGAAACGAGGACTAACCAGCAGTAATAAAATCAGTACAGGCCTAGGAAAAGTAGAAGGAAAGAGTATCATCAAAAACTGCATACTCCAGGAATGGAGGAAACAGTGGCGAGACAGCGCTAGAGGTTGTCATGCATACCAGGTACTGGGTGAACCCAGCTGCAAACCACAAGCCAAGACCAACATGAAAGCACCGGCAAACAGACAGCTGTGGAAAATCAAACTTGGAAACTGAAAAGACGCAAAAGAAAATCCATTCTGCAGAGCATGCCTAGCAGATAACACCATTGAACATTACCTAGTAACAAGCAACGAGTACAATAGTGAGCGAAGGGATCTTAGAGACTATGCCAAAATTAAGACTCCAATGACAATGACGGAGTGCCTGCACACAAACAGCAACCCAGAAATACAGCGGCTGCAAACACATCAACAATACAAAACACACACCAATAACATGCTCAGGCATGCATGCATAAGATCGCTGTCAGAATGCCAACACAATAGGCCGCCACTAAAATTGCATTTCATCGTTATGAAAGCAACAGTCACTATAAAACCAGCAGTTGCACACAAATTACTGCATATGGCAAAACCAACTAGTTCAGCAACCAGCCATCCGTCATATATTTCTGAAAATGCAGTTCACAATATAAATCACCACGAACAGATGTAAAAGCATTCTACATTAAATCCACTGCTCACAGTAACGCTCAACGGATTTAGCTCAGTTACTGTGGGAATGAACCATGGTTTGTTGACAATGATATACCTAACACACGGAAGCCTAGCGAAGCGAAGTCAAATCTCAGCCAGACCATACCTGCTGTTGTGGAATTATGATCTGGGTATGTATATATATGCCTATGCCTCTCCGCAGATGTGAAGTTTCATTGCAGGTCTTGCACACCCCGGCTGGTTTCTGAGTGGGGACACCAGAATGAGAGCTCTGCCAAACAGTCATTGGGAGATAGTTCTTGGTACCGATGGGGAGAAACATGTCTCTAGACTATGGGAGAAACATGTCTCTACACTATGGGATAAATATGTCTCTACACTATGGGAGAAACATGTCTGTACACTATGGGAGAAACATGGCTCTACACTATCGGAGAAACATGTCTCTATACCATCCCTACTCCTATCTTGGTACTGATCAGTAGAAACATGTCTCTACACTATCCCTACATTACAGGAGAAACATGTCTCTACACTATCCCTACATTACAGGAGAAACATGTCTCTACACTATCCCTACATTACAGGAGAAGCATGTTTCTACACTATCCCTTCTCATATCAATGGGGAGAAATATGTTGGCGAAGGGGTTACAAACGCAATTTGTAATCCGACATACCACGTTCGAAACACAGCAGCGTTCAGAAAGCAATAGCAAACTACTCAACGTAAATTGCCCAGGAATCACGAACAGCCAAAAAATACTGGGGTTGACTGCTGAAGGAAATGCAACTAAATTTTTAAAACAACCTGAGCACCAGTAGATGAGACACAGCCGTTTATGACAGGGTGAGTGTTTATTCTCATTGTGTGAATATTCCAGTCTGTTGTGTCAGCTTTTACCCTAGTAACGTTTGGAGGAAGCAGATCTAGAATGTAAATTTAGTTACAACAGACGGGCGGTAGAACACAGACACTTGCAGACTAGAGTGGCATGTCATTCAGCATTTAGAATACCTTGCGCCACATCATCAAGAGTGGCATGGAAGTCAACTTTTAGAATACCTTGCACCACGTCAACAAGAGTGGCATGTCATTCAGCGTTTAGAATTCCTTGCACCACGTCAACAAGAGTGGCATGTCATTCGGCGTTTAGAATACCTTGCGCCACGTCAACAAGAGTGGCATGTCATTCGGCGTTTAGAATACCTTGCACCACGTCAACAAGAGTGGCATGTCATTCGGCGTTTAGAATACCTTGCACCACGTCAAGAAGAGTGGCATGTCATTCGGCGTTTAGAATACCTTGCGCCACGTCAACAAGAGTGGCATGTCATTCGGCGTTTAGAATACCTTGCACCACGTCAACAAGAGTGGCATGTCATTCGGCGTTTAGAATACCTTGCACCACGTAAACTGGCAACAGTCGAAGTGTCGACTTAGTGAATCATTCCGGATTTAGACACATGACATATATTGATAGCTGAGGAAACAGAGGAATATGCTCGACAAATGTTCACAGTAGCTCTTAGACTGGCACTAGTAGTCTCGCTTGTTCAAGCCCAGGTGACGTCACACATGTGACTGGTTTTCCACTGGCGAATATTTGCAAGTCACTCGTGGTAACGCGAGTGTTGGTAGTGGAATATTCAACTATAGGTAGATCCCGACCGAGAATCTTCACACGGCTGTCCCCAACAATGCCTAGAAAAGTACTCTCAATCAATAGCTGGTACACAGCCGGATTTTGAGCTCATATGCTTAGAGTTATGTGTCCAAAATTACTTGTTTCATGTTTATTTCTTCCATTAGTTCTCTTTCCACTAAAAGTTTTTCTGCGACCTCTCAACGAGTTTGTTTTGTGCTTTAACGCCTGAAACATTTAGTTATGCTTGCATGGTGTGCTTCTATGATATTCTTTTATTCTATGCTTTTATTTTATGATTTTAGGCGAATTAGAGAAAAATATTGGAAGATTGTGTATCTGCTGAGAACACGATTCGAGCGCTAGATGATGTTTGTCTATCTAGAATGATGATGACCATTCATATTATCCAGTGGACTTGAAAGTATGGAGCCGTGAATTCTAAGATGGCTGGTAAGGCCTATTTTGGCTCGAAATGTTCTTTGACAATGTGGGCAAAGAATGTTTGACGTTTCTGGAGGAGGATCTCCTGCTGTGGTTTTTATTTTTTGTCCAGCCTTTTCCCCCCACATCCCTTGCAATCCTGTTTGCTTCACATCTGACTACACTCTTGCGTAATGATGTACGCCGCGAATTTCGATATTTGGCAGCAGTCTCCCAAACGTGGTGCTGAATTCCAAAAAACTTTTAGTGAGATCTTCAGAGTGTCTTTAAAGTGTTTCCTCTGGCCGCCTATGGGGGAGCTTACTCTAGCGCAGCTCACCATAAAAAATTCTTTTAGGGAGTCCGTGATCTGGCATGCAAAACTAGTGACCAGCTCAGCGTATCTGATGTTTCATTAGCAGTGTGGATACTGGGTATGGACGCTCTTTCTAAAACTTCAGTGTCTAGGATCTTGTCTTGCCATTTTATCTTCAATAGCTTCCTAAGCCAAACTGTGTGGAAGTGGTTTAATTTCCTAGCATGTCACTGGTAAATAGTCCAGGTTTCACAAGCATATTAGTGTGGATAATACGACTGCTAGGTAGACTATCAGCTTTGTTTGCAGGCTTATTCCAAGAAAGAAACTCCACAATGTAGCATTCAAGTAAATAAGAACATTCGTAATAAAAGTATGTCAATTACAGAGAGAAAAGAATAGAGTTTAAGTTTAAGTGCTATATAGAATCTGTAGTACTGTGTGCGTGTGAAAGATGGTCAATAAACAGAAAAGCTGAAAAATATCTAATGGCTGGTGGTGTGGGGGGTGTGGGGGGTGGGGGGGTGTGGGGGTGGGGGGTGGTGTGGGGGTGGGGGGTGGGGGGGTGGGTGGGTGGGTGGGGGTGTGTAATGGGGATGGGGATTGCAAAGCATACCATGGGCGGACAGAAAACCAATGCACAAGTCCTACAAGAGACAAATCCGTACATTGATTAGAGACGGTAAACAGTCACGTTCACGTTGAGTCGCCATCAGCTGTGTTCACTTTCAGTCGCCATCAGCTGTGTTCACGTTCAGTCGCATTTAGGGGCGTTGACATTGAGTCGCTTTAAGCGGGGTGACTGTGTCAGGATGTAGATGTAACAACATCAGAGAAAGTTTATGTTATTGATTACAATCGCCAGATTGCATTATTCAAAAAAAAAAAAAAAACCACATGATTTTCATTTTAGACTATAAAAGTGAGTTTTATTTTTCTGCAGATGTCCGCATAACAAATAGAGAACTCAAACAAATTTAAAAAAAAAAAAAGAAAGGGAACGTTCCGCCAGGAGAGAAAATCTATTAGTAAACCTGTCACGTATGTACACGGGCTTGCGTCGGGGCCTCCATGATATGTACTTAACGCTAGCAGTCTATCTGGATTGCTTTCAACAGGTGCAAAGTCTGTGTTTGTCAAACAGCTTCCTGGCCGGCTTTCATCTAGCCCACGAGCGCGGCTCCCGACATCCATTGAGGCGAATTACATCGCAGGTGTTCACGGCTGTGAGCTTTACAGACAGTGAATTAACGGCCCACGAGTCATGGGAGTGAAAGCAACTGCCGGTGGCAGCAGTGGTCTTGAGGAGGGTGAGAGGACACGATTGCAGAGTTGCTAGTTGGTGTCAACATCAACTCTACCCACTACTTGCAAATATCAGACAAGCTGCAAAAGGCCATCAAGAATTAAGCAACCCGGCATGCTTTCTCGCGGTGTGATTTTTTTGAACGATAATGATTGCAAGCATGTCGCAAAGATTGTGCAGGAAGTATTAGCAAGGAAGAAGTGGGAAATTATGCAACATCCAGCCTACTGTTCTGATTTGTCACCATGTGATTTTCATTTGTTCGGAGCTCTTAAAAAATGCTCTCAAGGGACAACGTTTTCACACAGATGCAGACGTAATGAACGCGGTAAGGACTTGGTTCAGTGAGCAACCATAATCCTTTTTTTTTTGCGACGGAATTCGCCGCCTACCTAAGCAATGGTATGCTTGCCTGAATGCTTACGGTGACTTCTTCTGACCAACCCATTCTGCATAATTCATTCAAAATGAATGCTTTGTTTAATTCTACCACACCTGTTAATGTTTCTTTCATGCTTTTGTAATGAAGCCATTGGAACGGGTTTCAAATGAACGGCCCTAATAGAAAACAACCAGATGTGTATGTTATATTATAAAACTTATTTTTTTGCATATCCTTTTCACAGGACATCGCTTTCAACACCAGCATTTTACTGCTGTTGTTGATGTCTTGGCAAGTTTACGTTCAGTAGTTTGCCATTGCTTTCTAGACGGCCGGCTCCCATACCAACACGTTACAACCCAGCGCAACGCGGTCTGCTGTCAAATAGTGCACAGCTGTGTTTCGAACGCGGGTAAGCGAACTTACGAACTGCGTCTGTAAAGCCATCGCCACGGAAGTTTCGAACTTGGGTGAACGGAATTACGAATTGCGTCAATAACGTTGTAGTATAATTTTTCACAAGCGTAACATCGCGGTAAATATTTCCCGTCGACAATTAAAGTTTGACACCTCCTCGGGGGATAATTTGTTCCACGTTGCGATAAATCCTTCATCGACCCATTGTGACGTCACTACCGGAACACAACAGACTAAACTAAGAAGGCGTGACAGCAGTGTAAGAGGTCTGTTTGATAGTCAGCCCAACAAGAGAAGGGACCACTGGGTCCGACGGCATGGCAAAATTGTAGCAACCTCAACATTGAAACTAAATCAACGTGGGAGAAGAAATAAACTACATGCTTTACGCCACATTTTCGATCCTGAAGCGTGTTGGAAGCGTCCTGTTCGGATGATGGTAGTGTCATACTCATGTAGATCCAGACCTGACTTGGTGAAGACTGAATGCAGCACCTGTTGAGTGAGCACATTGTAGAGTGATGCTCTTGATAAAGTAGTGCAGAAACTTATCTACCTGCAAACATTCCATTTGTCTCATAGGAGAGGTAATCTTTATTTAAACATTTATCTGCCAAAAAATGGAAAGAAAACCAAGAGCTAGCTTATAATGTTCTACTCAGACCTCGAACACTAAGACTACAGAACATACAGTAATTAATTGATAGCCAGAGGGATTCCCAAAGTTGGAAGTGGAGAACCCTGAGTGTAGACAGTTCTTTTTTCAAATAATCCAGGCCAGTAAAATATTAGCAGTACATGCCACTGGAAAAAAATATAGCTGTTATTATACACATATAATTGGCACATCAATTCTGTATAATTACACATAATTACATAAAGATGTGGGATAAGGGATGAGGAAGTTGGACAATGAAACCGAGTTACGACGACGTATAATTACCATCATATGTATATGTCCTTAATTTATGACAGGAAATTGTAATTTTGAATGCAATTTACAAAATCCATGTTTGTGTTTATTAAATCATAAAAAATGAGGTAATGTCATGTATTGATTGTATTTTTACTTGTCATAGTCAAATTCTTTTAAACTACCCTAGATAGAATTAATTAGTTGGTAGAGGAGATGCAAGGAGCCATTTAAAGGATATTTTGGGTATAAAAGGGAATACAACTTTTTCAGTTATTTCCTGAAGGTATTCCTTGGTTCTCTAAAACTCTATTTCTGGTCTCAACCAACTGAGTCAGTACAGCTAAATTAATTAAACGGGCAGGATCACATTGGGAAAAATGATTTTGCATCCTTTCTCTCTTTGGGGTTGAGCCATCCATCTCGACGTATCCGACAAGTTGGGGGATAAGTTCGGGTAATTATTTAATAAGAAAGTAGAATATAGCAGGTTAGAATAGTAACATTCATCTAGTCAGAAGTTATCATATCATTAGATATTGGTAAAGTTAGGTAGATAACTCTAATCAGACATACATGCTTTGCTTACAGTCTATTCTTCAGGTATACAAGTGTATTCACCCTTAGAGAAGACAAGAAAAAGGTAATAATGGCAGACACCGCCAGACTGAGAAATCTTTTCATTGAGACTGGTAAGCAGTGCGACCTATCAGGTAAGGAGTTAGCTCAGTATGTTAGTGACGAATTCGAGAAACACGAACGTCTACAAGCTGAGAAAGAAAAGGAGGAAAGACGTCTACAATAGAGGAATGAAAATTAGGAGAAGGATAGACAGGCAAACAGAGAACAAGAAGAAAGAAGACAAAAACATGAACTGGAAATGGGGAAGTTGGACAATGAAACTGAGTTACAACGACTGGAAATCATGAACCAACATAATCCCTCAATAGATCAAAGTAGATCTTCAACTGAACCACCAGGGGAAGCAGCTTTAGTTCAAGTGAACGCCACGTCTTTAACTGAACCACCAGGGGAAGCAGCTTTAGTTCAAGTGAACGCCACGTCTTTTCCGTTGGATCCTTTCAACGAACAAACAGTCATTATCGAAAATTACTTATCAAGATTCGAGAGGATGTGTGTGATGTGCGGATTGGAGGAGACCAAGTGGGCAGTTAAATTGTCACAAGGGCTTCGTGAAATTTCTTACGATGTATTCTCTAGGATACGACCGGAGGAGTTGGGCAATTATAACATCCTAAAACAAGCCTTATTAGCCAGATTCGAAACAGACGGAGAGAACTACAAGAAACAGTTCAGGACTGCTCGGAAGGAAGCCGGAGAGAACTTTTCTCAATACGTAGAACGACTAACATCCTACCTGGACAAATGGCGTACCATGTCTAGATTTGAGGAAACCTACCAAGATCTAGAAGAAATGTTTCTAATAGATCAACTCAAACAGAAAATGTCTCAGGACATGAGAGCATTTCTAACACAAAATGAAGCTGAGAGATTGGAGTCTATCATTACTTTGGCGGAGAGATATGAAATGTCGCAGAAAGAGGCCGGAGGTAATCAACGAACTACCAATAATCTTCCTCGCGAATTCCCTCAGAAGACCAAAGATAAAGAAGAACCGAAATCCAGTAAACCAAATGGATCTAACGGATCAAATAAGATCACTACAACCCAGAACCAGCAGGTAAAGTGGGAGAAGAAGACCTACGGCAGCCATTGTAAAACTCATACTCATAGCACAAAGGATTGCAGAAAGAAACCTCAACCTCTTACCACAACCTGTACGGTATAACCTAAAGCAGCGAGAAGGAACCGGATTGCTCGTTCCAGTATGGACATGCAACGGAACACCAATTTCAAACTGCCAGTCATAGAATCTGTCAACCTGAATGGATGGACAGTGTAATGTCTCTATGATACAGGTTTATTTTTCGACGCAATTGTACAAACCTCACTGGTAAACCCAGAGCAAGTTACAGATGAAACCGTCGAAATACCTCCAACGTGGGTCCGCCACCTACCTGTCGGCAGAATAGTGCCCTGGTCACGTGGATCCGCCACCTATCTGCCGACATAATAGTGCCCTGGTCACGTGGGTCCGCCATCTACCTGCCGGTAGAATAGTGTCCTGGTCACGTGGGTCCGCCATCCACCTGCCGGCAGTATAGTGCCCTGGTCACGTGGGTCCGCCATCCACCTGCTGGCAGTATAGTGCCCTGGTCATGTGGGTCGGTTATCTACCTGCCGGCAGAATAGTGCCCTGGTCACGTGGGTCCGCCATCTACCTGCCGGCAGTATAGTGCCCTGGTCATGTGGGTCTGTCATCTAACTGCCGGCAGTATAGTGCCCTGGTCACGTGGGTCCGCCATCTACCCGGCCTTATAAATAAGTTAATAAATAGAGGTCAGTATGACCGAATGGATAAGAGTGGTCGCTCTTAAACACCCATGTGCTGATACTGAGGCAAAGGTTCAACCCCTATATCGGTCAGTTGGACTAAAGTGTGATTTCTCGTCCACATTTTGCGGACGTAAATTAAGAGTACCTCTGAAGTCGGAGTGGATTCGCCTGATGGCGAGGGACACTGGTAATAGGGAAGCTAATCCTCACGCAAAATTCAATCCAGTGCTGCTAGAAGTAATGTGTATGAACTACGCTTGAGTTCAAAACTAGCGTGTAGAAAAAACATTAATACATTAACATCAAGACATCGCATAGAATAAACAGTATAGGCCAAGCAAAACTGCATTTCATAAAATGAAACGTACTTTATGCAATAATTCACTTTCATTTCATGCCAAAACTAGAGTGCTGAAACCTGTTTTACTCTATGGGAATGAATCATGGAAAGCGAACGAATAATTTAGAAAGAGCTTGGAGGCTGCAGATGAGTGATTTCCCAAACGAATGTTGTAAACGTCTTGGATTGACAGAGTAACTAACATGGATTGCTGAAAACCGTGAATGGAATTAGAACATTTTATATAAATATGAGAAGGGTTCAAACAGCTGTTTTCGAGTCATGTAATGAGAATAAAGACATCGAAACACACGGTGATGACTGGAATAACCTGCGACAGAAGAGATCTGGGCAGACCAATAGCAATGATGCTTGTGTGTATAGGCATGGAGGGATATCATCAGTAGAGTTGACCAGAACACCAGGGACCGAGGGCTGTGGAGAGACATGGACACCTAGGTCAGATGGCCGTGCGCGTGGTTATACACTCACACATTCAATACGCTGATATTAGGACAATATATGTTTGCAGATTCGGGGAAAACTGACCTATAGAAATCGTTCAATTGTTTTCAGAAACAAGGATAGCTAAAGTGTTATATACAACTTGTACTGTTGCATTATGTGAAACATGGAAAATAAATAGGCAGGCTGAGAAGAATCTAGTTGCAGGGGGAATCTGGTTGACAAGTAATATGTACAGAATAATATGGACGAATGGAAAATGAATGAGACAAGATGCATAAGAAAACGACAAACTGATTAAGAGAAATTAGAGGTAGACAGACGTAGACTTAATCAGCCATAGTCGCTTAGAAGACATGAATTAAAAATTTTAGCGACAGTTGGCAAGTCTTGCAATCATGCAGGGCAGCTGCAACACACACAGCACCAAGAGCACGTGAAAGGCTCGGTGATAAGCCCCTGGGGGGGGGGGGGGTTGGTCAAAATGGATCATCGAGACAGACACAGACTTGATCCAAAACTGGTGGTAGTGTGAGACTGCCAACAATGACCTCCCACGCGTATCAGCAAGGCGCATGATGGTGATGATGATAATGATGAGATAAGGATAATAAACAATCGTTAAGATTCAGACATCTTTTCTGCTTACAGACAGAAAGATCGAATTACGTCTGTCGCCAGAGTGTAAAACAGCACGTAATTCTCTCGTTGTCTATGGCTGTTCGAGTGTCTCTCGCCGCCATAGCAATATAATGTCCTTGTTTAATGCACATTACAATGCTTCCTTTGTGGAAGGCTTTTCGTCCAGTCTTGCTAAAGGATGCAGGGTTTAGAGACAAGTTGACAAGTCTTTGAATAACAGTGCGTCTCATGAGATTAGATTATATGTATGTCTTGATCGACTAACGATATCGTATCTTCGGGAATTTTAAATGTCCCACGTCTACATAAACATGTACAGAGAGAGAGAGAGAGAGAGAGAGAGAGAGAGAGAGAGAGAGGGAGAGAGAGAGAGAGAGAGAGGGGGGGGGAGGGGGACGAGGGGGAAGGGGAAAGGAGAGAGAGAGACGAACCCTTTCACACTAACTTATAACTTTACAGTATCGTCATTGAAAGCAAACTGACACCGAATGCCCCGGGCTGCTGTCTATGAATGTATCCATACTGAAATCAGAAGGTCAAAGAAAACAGGAGCAGAATGCCCAAGCAGACATACGCAATGACACACAATCTTTCTTTTCAGGTGGCATGGAAGTAGGGGTATGTATGCAGTTATGACTTGCAAGTTGTTAATATGACAGCAGTCATGTTGTATTATAACGCAATGACAACATTGCGGCATATATAAGCCAGATGACAGATATGGAAAGTCGCTACAGACTATTAATCATCCCGTGATGTATCTAATCAATACTGCGCTGGTTTGTTTCGTCATTAATTCCGGTGATTATGAATACAAATCCTAGTTGTCAGCGATATCACTGTAGCCGTGGGTACGTACACCCCCAAGAATGAAACACTCAGTCGTTCACCTTTATCTGGAGTAGCGGACCCACTGAGCTCTCAGGGTTTTCCACTTGAGATAGTTGAGTGCCAGGTTACTCAACGGTTGGGTGACCTGTATTTTGTGGCACCATGAACTTGGCTAGTTATTGGAACAACTCTTCCGTCTGGAACAAATGTAGGAGCAACATGACATGTTATAAGCTCGTTATCACTTTGAAATATATTCACATTCCTCAGTACCAGACTGTCACATTCATATACAAGTTATATGCATTGCTCACACTTTTGTATACCGATTTTGCGTTGAACTATTTCGGAATAGATTCGTACTTATTTCTCTTCCCTAATAGAATATTTTCAACTTGTCAAAATCCATATTGTCTTTGTTGATAGTGTGATATTATTTTAGGTTAATGCTCTCTTACTATCGCTCTATCCCCTTTTCTCTGTGTCTAATTTAACAAAGTTGTGCCTATTTCAATCGAGATGCTGTGTATTTCATTGTGTTTTTCTAAAAACTGGATCTAATACTAATTAATATATTAAGTTTATGTGACTATTAGTTAGTGAAATGCTGATTTCTTTGTGAAATGTAAGGTAAGAACGTTCAGTTTTGAAAACTACCAATTATCGATTAACGTCAACGTGTGATTTAACCATGTGGGACTAGCGCGTGGTTAGTCGCCAAGCACGCGTTACCGAAAGGCGGCGAACTTGTGTGTACTCCCTGCCTGTTGGAGCCTCATACATTACTAATATGGCGTCTAACTTACGGAACTCTACTTTATCCAAGCGGCATGAAAATACAAACAAAGACAAGACGGGGAAAAGTTTGACGAGCACGCCACCCAAACGTCGGATTTCTTCAACGCCAACTTCACACGTGTGGTCTAGTGAATCTGCAGACACTGATCCCAAGCTCAAGCTGGTCGAACATCACAGTTCAGTAGCCCAATCTGATGAGACTAACACATCATCTTTAGTCACTCTTTCCTCAGCCGAACCACACAACCACAACGCCTGTCGTGAACTCATCCAGGCTTTGGAGGACAGGCTAAAAGACTTTATTTCCAACAACACAACTAATATCATTGCCGTGTTTAAAGAAGAAAACGCTCGCCTTCAAAAAGAAATCCGCCTCCTTAAAGAAGAGAAGGACACCTTTAAAACAACAATCCATGCCTTAAAACTAAAGAGTGCACAGTCATTTGACAAAAGTGCACAAACAGGAAGTATCCATAGTGCTGCAGAGATGTGTATGACCAGTGGATGTTTGTCGCAAAATGACATGCAGTTAGTTTCCACAGGCTGCAACACTACTAAACCTGTAGAACGTGCACCATCCATCTACCCCATTGATGTGCGTGTCAGCAATAGGTCCCAGGCCTCAAGTGTAGACTCTCCAGCAGCAGACGAGAAGTTAAAGAGCTCAGCCACTACCACTACTGAGCATCAACAACCAGCCCAAACAAGCAACGACTATAATAAACAAGAACGCATGAAAGATGACAGCGATCAGTGGCAAGAAATCAAACGGGCGCGTCAACAGCGTGAAATAACAATGGATGACAGTGCAACTCATGTCGTCATTGGAGACTCTCTGCTCAAGGGAATCTATAGTGACCGCATGTCATCTTCTGACAGCGAAACTACCTCGATCTACCCGCTACCAGGAGCTGGCATTGACAGACTGACCTCTACACTGCGGAAATTCAAGGTGAATGATAGAATTAGAAGAACAACAGTCCATATCGGTGTCAACAATATTATGAACAATCACATCATAAGCACCTCACAACTCGCTACATTGGAGGTGTTGTTGCGCAAGAAATTTCCTAAAGCATCTATTTTCTTTTCATCAATCATACTGCCATGTTATGGATTCCAGCGCCGCACTGCCGATGCTGGCAATCTGACTCTACATAAATTTTGTCAAGAAACTAACAATGCTTTCATTAATAATACCCCGTATTTCACATCGCCGTCCGGGGCTCCCAAGAAAAAACTATATAAGGATCAACTACATTGTTCAAAACTAGGAACTAGCATACTAGCGAAGAACATAAAATATCCTGAACGTACACAACAATTAGAACCAGTTTCAGTTACAGGAGTAAACCGATCTTCACCTCCGGCTGTAGCCATCTCTCAGTGTTCAGAAAACACTCAACCTCTGCCCACACCACCCTTGCCTATTCCCCAGGAATACAAGGCTGTAAATAGCGACCCAGGCTCCAATCCCAATGTTGCTAACTATGGTGCATTGTTTCCTCCCTTGCCCATAAAACAGTCTCCACCTAGCATGTCAAAGGGGTCACCGATAAACAATGTTGCGGTGCCCCCGATGCCTGCTTCCAATGCAGGCACTTCCAGTAGCTCTCATAGCAGTGGTCCCTCGTTGGACGGTAATCCACACTCTTATCAGTGGAATTGTCAACTTCAACAGCTAATGCAATACAATCCTGCAGCCCTGCACCAAGCTTTAATGATGTCACTCCATCACAGACATTTTCCTATCCCCTATAATAGTCGTAACTACCACTAAATAAAGTTTCAAAACCTCTGAAATTGTTCTACCACAAGCGACATCATCTTTTCATTGTGTAATGTTCGCCAATCACGATCAGTGGCTCAACAAAGATGGTCTACATATAAGCCATCTCAACATCTATCATTTGCTCAATAAATTACCTGAGCTTTCAGTAATACTGTGCAAACAGTTCCATGTGTTTGGAATCACAGAAAGTCGTCTCAACGACAAAATAACCGACTCTGAAATCTCTCTTAAGGGGTTTAAAGTAATTCGAAGAGAAGCACATCAAAAATTAGAGACAGGTATTGCTGTATACATTTCAAATTCTCTCAACTGTTCCCGTAGAAGTGATCTCGAGATAGAAGAGATAGAATGTGTTTGGTTAGAGGTGAAGCCAGTCAGCCAGCAACCGTTTCTCATTGGATACCTATATCGAAATCCCTGTGCTGGGTATAGTTGGTATGACTGTTTCACTACAATGATGGATAGGGTGTTTACAGCAGGTAGAGAAGTCATGATATTAGGTGACTTTAACATAGATATTACTAAATCCAACAAGACATGGGAAGATATCATTCTATCTTACAATTTCAAACAACTAATAAATCGTCCCACAAGAGTTACAGACACCTCCTCAACTATAATTGATCATATATATGTTACTTGTCCAGTTAATATTACCGAATGTTCTGTTCCTGTTAGTGCAGTTAGTGACCATTACCCAATATGTTGTACATGGTCGAAAATTGGGTTCAAAACTCCTACAAATAAACATTTAAGCATCAAATTTAGAAACTTTAAAGCTCTCAACCAAAATTTATTTTTAGACGACTTAAAAAATGCAGCCCTTGAACATGTTTACCAACTTCCTGATCCGGATGATGCACTAGCTTACTGGACAAAGACAGTCTACAATTTATTTGATAAACATGTGCCAGTCAAAGAAGTTCGAGTCAAGAATCAACATAAGTCCCCGTGGGTCACTAGCGAAGTTCTCGAAATCATGAGAGAACGAGATACAGCACACAAAAATAAAGATTTTATCAATTACCGCAGACTAAGAAATAAAGTTAAATATGAAATTCGTAGGATAAAGAAAGATCATTTCAAAAATTTGATTGTAGATAAATCAAATAATACAAATATATGGAAGGCTATTAACTCGCTAACCAACAAGAAACACTCTTCAAAGTCAGCAATACCAAACTCTATAACATGCGAGGATTTCAGTTACTTCTTTCAATCAGAAATAGAGAATCTAAAGTCCTCAATACCAGACTCAGTATGTAATTTAAGTTCACTGTCATCATTCTGTGAAGGGAAGTGCTCTAGAAATATTCCCTCTGAGATTCCCTTGATGTCTGTTGCAGAAGTATATAAATATCTATCGAATCTCAAAGCAACAAATTCAGAAGGCCTAGATGGTATCAGTAATAGAATTCTTCGGTGTGCTGCACCTATTATTAGTGAGTCCTTAACGTTCATATATAACCAGTGCCTATCCAAAAACTACTTTCCATATGCCTTTAAAGTTGCTAAAGTGTATCCTCTACTTAAAAATGGTTCAACTGATATTAGCGTCTTTGGTAATTATAGACCTATTTCCTTACTATCGTCGCTATCAAAGCCATTAGAAAAACACATGCATAAAATAACACTACATCATTTAATTAACAACGATCTAATAATTGACAGTCAATCTGGGGTTCGACCTAAATATTCTTGCCATAGTGCCCTTACAAAAATGACCGATAACTGGCATCTTTGTATCAACAATGGCAACATTTGTGGAGCAGTATTTGTAGACTTTAAAAAGGCCTTTGATATGGTAGATCATGATATTTTAATTAGAAAATTAAAACACATGAAGACTGGCACCAATATGGTGGACCTAATTACGTCATTTTTATCAGACAGACAACAAGTAGTGTCCTTCAATAACTGTCTATCAAGACCCACACAACTTAATTTTGGGGTGCCTCAGGGCTCAATACTAGGTCCGCTGCTTTTTGCAGTGTATATTAACGATCTTCCTTTATACCTCAATACTTCGTGTGATCTATTTGCGGACGACTGCACTATTTACACAAGTCAAGAGAGCCTTTGTGACTTAGAGAGCTCTTTACAAAACGATCTTGACAACCTTAGTAGATGGAGCAATGAAAATCGCATGTTAATTAACATCGACAAAACCAAATCCATGCTAATAACGACCAGACAAAAACTACAGACCCTAGCCATAACTGGGACACCGCTCGAGCTCCACGTGGACACGTTACCTATAATTAATGTAAATGAACATAAAACATTAGGTCTTTTAATTGACAGACATTTAAACTGGAGCCCTCATGTTCACGCCCTTACCAAGAGAATAGCACAAAAAGTTTACCAACTTGCTAAAATTCAACACTTTTTGGATGAAAGCACACGTAAAATATTCTATGCATCCTATATCCAATCACCTCTCGATTATTGTTCCACAGTCTGGGATGGCTGCCCTAAATCTAATATGAAATGATTGTGTTCGCTTCAAAACCGCGCTATACGTCTAGTTTCTAGCATAAAGCACGTTGAAAGTAATAAATTATACAGCCATCTAAGACTTCTACTACTTCACAAGCGCTTCCTATTTAACAAAGCCAAATTAGTGAATAAAATTATATCTGACAATACCCCAAAGTATCTTCTACCGTTAATTCAATCTAATGCAATGAACAGTAAGCGCTTAAATTTATTACAGCTTCCTAAGCCTAGATTGGACTTATACAAAACTTGTTTCGCATATTCTGGTGCTCACTTGTGGAATAGCCTTCCAACAGAACTGAAAACACCAATGAATCCCTACACATTCAACCGAAAACTCTTTCAATACTTACTTCATACCGACTATATGCCTCCATAAGTCACCTACTAGTATCATTTTTCCACTATCATTCTTCACTGTATGTGTGTGATCGAGACAGTGGGTGAGAGAGTGAGTGAGAAAGAGTGTGAGTGGAAGAATTAGTATGATAGAGAAAGTGAGAGAGTATGCATGCGCGTGTGACTGAGTGAGTGTAAAAGTGAGTGAGTGTGTGGACATATGTGTGAGAGATTTAGTTAGAGAATGAGTGAATCTGAGAGAGTGGGTGTGTTGTGTGTCTGCCTGTCTGTGTGATAGAGTGTGAAAGTTAGTGAGTGAGTGTGAGTTAGAGAGTCATCGAGTAAATGGGTGAGTAAGGGAGCGTGAGTGAGTGAGAGAGAATTTGTGGGTATGCGTGTATGTGCACGAATGAGTGAGTGTGAGAGCGAGTGAGTGGGTAAAAGAGAGAGCGTGGGTGAATGAGAGAGTGCTTGAGAAAGTGTAATGTATGTGTGTGCATGTCTGGATGTGTGTATGGGTGTATATGTGTGTACATGTGTGTATCTGTGTGTGACTCTGTGTGTATGTCTGTACGTGTGTTAAAGTGTGCGTTCATGTGTTTATATGCGTTTATATGCATGTGCGTGTGTATATGTGTGTATGGATGAGTCTGTGTGTGTGTGTGCTCGTGTATGTATTGTATATCTTTGTATGTGTAAGTGTGCATGCATGCAGTATGTGCGAGGGAGTGTATATTCGGGTGTTATGTGAGTACGTGTGAGTAAGTATATGGATGTGTGCAGGTGTGTGTATTGCGTGGGTATGATGTGTGTGGGTGTGTGTATGTACATGTGTGTGAGAGAGAGAGAGAGAGAGAGAGAGAGAGAGAGAGAGAGAGAGAGAGAGAGAGAGAGAGAGAGAGAGAGAGAGTTGAGCGCACGCATGGCATCTAACATGCTGATCCATATGTTTTGTGTATTCTAATTTTTTTCATATCATTTTGATGCACTTGATTTTAACATGCATAAAATGAATTCATGTAAATTACTGTAAAGCAAGTGAGAGAGTTAGTGAGTGTAAGTAAGAGAGAGAGAGAGAGTGAATGAGTGTGAGAGTGTGTGTATGTAAAGAGAGCGCAAGAGAGAGAGAGAGAGAGAGAGAGAGAGAGAGAGAGAGAGAGAGAGAGAGAGAGAGAGAGAGAGAGGTGGGGGGAGAAAAAAAAAGAGTTGAATTGCATCACTAATTTTTACGCTACATAATGTATATGTACAATTTTTTCTCCACTTCTTGCAATTGCGAGAATTCTCACGACAATCGTCAGTGTCTCAATTGTGTGTAAAGTGTGGGAGTTTGTTCTTATTAGCTTCAGTGATCATGTGAGGCATAAAGTATTTGTCTAGATGTGAGGATGTATGTATGGGTGTGTATGTGAGGGATATGTGTGTGTGTGTGGGGAATGTGTGTGTGCCTGTGTAAGAGAGAGAGAGAGAGAGAGAGAGAGAGAGAGAGAGAGAGAGAGAGAGAGAGAGAGAGAGAGAGAGAGAGAATTCAGTGCTCGCATGTCCTGTAACATGCCATTCCATATTTTTTGTGTATTTTCATCTTTCACATTATCATTTTGTATGTATGACACTTGATTGTATCATGTATAATATAACATTACTGTAATGTGAGTGGGAGCGTTAGTGAGAGAGAGAGAGAGAGAGAGAGAGAGAGAGAGAGAGAGAGAGGAGGAGAGAGAGAGAGAGAGAGAGAGAGAGGGGGAGAGAGAGTTGAATTGCATCACTAATTTTTAAGTTACAAAATGTATATGTACAATTTTTCTCCATTTTCTTTACAATTTTGTGACAATGCTCACGACAATCGTCACTGTATGTGTGTGTAAAGTGTGGGAGTTTGATCATAATAGTAGGTTGGGGGATCGGGGGATGTGTGTGTGGGTGGATTCGTGATGTGTGTGGGTGGGCTCAGGATGTGTGGGTGGGAGGGGTGGGTTTGTGTGGGTGGGTGGGGGATTGTGTGTGGGTGGGTGGGGGATTGTGTGTGGGTGTGTGCGAGATGTATGGGAGTATGGGGAGATGTGTTTGTGGGTGGGGATGTGTGTTTGTGTAGGTGGTTGTGGGTGAGTGGGTGGAGGAGGATATGTTGGTGGATGATTGATGGTGGGTTATGGGATGGGTGGGGGTATATGTGTGGGTGGGGAGATGTGGGTGTGGGGATATGTGGTGGGTGGGAGATGTGTGCAGGTCGGGGTGGTTGTGGGTTTGGGGATGTGTGTGTGGGTGAGGGATGTGTATGGTTGTGGGATGTTTGGGTGGATGGGTGGGGAGTGTGTGTGGGTGAGAGATGTGTGGGTGAAGGTGTGTGGGGGTGTGTGGGTTGGGGGAGGGGTGCGTGATGTGTGTGGGTGATGGATTTGGAGATGTGTGTGTGGGTGGGGGATATTTCTGGCTGGGTGGGGGTGTGTGTGGCTGAAGGATGTATGTGTGGGTAGTGAGGGTGATTGTTGTTGGGGGATGTGTGGATGGGTAGGAGATGTGTGGATAGATGTGTGTGTGGGTGAGGGATGCGTCTTTGGGATGTGTGTGGGTGTGGTATTGTGTGGGAGGGGAGCTGGGTGTGGTTAAATGATGTTTGTGTGGGTGGGTGAAGGTGTGGTTGGGTTTGTGGGTGGGTGAAGGATGTGTGTGAGGGTGGGGGATGTGTGCTTAGATGGGTGGTTGGGATGTGTGAGTGTGGGTGGGTAGATAGGAGATGTATGTGTTGATGAGTGGGTAAGGGATGTGTGAGTGTTAGTGGTTGAGGGATAAGTACGTGTGTCTAGGGATGTGTGAGGGGATGAATGTATGGGTTGTGTGTGCGTGGATGGGAGGTGTGTGTTTGTGAATGGGGAATGTGTTGGTGGGTGGGGATGTGTGTGAGGGATGTTTGTATGGGTGGGGAGATTGTGCGTGGGTGGGGATGTGTGTGTATATGGGTAGGGGTGTGTGGTTAAGGGATGTGTGGCTGGGGGAATGGGTGGATGGAGGATGTGTGGTTGGGTGGATGATGTGTGGTTGGGTAGAGGATGTGTGGGTGGGTGATTGTATATGAGTAAGGGTGTGTGGTTAAGGGATGTTTGGTTGGGGGATGGATGGGTGGGTAGAGGATATGTGGGTGGGTGAGTGTGTGCAGGTTAGGAGATGGTGGGGGATGTTTGTAGGTGCGGGATCGGGATCTGTGAGTGGGCTGGGGGAGATGGGAGATTATGTGGGTGAGTGCGGAATTTGTGTGTGGGTAGGTGCGGAATATGTGAGTTGACGGGGAGACATGTGTGTGGCTGAGGAATGTGTGTTTGGTTGCGTGGTTGGAGGTGTGTCGGTGGAGGAGGATATTGGGTGAGTGATTGTTGGTGGGAAATGGGACGGGTAGAGGATATGTGAGTGGGTGGGGAGATGTGTGTAGGTGGGGGATGTGTGGGTTATTGAATGTATGTGTGCTTGGAGTGTGGGTGGATGGGATGTGTGGTGGGTGAGAGGTGTATGTGGGTGGGGAGATGTGTAGGTGTAGGGATGTGGTGGATGGGTGGGGGAATGTATTGTGTGTGTGTGTGGTTGGGTGGGGAAGTTGGAGTGAATGGGGGATGTGTGGGTGGGTGGTGGATGTGTCTCATAACATAGTAATATGCATTGTTTATGTTTACAAAATTCATGTGACAATGTTTTTTTCCTATGCACTGTTGATGAAAGAAAGATGAATGATTGGAAGGGCCGAATGTAAGACGGGCCTGCGTGCCCAATTTGTTACCCTTTGAAAATAAAGTCTGTTCGTTCGTTCGTTCGTTCGTTCGTTCTGTCCCTCCCCCTCTATCTGTCTTTGGGTGACCCTTCTCCCCACTCTCCCCTCTCTCCCTTCTTCTCCCCTCCATTCTGCCTCTTTCTCTCTCTCTCTCTCTCCCCCCACCTCCTCTATCTCCTTTCCATCCATCCCTCCCTCCTCATGTACCCTCATGTCCAGCTGTCTGTAATGTCTCATGTCCATCTCTGGCCATGTCTCCCTCCTCATGTACCCTCATGTCCAGCTGTCTGTAATGTTTCATGTCTATCTCTGGCCATGTCTTCCTCCTCATGCACCCTCATGCCCAAGCTGTCTGTAATGTCTTATGTCCATCTACGTGCTGGTCGATCCCGCCTGTCCTCCCCATACCACTGTGATGTTTAATATGGCCTACATACTTCAGTTTCCGAGACACGATGCTGTGTATGAGCCAGTTGACTTTGATGTCTAGGTCTTGTAACATTTCGATATATTCCGTCTTCTCTGTAAGAAATTATATTCGAAGAATTGTTCTATACCACATGAGCTCAAAAGTCCCAGTTTTTCTTATTTATGGATTTGGAACTGGACCACGACTCACATCCGTATGACGCCCCCAGCAAGCAGTCTGTTGTCAACAGGTTTACTGTAACCTGCTGGCTGATGCTTTGCTATAGGGTCCTCATTTCTGCACCGCTATGTCCTGTTTGCTTGTAACATCCCCTTCCCCTCTCCGCCCCAATGTTGTTGATTATTTAGCGGAGATAATCAAAGTATGTGACACTTTACATGTCTTCATTGGCGATTGTGATCTCTGGTGTGTCTGCAGTTTTGTACGTAGACATTGTTGTTTTGTTTCAGTACAGAAACAGATTTTTATCTTCACTGTGTCTCTTGACAGACAGGATCAGCTCTCTCTTCTAATCCTCTATTTTGAAGTAGGCCTGCCATAGGCGTATCTCACTTGGGGAAATCGAGTTCCACCAGTTATGAATGGATCAGAATTGTCCATGGACTCGTCATTGTTGTCGTGTTTCACTACATTTCCTGCATATATGCTGAAAGCGTATGGAGAGCGAATGCAAACCTGTCTTACTACCGCTTGCACCTTAAACCAAGTAGATGTTTCGCTGGCTACTCTGATCTCTGAATATAAAATCTCTCAATTTGATGTCAATATACGTATAATTTATTAACATAAGAAAAAGGTATCTATACAAGTATGCATTTTCAATATAAATGGATGTTGTTATAGTTACTTAGTCGCAGTTCCAACTTCACGGCAAAGGGTTGCCCCATAATGCTCCATTCCGGTGCCAGTGAATATCAAATAAACTGCCCCTGACTGCCCCATCTGAAAAGTGGAACAGACAGGAGTTTAGACAAACCAACATAATGCACAGGTATATCATGCATAATGCCGCTGCCAGAATGCCAACACAAAAGTCCGAACCGAAAAATACAATTCATCATCCATGGAAGCGGCAGTACTAGAAAATCAACAACCACACATTACTGCATAAGGCAAACCTACTTTTAGTTCAGTAACCAGCGGCCGTCATTAATCCGAACACAAATAACTGCGGACAGATGTAAAAGCATTCCACATGAAATCCACATCTCACAGTATCGCTCCACGCACTCAACTCAGTAGCAGGGCAACGGAATCGTGCACTACCAGTCCAACATTTGAAAAATGCGTAAGCAAATGGCAGCTACATGAATAAACACTCCAGAGGCCGTAACATCTCAACCGTCTAACCTCGTTGTTGGAGCGGGAGATGTCAATATAAGTAAAAGTTGTCAATATAAGTAGAAGTCAATATAAGTAGAAGTTGTCAATATAAGTAGAAGTTGTCAATATAAGTAGAAGTTGTCAATATAAGTAGAAGTCAATATAAGTAGAAGTCAATATAAGTAGAAGTCAATATAAGTAGAAGTCAATATAAGTAGAAGTTGTCAATATAAGTAGAAGTCAATATAAGTAGAAGTTGTCAATATAAGTAGAAGTCAATATAAGTAGAAGTTGTCAATATAAGTAGAAGTCAATATAAGTAGAAGTCAATATAAGTAGAAGTTGTCAATATAAGTAGAAGTCAATATAAGTAGAAGTCAATATAAGTAGAAGTCAATATAAGTAGAAGTTGTCAATATACGTAGAAGTTGTCAATATAAGTAGAAGTTGTCAATATACGTAGAAGTTGTCAATATAAGTAGAAGTTGTCAATATAAGTAGAAGTCAATATAAGTAGAAGTTGTCAATATAAGTAGAAGTTGTCAATATAAGTAGAAGTTGTCAATATAAGTAGAAGTTGTCAATATAAGTAGAAGTCAATATAAGTAGAAGTTGTCAATATAAGTAGAAGTTGTCAATATAAGTAGAAGTTGTCAATATAAGTAGAAGTCAATATAAGTAGAAGTTGTCAATATAAGTAGAAGTTGTCAATATAAGTAGAAGTTGTCAATATAAGTAGAAGTTGTCAATATAAGTAGAAGTTGTCAATATAAGTAGAAGTTGTCAATATAAGTAGAAGTTGTCAATATAAGTAGAAGTTGTCAATATAAGTAGAAGTTGTCAATATAAGTAGAAGTTGTCAATATAAGTAGAAGTTGTCAATATAAGTAGAAGTTGTCAATATAAGTAGAAGTTGTCAATATAAGTAGAAGTTGTCAATATAAGTAGAAGTCAATATAAGTAGAAGTCAATATAAGTAGAAGTCAATATAAGTAGAAGTTGTCAATATAAGTAGAAGTTGTCAATATAAGTAGAAGTTGTCAATATAAGTAGAAGTTGTCAATATAAGTAGAAGTTGTCAATATAAGTAGAAGTTGTCAATATAAGTAGAAGTCAATATAAGTAGAAGTCAATATAAGTAGAAGTCAATATAAGTAGAAGTTGTCAATATAAGTAGAAGTTGTCAATATAAGTAGAAGTTGTCAATATAAGTAGAAGTTGTCAATATAAGTAGAAGTCAATATAAGTAGAAGTCAATATAAGTAGAAGTCAATATAAGTAGAAGTTGTCAATATAAGTAGAAGTTGTCAATATAAGTAGAAGTTGTCATTATAAGTAGAAGTTGTCAATATAAGTAGAAGTCAATATAAGTAGAAGTCAATATAAGTAGAAGTCAATATAAGTAGAAGTCAATATAAGTAGAAGTCAATATAAGTAGAAGTTGTCAATATAAGTAGAAGTCAATATAAGTAGAAGTTGTCAATATAAGTAGAAGTTGTCAATATAAGTAGAAGTCAATATAAGTAGAAGTTGTCAATATAAGTAGAAGTTGTCAATATAAGTAGAAAATGTTACCATAATTGGAAGTTGCCAATGTCACAACTGGACGAGGGTGAAAGATACCTTCAATTGCTGTAGAATTCACCCCTACTCCCATGGCAATGAGAAGCCAGCTCTGTAACCACCGAACTAACGTGTTGTCTCACCACCGAACTAACGTGTTGTCTCACCACCGAACTAACGTATTGTCTCACCACCGAACTAACGTGTTGTCTCACCACCGAACTAACGTGTTGTCTCACCACCGAACTAACGTGTTGTCTCACCATTGAACTAACGTGTTGTCTCACCACCGAACTAACGTGTTGTCTCACCATCGAACTAACGTGTTGTCTCACCACCGAACTAACGTATTGTCTCACCACCGAACTAACGCATTGTCTCACCATCGAACTAACGTGTTGTCTCACCATCGAACTAACGTGTTGTCTCACCACCGAACTAACGTGTTGTCTCACCATCGAACTAACGTGTTGTCTCACCATCGAACTAACGTGTTGGCTCACCACCGAACTAACGTGTTGTCTCACCACCGAACTAACGTGTTGGCTCACCACCGAACTAACGTGTTGTCTCACCACCGAACTAACGTGTTGGCTCACCACCGAACTAACGTGTTGTCTCACCACCGAACTAACGTGTTGGCTCAGCACCGAACTAACGTGTTGGCTCACTACCGAACTGACGTGTTGGCTCACCACCGAACTGACGTGTTGGCTCACCACCGAACTAACGTGTTGTCTCACCACCGAACTAACGTGTTGGCTCACCACCAAACTAACGTGTTGTCTCACCACCGAACTAACGTGTTGGCTCACCACCGAACTAACGTGTTGGCTCACCGCCGAACTAACGTGTTGGCTCACTACCTAACTGACGTGTTGGCTCACCACCGAACTAACGTGTTGGCTCACTACCGAACTGACGTGGTGGCTCACACGTGTGTGTGTTCTGTACTCTGTGAGGTAGAGAAGACAGACACAGTGGTGCAGTAGCTAGCACACTTTCGTGCCGGCCCGGAGGTCACGAGTATGAATTTCCAGTGATGCAGTCTTCGAGAACATCCAGCCTTAAACAGGCACCAGAAATGTTACTGTTAAATAAAGGCGATTTTTGTGATATAAACCAGATAACTATCGAGTGGCGATTCCTATAGACAAATATGGAGGTAGCACCACATATTAAATACTCATCAAAGCGGATAAACGTGTCCTTTACTTGCGTGTTCATGTAATCCTTGGCATGTGTCGTTGGTTATGTCTGTCTGTAGTACATGGCATGTGTCGTTGGTTGTGTCTGTCTGTAGTATATGGCATGTGTCGTTGGTTATGTCTGTCTGTAGTACATGGCATGTGTCGTTGGTTACGTCTGTCTGTAGTACATGGCATGTGTCGTTGGTTATGTCTGTCTGTAGTACATGGCATGTGTCGTTGGTTATGTCTGTCTGTAGTACATGGCATGTGTCGTTGGTTATGTCTGTCTGTAATACGGTAATGTGTGTGTATATATAGTCTTCTGCTGTCTCGTGCACTGCGAATCATTTCTGATGTCGGTGTTCCTCCATGCCATGCTGTCAAGTGTTCAGCATCTTCGTTCTCGGTCTCCTCCTACCCCCACCCCCACCCAACTTCAAACGCTCCCGTTGTCATGTCGTGTACCCGGTGACCCCTTCTCGTGATGTGCCCAACAGGTGTGGACAGGCCTCTTCTGGCGTGAACAACCTGTTGTCTTTGTTTTTCGTAGGGAAGCTGCCGTGCAGAAAGAAGACTCAGTCATGTGGGATGGAACCTTGTGCACCCTCTTGCCTTTAATTCCCTCTAGCCATTGAACCGCTCTCTGGTCACTAAATGTCCACGATTCACTTCCGCATATCAGGATTGGTTCGATATAACTCTTAAAACTAACTCTTATATCGAAAGGGCTCAACTCGATGGGACATTCGGCAGCCATGACAGTGTGTTCATTTGTGAGGTTATTATTCAGCTGAATTGTTGTAAACCAGTACGTTTTAAAACGTTTTTGACCTCAGATTGTATAATAACATAAGTAACAGTCGGGAATGGCGGCAGTGTTGTGGGTCTCCAGGTCAACCCAGGCTAACACCGGTGCCAGAAAATATCCGGTGAAGTGAAAGCTGCTGGCTTGATGTTGACCACATCAGCCCCCTGGTGTCGGTTGGTCTAGAAACATACGGGTCTAGCATCATATACCAAATACGCACAAAGAGGGGGGGGGGGGGTTATTTTAAGAACATTCTATCGACTTTAAAGGTCAGTGAGAAAAGAAGCAGACTAAATCAGTACTAGAGGCGCTCGTGTCTGGGAAATTGCCAGTACTAGGGACATCACATTCTGAACTTAGCAGCCAACGTAAGCTCATCTTACAGTGGATACCATCTCACTGTAGAGTACCCGGAAAAGAGAGAGCTTATTGATTAACTAATTAAGGAGCAATAGAAGAACAGCCTTATGTACCCGTTACATGCCACCAAAAGAAAAGATTGATCAAATCAGTTAGAAAGCCACCAAGACTTACTCAAGACTACTACCACTTTTTGGACAAACCAGAAGAAATCATTATTCTGCGCCTCAGAACAGGACACAATAGATCATGCAACCACACGTATACAAAATTCAAGTTTGCGAATCAGCCACGTGCACAGTAGATCACATAATCCAAAACTGCCCAAAACACGACATATCCATGGATGATACAATGGATAGAGATGGATGGTCTGGCCTAGAGAAACAAAAGAGGAAAATAAAAGACTATGCACGACTAAAAGTTAGTTGCATATCCTTTACAGTACGTTTGCAGTCAACACCAGCAATTTTTACTGCTGTTGATGTCTTGGCAAGTTTACGTTCAGTAGTTTGTCATTGATTTCTGAACGACCAGCACCCATATCATTTCGTAAACAACTAGCGCAACTTCGTTTTGCTGCCAAATCGCGCGCAGTTGTGCTTCGAACGAGAGTATACTATGGACCACTGAATGAACTAAAATAGACAATTCAATTCATACAAGAGACAACATTGCAATGATAGGCAAATTTCAAGCTAACAAAAGAAGAAGAGGAAGAAGCAGCCGTAGAGAAACTATACTGGCATGGTGATATGGAGGATAGCTGACTTAGAACCCCAAAGACTGAGATATGTGAAAAAACATGAAAGCCAGCGCCTGTTGGCAGATCACATTATGATGCTGCTGCTGCAGATGATGATGATGATGATGATGATGATGATGATGATGATGATGATGATGATGATGATGATGATGATGATGATGATGATGATGATGATGATGATGAGAACATGAGCCAACATTAACTTGTACATCTAATATATTTTGTAATATGTGATTTTACCATAAACCTATTTTTCATATTTTGTTATGTGAAAGAAGTACACTCAAACAGAGAAGAGATTAAACACGTGATGCGAAAGTCACCCTAGGTCGGACAGTAGATGTGAAAAGACTATAGTTGCCAACACGACAGTTGCCCGCGTGTTCTGAGATGCATGCACTCCACTGATAATTGAAGTGATACAGAACTTAAGGAGCACTGCCAGGATAGCTGCGTAAGACGGGAGGACAAGTTTGCTGGCCGCGGCAAGAGAAGCCGATACGTGTGAGGTGTTCATTTGTTCGCTATGGATATGAACAGCCCTGACTTTCTCCTAGTTCTTGCATTCGCACTCTCTCATTTTCATAGGCATATTTATCCAAGTGCTTGCTTATGTTTAATAACAAGCAGCTGCTTATGTTTAATTACAAGCAGCTATCCGGTTCTTCCTTTCTTTCTTTCTTACATTTTTTGGGGTTTTTTGATTTGGCAACGGTCAGAAACGTGGACAGATTTCCCATATGAATGTTCAGTTTGGTTTGTTTCTTTTAGGGGGGGGGGGGGGGGGGGTTAATCTCATTGCACTTGCAGCAATCACAGTTTGCAAAATATGGGCTTTTACAGGTTCAATGATCAATTCCCTTCTGGCCTAAACTCAAGAGTAATTTGGGGGTCATGTGTGATAACACAGGGGAGGGAAGCTGCGAGTGACTTGTCTGAACTGGACACGCTGAAATAATCAGGTGCCATCATGACAATGAAGGTTGGCGCACAAATAGATACTCGTCTTCTAATTTAACAAAAGACACTTCACATTAATTCACTAGTAGTTTAGTTATACACGATTTTTTTTTTTTTTGGGGGGGGGGGGGCGTTCACTTTCTTTGAATTCAGACGTAGTCCATACACGTGCACTTCTTGTGCATTGGACTTATTTTTGAGTGTGAATTAGCTTTCCTTATTACCAGAGGTACTTGTAATTTACATCCCCAAGTCAAGGACGAGTAGTCAACATTTTAGTCCAACTGACCGACACAGGGGTTGAACCCGCTACACACCGGAAGTTTAAGAGCGTGGGATTTTATCCATTCGGCCAAGCTGACCTATAGTTCTCTGTTTCTTGGATATTTTTACACCTTAACTACGGAAAGCCTAGCTTTAGTGTAGTTTAGTCGACGGATCAATATCACGGCATATGGGTGTAACCCATATGTTTAGTTTAGTTTAGTTTAGTCGACGGGTCAACATCACGGCACATGGATGTAACCCATAAGTTTAGTTTTGTTTAGTCGACGAATCAACATCACGGCACACGGGTGTAATCTATAAGAAGCGTGTGTTGGCCTAACTACTGTAATCAAATGTCTAAACACACACACACTTACACCCGCACCCAGGCGCCTACACTATATAGGCATATGGGTTAATGCAGACATGAAGTTCCCTACACACTGACAGATGTACACACTAACTTCGGGAACATATGCAAATTCCGAGAAACTCCGTGTACAAGACTAGTACAAACCCACAAGACTACGTACAAACACACAAGACTACGTACAAACACACACATTGGAAAACATTCTATACGTGAATCTATTCTCGCTAGAGTTCCTTTGATGTCGGCTCACGTGCCTTTGATCTTCAAGGTGTGAAATTACCATAATCTGGGCTATGCCATCAATCCTGTGATTGCGATTCGACGTGGATAGAGCGGATCAGTAGCCCAGCACGCAGTCACCCCTTCATCATGGAGCTAAGCCGCGCCATAAGGAATCTAACTGTTAAAGTGATGATTTATTTGGTTGTTTCGGGATTTGAGGTTTAAAGATTGAGCACAACCCACTACTGTCAATGCTGATCGTATTCTGATGCGAACCTTAAGCCTTGTCCACGTACCTGGAATTGGGAAAACAGGGTACTAAGTAGACGCTCCTTATATGGACTGGATATGAATCCTAAAGTGAGTCCGACCATTGGTTGGTTCAATTTCCGACCAAGGCTTGCTAGAACCCGTCCGAAACTTAGTTGTCACTTGCCCAGAAAATGTCAGCATGACAAGTCTCTCTCCTAGCCAAGGGGAGGATTTGTTCTTATATTGCCCAATTGGCTCCCTGCACCTCACGTAAGGCTTATAGATACATTGTAAATGCTATGACTGTGCTTCTAGGTGAAAGAGAGCGCAGGTATCAGTGTATTTGTGCCTGAATTGTAAGACTGTGAAATCAGAACTTCAGTGAGAGAAGATAGCCTGATTTGCACGCTTTCTGTGGACATGACTTGCCTGTTCCGCTGATGTTTTACCATGCTTAACGTTTGTCTGCTATATGTTGTTGCTATATGATTGTAAATGTAATCTCATTCTCAATGCATCATTGCATCTTTCTTATGTGCTGTAGGACTATTCCTTGTGGATGCACTTCATTGCACATTCTTACTCCAGATATGGAAAGTTCTTGTGAGTCTTGTGTTTTAAAACTCCTGTGTTCAGAATGTGTGATTGATCATGTAATCTTTTTCATGAGGATGCGGGAGGTATTTGAGTGATTGTTGTGTTCTTTTTATGAGCTATAATCTCATAAGAGAGGCAAGATGAATGTACCATATGCCCAGATATCTTGCAAGATATCACTACGCCACCATTCACCATGATGGTTGGTGACTTGCCGAATATTTATGTTCAGTGACTGGCTAATAGTAGTTTCAAGGATTTGCCACAGTGCAATTCATTCCTGGAAAGTTGTGCTCTTGATATTCTTGCAACCGTGGGTGGGTTTACAAACAGCAGTCGACAACCACCAACGTCTAAAAGTTGGGCTGGGAAAAAAACCAAAAGAGATTCTTGTGTTCGAACGTTTGCTTATGTGTGATGGATATTTATTGGATGGAACCTGCCTTAATTCATGAATACGTTTTTCACTTCATGTGAATTGTTTCACATGCAAAAGTGGTCTATTAATGATCACCATAATTGCCGGTGAAGGTGTTCGAACTTTTTCCCCGGTGGGAAGGAGGAGGTGAAAGGGGGCACTGTTGAACCAGTTCTGATCTGAGGAGAATAAAGACCAACTTTTCCTTACGGACGGGGGATTATGGGTTGGCGTGCTGACCTTATATCAACACGCCTTTTGTCTTATCGTGATGCCCGTGTCTTAACTGGATGACATCGTCTCAACTAGATGCATCTGTCTCAACAGGATGACCTTATCTCAACCTAATGCCTCTGTCACACCATGTCTTTATTAACCCAGAATTCTGTCACCACGGGATAACTTGGTCTAATTCTGATTACCTTATTTTATCTTGCTGTCCTGATCTTTCATGAGTTTATATGCTTATGACACCATGACATCAGGGGAGGGCAGATGTCGATTAATGTGCAAATAACACTCTCAATACATCAGGGTTGGAGTGAGCTCCATCGCCAGAGAAGCGGGATGGGTGATTTAGTAACATCCTCCAGCTTTCTCTTTGGGAACTGATGTTTGTGAGATTTCTGTTATAATTAATTGTGATTGTACTTCAAGTGTGTATAGAAGGGTTTTGCATTTCTATATTGACAGGGAGTTGAATGGTGTGGATAGGTCCTGAACTCAGGATACTTAGCCCTATTGAAATTTTAAAGGCTGGCGAATGAAAAGCTAGGAGCTTTGAACCTGACTTACAGGGAGTTTTACATTCTCTTCATTTGTGTCAGGAATGCTTATTATCACACAAGACCCTAGCCACATGGTCGACCAGCACAATTATGGGCAGTTCACCATCTTTTCCTCTGTTGCAAAACTTACACTTGGAGTGCCATCATGAGTTTACCAGACCAACAAGTGGAGTGTGAGGTGTGAGGGTCAGATTCACTCAACTGATCAAAAGGGGACAGTCTACATCATTCTATATGAGCTGAGTAAATCACCGTGTGCACCCTGCAAGAGTATTTTTCTCTGTCAAGACTGCTTGCCCCGCCTCAACATCCTTAGTCCAGGATGGGTATTCCCATGTGCTCAGATATCAAGTTTATATCAGCAAAGCCCTAGAGCAAAGCCCCCAGAAGAAGAACCAGTTTTCTAACAGTTAACACCAAGGGGGCTGATTACAAGATCTTGTTCCACTGGATAATTAATGTGGAAGGAAGAGAGTTTTATCATTGATCGCTAAGGATTTATCTGCATCACTGAAGGATTTGTCGGTACTACTGAGGAATGCGTATCCACCAGTGGATCCCGAGATTGATACCAGCCCTTTCCATAGTCTACAACTAATTGTGTAGAGAAAGAGCTCCAGTGATATCCCTATGTTTAGGGGATGACCTTGTTGACATGAGACTAGTCGTGTTGAAGTGCCTTCCTGATGATAGTTGAGTGTTTTCTGATCGTTTGAACTAGAGCAGCTAGACGGTCGTCATTACTTTCATTTTCCACAATGAATTTATGAATTACTTTCTGCCCAGTCTGAAGAGGAACTCCTATTTGTTTTTGTTTACTGATCCCTGGACCCAGCTTCACTGGGCCATACAGCAGACTTGTATATCAGGTCACGATTAAATCCACCCAGTATCACCGTGGGAGTAACTAACAGGATTGAGCCAGGATTGTTGACAGTACCGCTTAGTTTACATAAACCAGATCATTATCACATGGGATATGATACAGAAGAAGACGTTTTTCCCAGTGTTAATTGGGAAAATATTTAATTATGATCAGACACTATAGTGATATAAACATGAGTGAGTGTTACCATCATTAAGCAGATACGAGGGCGAGTCAATAAGTAGTCACACAGTTCTATGGGATTGCAGGAAATGTAGTTGGTGTTTTCTACAGGTGTCATTAGGTGACAGCAACATCGAACTTTATATTCCCTTCGTCAGGTGGCGCTAGGGGTCTCATGCGCATGAGCAGCGCGTAAACAAACTGGCGACTATACTTACGGAGTATACAACCAAAGAGCAACGTACTGTTGTTCGTTTTTAGTGGGCAAAAGGACTGCCTGCAAAGGACATTCATAAGGAAATGCTTCTTGTTTATGCAGACAAATGTTTGTCCCGTAAAGCGGTGCATAGCTGGGTAGAAAGATTTTCTCAAGGAAGGTCAAAAATTATTGATGAAATCCGATCTCGTCGTCCTGTTCAGATTGCAACAGAAGCATCCGTGCAGCGGGTGGGGGAGATGATTAGAGTTGACAGGCGAGTAACGATAGACTCTGTAGCATCTGCAATAGGGTGCTCTCGTGGTTCAGCATACAGCATAATGCATGATCGATTGAAATTTCCAGGACTGCTGACTAAAGGAGTGTTGCTTCTTCATGATAATGCCAGACCACATATGGCTCGATTAACTCAGGAGAAAATTAATCAACTAAGGTAGGAAGTTCTGGAACATCCATCTTACAGCACCGGCTTAGCCCCTAGCGATTTCCATCTTTTTGGTCCACTGAAAACCCACCTTTGCGGGAGATATTTCGCGAATGACGCCGAAGTTGAATGTGAAGTGAAAACGTGGTTTAGAAAACAGAGCTCGCAGTTCTATGCAGCCGGTTTGGGAGGACTGATAAAACGATGGGATAAGTGCATCAATGTTGGTGGGAATTGTTTTAGAAATAAAGGGACAATGTATGTTTAAAAATAATCTGGTTTCAAGTTGTTATCATATTTAGTTATTTTTCTACAGCCATTTGTGACTTACTTATTAACTTCCCCTCGTAGATGTAAAGATTATTGAGTTAATGATTTATGATTGGTTGGTTGGTTTTATGTTGGGGGAAATCATGTAACAGTTTACACCTATTTGTCAACAATGTGTTTTAACTATTGGTTGGGTAATTGATATCCACAGGCCAACATGGAATTTCCTCGAGACCTACCACTTTTCTCAATATATTGTTGTGATGAAACCTTGAGTTGATATTGATAAATTGTGGACGTTTTGTTAAATGGTTATTGTTCACATTTGTTATGTAATTCTGTGTTACAGTTGGGTTGTGATCTTAGTGAGGAGAGATCCATACACAAGGGCACATTTTTGTAATGGAGTGAGTTTATTTTTCCTCTAGTGTCTTTGGCAGATTTTCCTGATCACCCCTCACATCGCCTTTCACGGGAGGTCCTTTTCATACTAAATTTCGTGTGGCACTTGAATATTTTCTATCTTGGTCTTCACGATGGGGGATCGGAGTCTCCACTGGTCTCCTCTAGAAGGTTGAATTAAACTGTTAATCCATCCAATCCGGGATTCCCTAGACATTCGCCCAATATTATATTTTGCACCTCACAGGTGATAACATTTTATAGGCCTGAATGCACAGAGGGATAGATAGACACACACTCACACATACTCGCACGCCCGCACACACACACACACACACACACACACACACACACACATCTAGTGTTAGTGTTCTCTACTTGCCATTTGATAGCCCGGTGACATTAGGAAAATACCTGAAGGCTATTGCTAGGCCAAATGGCATCTTCTGGACAGATCCAAGGCTGTCCATCGTATGAAATGGCGAACCCTAATCGCTCGTGCTTCCCGGCATGACATATGCTGAAGCTGATGATGATGATGATGATGATGATGATGATGATGATGATGATGATGATGATGATGATGATGATGATGATGATGATGATGATGATGATGATGATGATGATGATGATGATGATGTTGATGATGATGATAGGATAGAAGATGTCCCATGTCAATGTAGAGGGCAGATGTATTATCCGATGGATAGAAAGTATTAGTGAATGACTTCATGTTCCGCTTATTATGAAGAATTTTCTCAATCTCTGGCCTTTCTCTCCTAGGCATTCCTGGTGTGGAAGGGCAGTCAATATCTCGGAGAAGTATCTGCTGTCTCTAGAGATATGAGAAAACTAGTATATATACAGTAGAATGGGAAGCCTTCTATGGAGATTTAGTTCGACAATGTTCCCACACAGAAATCACGAACAGTTTAAAGGTTCAGCTAGAGCACTCACATTCGGGCTGAATAGAGCTTTGTTCAAATCCTTGTGGAGCAAGGTAGTTTTCTTCAATGACCACATGACGCCAGGGTCTATCCAGCATCACACACGGAGCAGGGAAGTTACAGGGGCCGGTATGTCGGTGACAACATCACTCATCTAGTGTCTGCAATCCTTAGAGCTTTCCATGTATACATAGCATGAAACTGTGCTCTTTAATTCTCCTGTGTTCAACATACTCACTAACAGCGGCACTAGAGAATATATATATATATATATATATATATATATATATATATATATATATATATATATATATATATATATATATATATATATATATATATATATATATATATATTATTTTTTTTTAGCATATCCTTTACAGGACTTAGCTGTCAACACCAGCATCTTTCAGCTGTATGTTGATCTCTTGGCAAGATTACGCTCAGTAGTTTGCCATTGCTTTCTGAGCGGCCGGCTCAGTATCCCGCAAGTCACGAGCGGGGGTCGAACCGCCTCAGCTCTCGCTCCGCTACGAGACTCTGCGTGATAAACGGGATTACAGAGAGAAAGTGTTGTAACCCCACAGCCAGAGAGACCGGCCTATATATATATATATATATATATATATATATATATATATATATATATATATATATATATATATATATATATATATATAACGGCACTGGGGTATATATATGTGTGTGTGATAGTGCGTGCATGCGTGCCCGCGTGTGTGTGTGTGTGTATCGGTGTCTCGCCTTTAGCATTGAAAAATTATGTGACATTACGTTGCTTTAACCAAACATCTTAGGTGGCCATTTTAAACCGTTACTTTTGCGCAACCTGTGACTGAATTAGGTTGGTGGTGATACACAGTGCAGACGAGTGGATGGTCAATCCCACTAAATTAATCAATTGCACGCCGATAAAGTATTTACATTAATTTAACAAATTATAGGAGGCATTACTTTAGACCGTCCCTTATATATATATATATATATATATATATATATATATATATATATATATATATATATATATATATATATATATATATATATATATATATATATATATATAATCTGTCAGTTAATAAACAGCATATTCACACCAACTCTATGCTACCAATCTCAAACCTGGACTTTATCCAAAATACACCTTCGCAAAATCAACACCTGCGAAATTAGATGCCTGAGGAGAGCTGCCAACTTAACAATCCGGGACCGAGTAAGAAATGTTATTATCATTACCAGACAGACAGTGGGATCAACACCTTGTGCCACATTTATTGAAAGACAGAAGATCAAGTGGTTTTGGCCATGTCGTTAGAATGCAACACCAGCACCTACCATCACTGTCCTTACATCAAAGATCATCTGCGACGAGACCACGAGGACGTCCAAGAAGAAAATGGACGCTGGAACGCAAATTATTCCTCCCCACGATGCTTGACGTCAGAAGTGGAAGATGATGATGATAATGATGATAAATATATATCCATCCATCATGTGCCATGTCGGAAAACGTGGGCAGTCATGAGTCGCCATTTCACTTGATCTCCAGAATCGTGGGTCAGCTCAGTGTTCCTGTCTCAACCATGCCATGTGGTTAAGCCATCCAGGTATTTACTTCTCGGTCTTCCCCTTGGTTTGTTCCCTTCGATCTTGCCAGTGATTGAAATATGTCTGTACTTTGTTAATATATTTTCACATTTGGTTAACAAAGTTTCCTACTTTTCATAAGTTTGGATGTGATATTTATAACTTTGGCCACCATTTTAGTTGTGTTGGCTAATATTTTTTCCTAGCTTTTTATAAGTTTGGTCGAGCTATTTCTGTATTTGGCCAACATGTTTCCTATTTGGCTAACAAATTTTTCTACTTTTTATAAGATTGGATGATATGTTTATAAGTTTTAGTTGAAACATGTCTTTACTTGGAAAACATTTTTCACCTTTGGTTAATAACGTTTCCTACTTTTCATAAGTTTGGACCAGATATTTATAAGTTTAGTCAACAGTTTTGTCAATTTGGGTAACAAATTTTCCTACATTTGATAAATTTGGATGCACTATTTCTTTACATGGCCACTATTTTTCACTATTTTCCTGCTTAGGTCGACATATTTTTCTAAGTTTTGTAAGTTTGGTTGAGCTATTTCGTAACTCGGCCACTATTTTTCCAACGTTGGGTACCATATTTTCTTATATCAGTCGACATTTTTATAAGTTTGGATGAGATATTTCTTTGCTTGGTCAAAATTTTCACATTTGGCTAACAAATTTTCCCACTTTTTATACGTTTGGTGGAGATATTTATAATTTTGACCGATAATTTTCACATTTAGTTAACAAATTTGCCTACTTTTTATGAGTTTGGAGAAGAAATGTCTTTACTTGGTCAATAGTTTTGGCCGTTGGCTAACACATTTTCATACATTTTATAAAATTTGGATGCGATATTTCTTTACTGGGCCACTATTTTTTATCTTTGGCTAACAAATGTTCTTATTTGGTCGACATGTTTTCCTACTCTTTGTAAATTTGGTCGAGATATTTCATACGTTGGCCAATATTTTTCCCAATATGGGTAACATTTTCTTATAACGGTCGACATATTTATAAGTTTGTCCATCGTTTTTCCTATTGCATTACTTCGGTCGACATATTTCTTGATATTACTAGCATGTTTTCTTACTTGTTATAAGTTTGCATGTTTTCTTACTTGTTATAATTTTGGCTGCGATATTTCATTACTTGGCCAATATTTTTCACCTTTGCCTAACAAATTTTCATACATGATATAAGTTTAAACGAGACATCTATAAGTTTGACCGATACTTTTTCCTATTTGGTTAACATGATTTCTTAGTTGGCCAATATTTCTTTCTCATTAGGTTAACACATTTTCCTAATTTTTGTAAATTTGGTGTAAATTTTTCTTTACTTCGTCAATATTTTTCTCATTAGTGTAACAAATTTTCCTAATTTTTTATAAGTTTGGTTGCGATATTTCTGTATTTGGCCGACATTTTTCCCATTTGGCTGACAAATGTTCCTACTTTTTTATAAGTTTAGTTGAAATATTTAAAATTTTGGTTGAAATTTGGCCAAAATTTTCACATTTAATTAACAAAGTTTCCTACTTTTCGTAGCTTTGAACGATGTATTTCGTTACTTGGACAATATTTTCCCCATATGGCTAACAAATTTTCCTATTTGCCCAAGATATTTTCCATTTGGGTAACATATGTTCCTACATTTTATAAGTTTGGGTGATATATTTCTCTGTTTCGTCGATACATTTTCATACATGCTTAACAAAGTTTCGTACTTTTCGTAAGTTTGGTGGGGATATTTCGTTACTTGGTCAATCTTTTTTCTCATTTCACTAACAAATTTCCCTACTTTTCATAAGTGTGGACAAGATATATCGTTACGTAGTCAATATTTTTTCTATTTGACTAACAAACTTTCCTACTTGATTGATATTTTTCCCAATAGGTTAACAAATGTTCCTACTTTTTATAAGTTTGGAAGAGATATTTCTGTATTTGATCAATAATTTTAATATTTTGTCTAACATATTTTCTTATTTGACGGTTGAAGTGGTACATAGAAGGTGTACTTTTGTCTGATTGTGAAGTGTGGTACTGAGCAGGTACACTGAAAAAACATATATTGGTCTTGGAAATGGCTTTCTGGAGAAAGATGTAAAGACACTATGGACACGTAGAAAGGAAATGAAAGTGTGGATGTCTAATTTGCTACGTGATAACGTCGCTGGTTATGACGGCAGACATGTGACCTATCTTGTTACGTGCATTGCCTAAGGTTGAGTTGGGGCAGTTTGTTGTGTTTGTGTGCATCTGTTAACATCCACTACCCACTCGTCGTTGTATGACCCGATAGTTGTTACATACAGATACGACTTCCCCGACTAGTATCGGTGATCACATCTCTGTACTATGAGTATGAGAAAGGCTTAATCGGAAACTGTAATTAGTTGTTTACACGCGCGTATGGGGTTTTCGAGACGAGTTTATGTTGTGTTGATGACCGGGTGTCCTTTGGTGTAACCCGGTAACACTAGGACTACACAGCTATAGAAAAGAGAGAGCGAAGGTGGTGACCCTTTTACCCTTCGGATGCAGTGTTGATGATGCAGTGTATTCACTCCTATACACAGTGATCATCATACGTTTGGTTCCCTGACTCGACAACCGTTAGGACACCGTTTTTCTATAGTTTCCCTCTTAACCACGTGTCTCAGATGTACCCTTACGCATGTGAGAGGATGCAACACCGTCTTTGAACGATTGGGTTCATCTATCACTTTATCCACTACCGTTTCACTACACATACTTTCCCCAATAATTTAAGTGGTCACTCGACCACTTGAATACTTGACCATTGCTTGACCACTATTTGACCACGTCATCTACCCCTTTATCCACTATCGTTTAACCACACATACTTTCCCCGACAATTTAAGTGATCACTCGACCACTTGACCACTACTTGATCACTGCTTGACCACCTCTTGACCACTATTACCTGTTACCCACCCCTTAACACTGAATGACACTACACCATATCCATTACAATCAACGATCTTTAGCTTTCAAGGTTTCATTTGTAACACGTGTGCTGCTAGTGAATAAGCCACTACGACCATCTACAAAACACTAATAACCACCCCTTATCAACTAATTTCACTAAGCCATACCCACTATTACTACTATCGCCACCGCACGTATTCCTTCTATTCCTACTAATATACACCCCCACTGTGCTAAGAGTTCAAAATATTTTAACACACCACTCACCAACGTTTTTACAACCCGTTACTTAATGACTTTTTTTTTCCAATCCGCATACACCCCGTTCTGTTATGAACCGACCATCGTCACACCCGCCAGAGATTTTCCCAAACTTCGTCGACGTATAACTTCCCGGTACTACCTTCCAGATTTTCCCACGCTTCCCCGCCAAGAAAAAACAATTTATAACTTCGTCTATACATGATTTAATAAAAACATGATATACCTTACTTGACTCGTTTGTTTGTTATTTTGAATGTTTTATGTTGTATTTTTTATGTTGTACACGATACTACCTACTCTGATGAGTCACTAGACCACACCCACTCTGATGAGTCACTAGAACACGTCTATTTTTAAAAAAAACGAAGAGTTATCGCCCTTTGTGGTGCAAAAGCGATGTGCACCACAAAAATCCACTGGCTTTCCTACTTCTACACTACTATTATACCCTTCAAGCCTGTGTGGAACGATTCCACAATGGACAGAAGAGTTGGTGGGCAGCCAATCTTCTTTAGTGCCTTGAACAGACCCTCAAGACTGACCAAATCAAATGCCTTTGTGAGTTCGATGAAGGCAATAAACAGTGGTAGTATATATATATATATATATATATATATATATATATATATATATATATATATATATATATATAGACTGGCACCTTGCCGTCTTGAAAGACGATAGTTTGTAAAATGGGGTTATATCTCCATAGCACAAAGCCTAAGCTGAATTTAGAGGTTGCCCATGCAGCACGATGCCTCTCTCGGCCTGTCTAGTTTACTCCAGAGGAACGGTGACACCAATGCATCTGAAACAAGACAAGATGCGAGACATCTTTTTTGGTGAATTACAGATGGGTAAGAGATCTCAGGGTCGGCCTCTACTACGATATAAAGATGTGTGTAAGCGGGACATGATTGATACAGGCATTGATAATGCACATTGGGAGCAAGTCGCCGCTGAACGTGTTGCATGGAGGGCAAACATCAAAAATGGAATAAAGATAAAGGAGAAAATTATTGCAGATAAGTCACACACCGAGCGTGTGAGACGTAAGATGGTGCATGAAGGTGGAAATGACCACGTGTTCACATGCACCCACTGTGAACGGACATTTACAGCGCACATTGGCCTTATCAGTCACATACCGCCATAGGTAAAAGTTATTATACCTTTTTAAAGCACAAACTATCGTCTGTCAAGACGGCAAGGTGCCAATGTAGATAATGAGCAGTCAAGCTGAAAAAACATCTGATGGCTGTGGAAATGTGGTTTCTGAGGAAAATGCAAAGAATACCATGGACAGACAAAAACCACTGAACAAGCCCTTCAAGAAACAAATGAAGATCGTAAACTGATTAGAGTCATTAGACGTAGACAGTCAAAATGTTTTTGGGCATGTTTTGAGAAGAAACGACTTGGAGAACTTTGTGACAACTGGTAAGATCAAAGGGAAGAGACCAAGGGGAAGACAGAGGAGTAAATACGTGGATGGCTTGACCACTTGGCATAGTCGAAACAGGAACACGGAGCTGATCCACTACTCTGGTGATCGAGTGAGATGGCAAAACATGACCGCCCACGCTTATCGGCATGGCACATGATGGATGGCTTTTAACTGTTTTCAAGAAGAAAGGTGACAATGTGAATTCTGAATCGTACTGTGAAGTTCTAGCGATGCTTCATGATGCGATTCGAAGAAAACGTCCAGGACTGCTGACTAGAGGCGTGTTGCTTCTTCATGACAATGCCAGACCACATACGGCTCGATTAACACAGGAGAAAATTAACCAACTAAAGTAGGAATTTCTGGTACATCCACCTTACAGCCCCGTCTTAGCCCCTAGCGATTTCCACCTATTCGGTCCACTGAAAACTCACTTTGGCGGGAGACATTTCGCGAATGACGCCGAAGTTGAATGTGAAGTGAAAACGTGGTTTAGAAAACAGAGCACGCAGTTCCAACGAATGAACGAAAATCTTTATTTTCAAAGGGTTAAGAATTGAGCACGCTGGCCCGTCTGACATTCTGCCCTTCTTCTCTATAATATGATGTCTTTCAAGATGGCTTTCAAAATATGATGTCTTTGAAGATATGTCTTGTCTAAGAAATGCGCGATAAAACGATGGGATAAGTGCATCAATGTTGGTGGAAATTTTGTTGAGAAATAAAGGGACAATGTATGTATAAAAATAAACTGGTTTCAAGTTATTATCATATTTAGTTATATTTCTACAGCCATTTGTGTCTTACTTATTGACTTCTTCTCGTAATATCATCAAAGAAAAACAACATCATTCTGTTGCAATAAACAGCGCGGCAGGTTCGTGAATGTGAGAAATGCGACAAAAACAATCATATTTGTGACAGCAGGATGTTATTCCTACATTGGCATGTGACATTTGACAAGTTGATGATTTATGACAGAAAGTTGTCCGGATGTGTGTCAGATGATGTAAACATGTTGTCACTGGACGCCGGAGATCCACGGAGTCTCACCTCCCACGGGGCTGCGGTCTGGAGTGCATACATAATTCACAATATTTTCACATATTCCTCTGACGTGCTCAAAAAGAATCCAGCTTTGAATGTTTGGAGAATTTCTTTTGAGCGGGGATTATGTTTGTCTTCTTTCTACAAAACGTTGTGTTTGCTTTAGCTGTGAAATGTTGTCTGTGTTTATCTCTCCCTTGGCTCTGTGTCTTGTCTAAGAAGTGCGATAAGCGAGGATTCTACTGGCTCTCAACAGCCAGCAGGCTCCCATTTCATCCTGAATGATTAACATTCCGATCACATATTCGCGTTTCTCACGTCACGACAGAAGCCATACGTTGAGTTCTCCCAGCTGAAAACCGTCGTAAACCTGTTTGATTTTCACTTGAGCGTGAAGATCCGCGGCTAAAGTTCCCTGTTGGCTTCTGATCAAATCAAAGCTTCATCTGAAACACACTCTAACAGATGCAATGTATTTTGGTAATGGGACGACTCACACACTTTAAAAATAAGTAAATGACAGTGGCTCGATTGTAGAGCGGTTGTATCTATGACGGTGATGTCTCTGGTATGATACCTTCTAACTTACCTCACTAGATAGCTTCAGTTTCATAAATCAGCAAAATGTACGCTATGATTCTAATAAGATCAAATATTGCAATGTATTCATAAGCACGCCGGTCTCTCTAGCTGAGGGGTTACAACACTTTCTGCGTAATCCCGTTTATCACGCAGAGTCTCGTAGCGGGAGAGAACTGGGAGCGGTTCGACCCCCGCTGGTGACTTGCGGGATAACTGAGCCGGCCGCTCAGAAAGCAATGGCAAACTACTGAGCGTAATCTTGCCAAGAAATCAACAGACAGCTGAAAGATGCTGCTGTTGACAGCGATGTCCTGTAAAGGATATGCAAAAAAAAAAAAAAAAAAAAAAATTCACAAGCACAGACAGAACGCAATAAATGTACGCTAGTTGTTTCTGACCAACACCTGCTCTACAGTTGCCATTAATTCAGTAGTCGGTGTTCAAGTACCCATTAAATGTCTCTTTCCGTATTCCTCTAGTTGTTCTCCGTGTATGTAACAAAAATGATATTAGTTAACGTTCAGTGAAGGACCCTTGTCCATGGCATTTGTACTTTAGGTGATACGATACTAGGGTCACATTGTCGGGTCAGTGGCACTTGGTGTGATCTGTCTCACGCCGGGCGGACTTACCTCGCCAGCACAATTGTCTGATGTTTATTGTATGAAGCTGTTTCTGCCATGGAGCCACCTGGTTTCATAAAATAAATCCTAGCCTCGAAGGAGATTTGAACCCTGTCCACCAGGCCGCCAGGCAACTGCGCCATACATTGTTCTACCGCTGAGCCTAATAGTCGGTAGGCTTGAATTGGTAGACTGATTCAAGAATCAACAGTCCAACACTAAGGGCACAACCAGATAACCTCCGTCTCCCGCAGCAAATGTCCCAACATGTAGATGCCGATAGTTCCACTGACACATTTTGTGTAGACACGTAAACTTTGTCCTCTCGTCCCTTCCTACCAGACCCATACTTAACCCCTAATTCGAGCATCCTTCAGTATATTGTTTCATCCGATACTGCATCTTTAGCTATTAGTCGTTCATAGATTGTCTTCTATATGTCCGCCTGGTCGACGATGGGTGTTCCATCCGCTGGCGCTTGGCTTGTGTCGTACTCCATCATGTCTCGGCCAGTACATCCGTGCAAGTCCCTTGAATAGGCAGTTAAGTATGCCAGGTATCCAATCATACTACATTTTTTGACAGCTTGACACTTCAAGTAATAGGGACTGAGAATCAGACATAGGTGACTCGAGTAATTGTTATATACTTCAAAGTCTCGGTGACCGCAGCCATTTCCACCTTCAGGCTTGAACTGCTTGACTTTCATGCTCCAATTTTCCCAGTAACGACATTTTTCTTGATTCTTGCTGAGAATCCAAATCCAGATTTCTCTCCAGGCTGCCCAGAATCTTTCTGTATATACTACTGCATTTTTACTGGCATTTTCACCTCTAAGCTCTTATGCCTCCAGGTTTCCCAATTCATTACTCTAAACTACAAATTCTCTGCCAAAAGTTATAATGACTTGGTGAAGGATCCACCGGTTTCTATCAGTGTCAGTTAATTCTTGCTCGCTGTGCGTTTGCTTTACTGAGGTAATCTTTTACTTGTGCCATCCATGACAGTCCTCTCTTTTCTCGTCTTCCACTTCTTTTATTTAGGTTGTTGTAAAATGGCTGCCAGACGCCATTCGTGACTTGCATGTGGGCCAAAGCCTCCGCTAGTGCAGTCTAGACTTCACCAATGTAAGCTCCAGCATAACTCATCGTTCTCATGGGGTATCTTGTGTACATCCCAAGGCATTCTGCATTCGTTCATTCTTTATTTCACGGCTAGCCACATTAGTATACTGGCGTGTCGCCTCTGCCCGGCCTCCACAGGTGTTGACAGCGTGCCCTGAAACTTGGGTATTCGTACACAAGAGAGGGACGGACGTCTTACTGTCCCTTGAACTCCATGTCTGGATCGATCTCTTGACTTCCCTATATACCATGATCTTATCCGTGTATTCACAGTCCATCACGAACCTATTCTAGGATCTGGGCCAGCCCAGGGGACGGTCTGTGTGGTATTGGGTACACCACCCGTGAAGTGTGGCTTGGTCTGTACAAGTATTGGACTAACACCGGGTGTACAATACGCTCAATGACATGGACATGCTCCTGTAAACTTGTTCGTCACTATGATCAGATTTTAATCTCCACTATCAATCAAGCAATCGTGTCTCCTCTATCCATCATATATATAATGTTAATACTCCGCCACGGAGCAAGCACGACAGGGGGGCTTATGATCGTCAGAAGTTATCTCCCTTCACGGAATGTTCCTGCCCTTTACTTTCCTGACACTTTCTGGGGGCGGGCCCACCCGGGTTATGACTCCCGGTGTCTTGCTCTTGTTGTACTTTCGTACCCTGTTTTCGAGACTTTGAGTTGTTCTTGATCTTTATTGTCCATAATGATTTTGCCCATTTTGTGAATATCTATCACACGATCTTACTGTTGTCATAACCGTCCATCATAATCTACCTTTAGTCTTCATTATCTATCAGGATCTTTTTTTGTCTCCACAATGATTATCTCACCACAGTCTTCGCAACACACTATTATCCTACTCATGACTACACACACACACACACACATACACACACACCCGAACACATGGGGCAACACATAAGGATACACGCGCGCACACGTAAGTGTGTGTGGGCGCTCATGTGTATCTATGTACACCTTATGCACACCGATGTCCATTCGCTTGTCACTTATCAGTCTGATAGAGTGTACGTCACCATATCTGATGTAAACAGCAAGCATTCCGTGGAGAGACACGTAGCTGCTGAATTATGTCTGCCAATAATCAGCTTTTCTAGCCTGATATCTTTGACACTCAACAAGTCAGCCAATATGTCCATATGCCTTGTATATGAACCTTACAGTCATACATGAAACTCACGTGTACACAAACCTCACAGTTGTAATGAAACTCACATCTAAACACCAACATCACGTCTGTACATGAAAATCACATCTGTAGAAAACCTCACATGTACACATAAACCTCGCATCTGTTTACGAACCTCGCATTTGTACATGAACCGACATTTGTACGTGAACCTCATATCTTCACATGAACTTTATATTTGCAACCGAACCTCACACGGAGTCTCGGTGACAGAAGGCTCACAATGCCTGCCATTCGATACTGAGGTGGTCTTTTGACTCCGTCATTCGGTTCACGAGTGCTCTTTTGTCTCAATCCCTTGTGGGTCGTCGCTGAAGCTACGGAGTTCGTGCTCCCCACGACGCTTTCGTCAGGCCGCAATGGAGAAATAAGACCGAGCCATGTGAGATATAACCCGGTGCAATGAAGTCGATCCCCTGGCCGTGCAGTCCCTTCACCCAGGCCTGTACATGAATCTGACACTTGCATATGTACCTCACCGTGTCTAGGGCTAGCACCTGATCTGGAGCGTGCTCCCTGACAAGTACAAACCCCCATGAAGTCATATCTTAATGTGCGAAAAACTGGGAACATTAAAATATTGACTGCAGCTGCGGTAGGTCAACAAGACCTAAACAAGCTGACCTGGTGTGACCTACACCAGGTCAAATGATGGTGGCCTTAGATTCGCTGCGGCAACAAAGTTGCTGGGGGATAGGGAATGTGGTAAAAGTTACAAAATTGCCCTCTATGTCATCCATACATTCCTCTTGGCTTAACTTGCGGTCTGCAGGCTGCGGTGAAAACCACATTCATGAACGTTACCGCTATAAAAATAAAGCATGTTATAAGAACACGGAAGGACAAGAATACATGGGTGCCGCTAACTGGGACAAACATAGCAGGCAGAACCTGGGTTACAGAAGCACGGTAACTTTACACAGGGAAAAGATAATCACGCCTTACTCCCCACATTTACAGTGATTCTCACATTATATTCATGTCAGGATACACTCATGTCTGCAGATTTCGACTCTGATTTCGACAAATGATCGTATCAATATCTATTGTCGAGGACCCCAACAATATCTATCGTTCAGAACCACTACGATATCTATAGGTGGGACCCATTACAGTATCTTTCGTTAAGAAACACTACAACATCTATAGTTGGTAACCACTACAATATCTATCTCTAGAAACCCATAACTTGTTTGTCGATTGGAACCCCTACATTGTCTGTCGTAGGGAACCTCTACATTGTCTGTCGTTAGGAACCCCTACATTGTCTGTCGATGGGAATCCTACATTGTCTGTCGTTGAGAGATCCTATATTGTCTGTCGTTGAGAAACCCTAACTTGTCTGTCGTTTGGAACACCTACAGTGTCTGTCGTTGGGAATCCCTACATTGCCTGTCGTTTGGAACCTTTACATTGTCTGTCGGTGGGAATCCCTACATTGTATATTGTTCGGAATCCTTACATTGTCTGTCGTTGGGGACCCAAATATTGTCTGTCAGTTGGAACTCTCACATTGTCTGTAGTTGTTAACCCCTACATTGTCTGTCATTGGTAACCCCTACACATTGTTATTGGTAACATCTTCATTGTCTGTCCATGGGAACATCTTCATTGTCTGTCGATGGGAACATCTACATTGTCAGTAGTTGGGAACCCCTACATTGTTTGTCGATGAGAACTCCTACATTGTCTGTCGATGGGAGCATCTACATTGTCTGTCTTTGGGAACATCTACATTATCTATCGTTGGGAACCCTTATATTGTCTGTCGTTGGGAACCCCTAATTCGTCTGTCATTTCGGAACCCCCACATTGTCTATCGTTGTGAACCCCTACATTGTCAGTCGATGGTACCAACTACATTGTCTTTCGTTGGGAACGCCTAAATTGTCTGTCTTTAGGAACCCCTACATTGTCTGTCTGCCCCACAATATCTATCGTTGGCATACACCTACAATATATATCGTTGGCATACCCCAGTAGTAGTAGGGGGTCTCTATCCATCGGAATGAGGGCGATTTTTTGAGGGATGGTGAGGGATGGTGAGGGCTGGTGAGGGTTGGTGAGGGATGACGAGGGTTGGTGAGGGTTGGTGAGGGATGACGAGGGATGCCACTGCCTCCCTCGCCCTCGAGTTGTGGTCTGCCTCATGCCTTCCAGCTCCTTCCTGTTTTTTTAAGTGTCAGCTGTCGTTTTTAATCAGAGCATCGGGGTTAACAATGAAAAGATCAACTGAACTATGGCGCCAGGTTTGCTAATTGATTCAGAATATGTCAGCCGGTGTAATGCATTAATTAGCTTCCCGTTTGTATAGACGACACAAGAGGTGTCAGGTGGTCGACAAACAAGAGGTGTCAGGTGGTCGACAAACAAGCGGAGTCGGGTGGTAGAGTGAGGGCAGTGTCGGGATGCAGGGTAGTGAGCAGGGTCGGTCGGACCAGATAGGTTCCGCTTGTTATGACGATGCCGCGTGGTATGACGATTCATACCACCCGGTCGACTATTCTTCGTGTTTTTCCTAAATCGATATTTTTTTTTTTTGATTGTCTATGGGTTAAAAAAGAATTTAAATGGCCGGTAAATTATGCAAGGTAGTTGGTGATATTAATCGGAGTATGTGTAACAAAGGAAAAGATCAATTGAACTAGGTGGGTAGGCTCAGTAAAGATGAGTTCGATAACGGCGGCGGCATCGTTCCTAATTGTTTCACAAGCTGTGACCAGCTGTATAACCCTTCCTTGTCTTCACATTTGTATGATAACACTGACGCATTGGAGATGCCAGCCATGGTAAAGAAGAAAAAAAAAATAATAATTATCTTCCCGTTTGTATAGACGTACACAAGCTAGTTGGTACCATAGGCCCCCTCATATGGAGGTGATAGGTTTGAAGCTCGATTCTTTATCGTTGGTAAGTGTATGGGGTGCGTAGAGGGGCATAGGGGATGTGGTGGGATATCACCAGTGTGTAACAGGGGTGTCTAGTTGTTGTCAATGCGCTTGATAGGTTCGAGTCCTACTGTGTGGTGGAGTAGTGTAGTAGTAGTAGTCAAGGTTGTAACGGAGATAGGTGGTGTTGTAGGCATCATTTGAGAGTCGAAACACGCACCTGGTTGATAAGGGTGTCTACCCTAGGCGGCTCTTTTTAAGTGTATACTAAGCCGTAAATGTATAACAACGGTGTCTAGTTGCTGCCATAGCGCTTGTCAGGGTCGAAACCTACTGTGTGGTGGGGTAGTGTTGCAGTGGGCGAGTATGTAACGCAGCTAGGTGGTATCATTGGCGGTTCAAATCACGCCCCTGGTCGCTAACTATACCCAACATAGGTGCCAGAGAAGCGAATGCAGCGGTATCGCTTTGCATTTTCCTCAGAAACCGCAGTTCCAAGCCAGCAGATTCAGCGTGACTGCTCAGTATCTTCACATTCATACAAAAGCATAGGTTCTATGTAGCATCGCAACACTCTTTTTCTCGTAGCAATTGCCATCTTTTTATTGGTCGCTATGTTTTTCATCTTGCTATTCACTTGTTTCAGAATATTCTCATTTACACGTATATTACATCGTGGTATTTCGTTCTTCATAGTGACAATCATAACCCGTGTCGTTTTATAATTTAATTCTAACCCTAGTTGTTCACCGTGTGCAACAACCGGCTCCACTAAATATTACAGAGCCTGCAGAGCCAGACAGAGTCTGTTGATTACATGAATTATATGAAGGCAGTTGACAATTTAAATTAGATGAAGTTATTTTATTACAGAAATTAAATGAAGACATTTGACTAGAAATATTTAATAAAACGACGAAAAAACGGAGATCTACCGGCGTGAGAAAAGCATAAAACTATGTTAATGTCAGTTCTTGTGAACATATTTAACAGAAGCATTCTGAATAGTATTTGAATATTTAGCTTTAATGTGAAATCAGTACGGCTGTACCGATCGGAAACAAGAAGAATGACTAAAAAAATTACTAATAAACAACAAACATTCATTAACTGGTACCCATGTAGTTCATCCTTGGCGTTCATATTTCAGTCACATTTGCGGCTTCAAAATATGTTTTCATATCATATGTATATATGAAGATATATTCAAGGTGATTTCTAAGGACAAAATTCCGCATATCACACGTTAGAAAAGACAGATGTCGCTCAAACTTAAACATTAAGAGTGGAAGAAAAGTGTGTTGTAGATACTGTTTTTCCTTTGTTTCTAGTGGGACTTGATTATTTGTTGTTCTATCTGGTCTTGATATGTATATTTTCACCACATCTTCACTGATGTTTTTCATCTTGTCTGCTCATTGCGCCCGCTTCACAGTCATACAAAAGTACAGGTTCTATGAAAGACAGAGACACTTTGCGGTTATTGTTAACCAAAATGACAAATTTGAGGTCGATTAATATGTAAGTATTTGTAAATAAATAAATATACACAGGTCTGGCTGGTATATAATGATAACAAAGGTAGCTAGTTTTAGAAAACGAAATAGACGTGCTACCATACAGAATTGGTGTTACAGATTTCGCCTACTCTTCACCAAAATCAGACAGCGAAGAAGGGTAATGACATTTTTACAGTTGCGAAGTGCCGTATTAGAAGCCCAAATATTAACCTCAAGGTGCGGGTTAATCCAAAGCTAGTGAGTGTCTTCATTCTGATCTGGAGTTGTTTACCGTGCACTCCACGCAAACAGAGGTGGAAGAGTGACTATGTGTAGTTTAACTGTGGTGGTACCATCTGGAGATATTAATCAGATACTTGGTACCCAGTGAAGATGACAGATAACCGATGCGGGATAGGTCGCGTGGCCCTCAACAAAACATACAATGAAATAATGGTGAAACGAAATGTTGCGTCTCCGCGAAGCATTATTTTAGAAACTAAAGACTGCAATCGATCTGAGAGGGTAATAATAGACAGTCTAATCCTACCAGAAAGAGGTGTCTTATACACTGTGTACCAACGACAGACAGCTGGCCAAAAAGAACAATACGAGTCTAGGGGGTACCATAGATCATATGGAGGTAACAGCTTCGATTCCGACGGGGTTGTGTGGCGGAAATATTGGTTGTGTTAAATAGCTGTGGTGGAGTTTACATCTCCGATCAACATGTTTTGAGAGGCCTAAATAGGCAGTAGTTTAAAGAATTCAAGTATATTATTACAAGTTAAATTACATAATAAAATAGGGATGTGATTATCGATCAGTATGGTCACTGTTAATTAAAATTTAAAAAGTAAAGTTCGACAAGAACATTCAACTTGTCTAAAACACGCGTATAGTGGTTTCGGTGACAACCTTTTATCTCCATTAGGTTGGGTAATTTGACCAACCAGAAGAGACGAGTCCATGTCTTTATACAAGTATTACGTTATTATCCATTTTGACCACTTTGCACCGTTTCACAATAGTGGATCAGCAGTTTGACTGCTAGACATCTTTTGATGAACGTTAGCTATCAGTATAATAATGACACAAGCAACGATTGACTTGAAACAAGTTCATCGCGAGATGGTGAATATGGCGCTGACTATTATTAGTTCCTACAATTACAAAAAGGCAAATAACTCGACGTTGTCTGGTTTAGTCGGTCAAATAGCCAAACAACAATCTGTGTTGTTCACGAGACTAGAAGACAGTATCAAGCCCGAACATGTTTTCCAAGTCTTTGTTTTAGTCAGTGATGAATTCTTTAGTGATAACGTCATCAACTATGGGAGAATAATTATGCTGTTTACCTTTGGCATGCGTCTGGGTAAGCATCTGGTTGATAATTCTTACAACGCCGATGTGAATGTCCAAGACCTGGAAGAGGACTTCGCTAAATCTGTAGGCGAATATATGGCTGATAAACTAAGTCCTTGGATACTTCAACAACAAGGTGGTTGGCGGAATTTCTATGCTTTGACTGCAAACAAAGAAATTGATTAAAAACAGGCTTAAATCCCAGTATTTCGTTATTCTTGTGAGTGTGAGAGCGCTTGATTGTGGATATATAATACCTATAGTAAACCCCTTTGGGTAAATTGTGAGAGGGATTCGACACGTTGTAATGGCAAGTGGTAAAATTGTGACAGTCAGTGGGGAATCTGTGAGGTTAATTGGTCAATTTAATAAGTTGTGAAAGCAAATGGGGCAGTTGTTAGGGCAATTCGACAAGTTGTGAAAGCAAATTTCTTAGTTTGCTATAATTTTTTCTCCTTTTGGTTAATATTCCTTCATTTGGCTATCGTATTTATTACTTTGGCCAACTTTTTTCTTACTTTACCATACACATTTCTTAATTTGGTTGATATTTTATTCACTTTAATTTGTATCTTTTTCATTTTTGGTAATATATTTTCTTACTTGGTCGACAAATTTTCCTATTTTTTTGTAAATTTGGATGGCATATTTATAAGTTTGGTTGAAATATGTGTTTACTTGGCCAATATTTTTCCCATTTGGCTAAATATTTTCCTATTTAGGTCGATATTTTCTACCTTTGGTTAATAATTTTCTTCGTGTGGGTTAACAAAGTTTCCTACTTTTCATAAATTTGGCAGAGCTTTTTATAAGTTTGGTCGATATTTTTTCACATCTGGTTAACAAAGTTTCCTATTTTTCATAAATCTACCGGAGATTTTTATAACTTTGGTCGACATATTTCTATATTTACCCAATATTTTTATTACTTTGGTCAGCATGGATGATATATTTATAAGTTTGGTCAGCCTTTTAGTTGATTTGGCTGCACTTATTTTCCTAGTTCGGTCGACATGTTTCTTAGTTTGATCAATATTTTCCCCTTTTGGCTAACACATTTTCCTGACTTTTATAACTCTGGGTGAGCTATTTTTTACTTGGCCACTATTTTTTCCTACGTTTTATAATTTGTTGAGCTATTTATGTATTTGACCGACCTTTTTCCCATTTCGGCTGACAAATGTTTCTACTTTTTATAAGATTAGATGAAATATTGCTCTCTTTGGTCGATATTTTTTCTCATTAGGTTAACAAATGTTCCTAATTTTTTTATAATGTTGTTGTAAATATTTCTTTACAGGGTCAATATTTTTCTCATTAGGTTAACAAATTTTCCTATTTTTTATAAGTTTTGACGAGACATTTATAAGTTTGACCGATATTTTCACATTTGGCTAACATTATTTCCTTCTTTTTATGAAATCGGACGAGGCATTTATAATTTTTACCGATATTTTTCACCTTGGTTGTAGACAATGAGTATTTTCTGCAATCTATAGTAGGTGTGGGTAATACACAAAGTGAGCAAGCAGAATTAACTGGTTGTGTTACTATGGTCGTCAGCGTATTTAAAATGATAATTTTAACTTTCTCGGTACTGTGGTAAAGAGGTAATTGCATAATTACGTTTATATCTGTTGTTCTCAATCAGAGGCCGAAAAAAGCATTGTCTTGTCCTGTTGTATTGACTCTAGACGCAAATGCTGTTGGTAACCCAGTGTCAATCTTAGTAACTTGTAGGTGTTGTGTCGTTCATAGAGCCTATACTTGTGTATGGATGTAAAGCGCGACAGGCTGAAATTTGTTGTTAGAAAACACATGTATATATATTCATATATACATATACTACGAAAGCATATTTTGAAGCCTCAAAATTTGACTTCTTCAGACATTACATTAGTTTTCATGGGGGACATGAATGCATAGGGTGATTTAAATATAACCAGATTTACGTTTCCAATGAGATAACACACAGACTATGTTTTCGTTGAAAATTCGCTGTTTTCTCTAAGCAGACTGTCACTTTTGTCACAGCCAGTGTATATGGTCATGTGTTTGTTATGGGTATTATTAACGTAAATGTTTATTCTGTTTGTAGTGTAAGGGTCCTTCTCTTCCATCGATAAGTTTTAAAAAACCAATGACCAAGCCCTATAAGACACATATGACAACCGCATCTATCCTACTTCATTCATGTAAATTTGGTCCACAGTGTCCACTTTGGTAAGATTTTACAACAATAGACTGGAGCAGGAAACAGGAAACGTTACGTGAATAACGATACACCGAGAGTCAATACGCTTGGATTTGTATTCTCACGACACTTTTACTATGTATCTATGGTTGTTTCCTGACAGGCTTCATCAATCAGACTCCCATCAAAGGATGGCGGCATGCACAAAATTGTTGGCAACAATATAGAATAGCTTGTGGGCGCTTGGTTTAAGTGTTAGTCTGTTACGCTGACGTGAGGGGCGATCGGTGTATTTTGGTCGCAATATAGAACAGATAGCGGTCACGCTATTTAACAGTTAGGCCGTTACGCTGACATAATGGCATGTTGTGTGTACCATTCGTATGTAACTAATACACCAATGTATTCATACCGTTGTGTCCCGGGAAGGTTAACCCAGTCAACAAATGCCCGCAGAAGTCGGATGTGTCGGCCTAACAGCGCAAGAACGCAGCTCTGCTGTAAACAGGCACAACGCAGTCACATCCGGAAAAAAAAATCAAAACAAAAATCCGGATGAACGCAGAAGAAGAAGAAGATACCGTTGTGTTTTTCACTTATTTGCTAATGTAACACTGGTGTTTTTTACTTTTTGTTTTTTTGTTTTTTTTATAATTTTATACACATCACTGTATTTATTTTATTATGCAATTTAACTTGTAATAATATACTTGAATTCTTTAAACTACTGCCTATTTAGGCCTCTCAAAACATGTTGATCGGAGATGTAAACTCCATCACAGCTAATTAACACAACCAATATTTCCGCCACACAACCCCGTCGGAATCGAAGCTGTTACCTCCATATGATCTATGGTACCCTCTAGACTCGTATTGTTCTTTTTGCCAGCTGTCTGTCGTTGGTACACAGTGTATAAGACACCTCTTTCTGGTAGGATTAGACTGTCTATTATTACCCTCTCAGATCGATTGCAGTCTTTAGTTTCTAAAATAATGCTTCGCGGAGACGCAACATTTCGTTTCACCATTATTTTATTGTATGTTTTGTTGAGGGCCACGCGACCTATCCCGCATCGGTTATCTGTCATCTTCACTGGGTACCAAGTATCTGATTAATATCTCCAGATGGTACCACCACAGTTAAACTACACATAGTCACTCTTCCACCTCTGTTTGCGTGGAGGGCACGGTAAACAACTCCAGATCAGAATGAAGACACTCACTAGCTTTGGATTAACTCGCACCTTGAGGTTAATATTTGGGCTTCTAATACGGCACTTCGCAACTGTAAAAATGTCATTACCCTTCTTCGCTGTCTGATTTTGGTGAAGAGTAGGCGAAATCTGTAACACCAATTCTGTATGGTAGCACGTCTATTTCGTTTTCTAAAACTAGCTACCTTTGTTATCATTATATACCAGCCAGCCCTGTGTATATTTATTTATTTACAAATACTTACATATTAATCGACCTCAAATTTGTCATTTTGGTTAACAATAACCGCAAAGTGTCTCTGTCTTTCATAGAACCTGTACTTTTGTATGACTGTGAAGCGGGCGCAATGAGCAGACAAGATGAAAAACATCAGTGAAGATGTGGTGAAAATATACATATCAAGACCAGATAGAACAACAAATAATCAAGTCCCACTAGAAACAAAGGAAAAACAGTATCTACAACACACTTTTCTTCCACTCTTAATGTTTAAGTTTGAGCGACATCTGTCTTTTCTAACGTGTGACATGTGGAATTGTGTCCTTAGAAATGACCTTGAATATATCTTCATATATACATATGATATGAAAACATATTTTGAAGCCGCAAATGTGACTTCAGACATTATACTAATTGTTGAATGAAATATGAACGCCAAGGATGAACTACATGGGTACCAGTTAATGAATGTTTGTTGTTTATTAGTAATTTTTTTAGTCATTCTTCTTGTTTCCGATCGGTACAGCCGTACTGATTTCACATTAAAGCTAAATATTCAAATACTATTCAGAATGCTTCTGTTAAATATGTTCACAAGAACTGACATTAACATAGTTTTATGCTTTTCTCACGCCGGTAGATCTCCGTTTTTTCGTCGTTTTATTAAATATTTCTAGTCAAATGTCTTCATTTAATTTCTGTAATAAAATAACTTCATCTAATTTAAATTGTCAACTGCCTTCATATAATTCATGTAATCAACAGACACTGCGCAGGCTCTGTAATATTTAGTGGAGGCGGTTGTTGCACACGGTGAACAACTAGGGTTAGAATTAAATTATAAAACGACACGGGTTATGATTGTCACTATGAAGAACGAAATACCACGATGTAATATACGTGTAAATGAGAATATTCTGAAACAAGTGAATAGCAAGATGAAAAACATAGCGACCAATAAAAAGATGGCAATTGCTACGAGAAAAAGAGTGTTGCGATGCTACATAGAACCTATGCTTTTGTATGAATGTGAAGATACTGAGCAGTCACGCTGAATCTGCTGGCTTGGAACTGCGGTTTCTGAGGAAAATGCAAAGCGATACCGCTGCATTCGCTTCTCTGGCACCTATGTTGGGTATAGTTAGCGACCAGGGGCGTGATTTGAACCGCCAATGATACCACCTAGCTGCGTTACATACTCGCCCACTGCAACACTACCCCACCACACAGTAGGTTTCGACCCTGACAAGCGCTATGGCAGCAACTAGACACCGTTGTTATACATTTACGGCTTAGTATACACTTAAAAAGAGCCGCCTAGGGTAGACACCCTTATCAACCAGGTGCGTGTTTCGACTCTCAAATGATGCCTACAACACCACCTATCTCCGTTACAACCTTGACTACTACTACTACACTACTCCACCACACAGTAGGACTCGAACCTATCAAGCGCATTGACAACAACTAGACACCCCTGTTACACACTGGTGATATCCCACCACATCCCCTATGCCCCTCTACGCACCCCATACACTTACCAACGATAAAGAATCGAGCTTCGAACCTATCACCTCCATATGAGGGGGCCTATGGTACCAACTAGCTTGTGTACGTCTATACAAACGGGAAGATAATTATTATTTTTTTTTTCTTCTTTACCATGGCTGGCATCTCCAATGCGTCAGTGTTACCATACAAATGTGAAGACAAGGAAGGGTTATACAGCTGGTCACAGCTTGTGAAACAATTAGGAACGATGCCGCCGCCGTTATCGAACTCATCTTTACTGAGCCTACCCACCTAGTTCAATTGATCTTTTCCTTTGTTACACATACTCCGATTAATATCACCAACTACCTTGAATAATTTACCGCCCATTTACATTCTTTTTTAACCCACAGACAATCAAAAAAAAAATATCGATCTAGGAAAAACACGAAGAATAGTCGACCGGGTGGTATGAATCGTCATACCACGCGGCATCGTCATAACAAGCGGAACCTATCTGGTCCGACCGACCCTGCTCACTACCCTGCATCCCGACACTGCCCTCACTCTACCACCCGACTCCGCTTGTTTGTCGACCACCTGACACCTCTTGTTTGTCGACCACCTGACACCTCTTGTGTCGTCTATACAAACGGGAAGCTAATTAATGCATTACACCGGCTGACATATTCTAAATGAATTAGCAAACCTGGCGCCATAGTTCAGTTGATCTTTTCATTGTTAACCCCGATGCTCTGATTAAAAACGACAGCTGACACTTACAAAAATAGGAAGGAGCTGGAAGGCATGAGGCAGACCACAACTCGAGGGCGAGGGAGGCAGTGGCAGCCCTCGTCATCCCTCACCAACCCTCACCAACCCTCGTCATCCCTCACCAACCCTCACCAGCCCTCACCATCTCTCACCATCCCTCAAAAAATCGCCCTCATTCCGATGGATAGAGACCCCCTACTACTACTTACCCCTACAATATATATGGTTGGCATTCCCCTACAATATCTGTCGTTGGCATATCTCTACAATATCTGTCGTTGACATACCCCTACATTATCTATTGTTGATATACCTCTACAATAAATATACTTGGCATACCCTTACATTATCTATCGATGGCATATCGCTACAACATCTATCGTTGGCATACCCCTACAATATCTATCTTTAACATACCCCTACAATATCTATCTTTGGCATACCCCTACAATATCTATCTTTGGCATACCCCTACAATATCTATCGTTGGCATGCTCCTAAAACATCTTTCGTTGGCTTACCCCTACAATATTTATCGTTGGCATGCCCCTACAATATCTATCATTTTCATACCCCGAATATATCTATCGTTGGCATACCCCTTCAATATATTGTTAGCATAACCCTACAATATATATCGTTGAGTATCCCTGTAATATCTATCGTTAGCATACTCCTACAATATCTATTGTTGGCGTACCCCTACAATATCTATCGTTGGCTATAGCCCTTCAATATATATTATTTAGTATCCCTACAATATATATCATTGAGTATCCCTACAATATCTATCGTTGGCATTCCCCGAAAATATCAATCTTTGACACACCCCTACAATATCTGTTATTGGAATACCCCTACAACATTTATCGTTGGGAACTACTACAATATCTTGTTTCGTTCGCTTGAAATATGTCTATAACTGCAATCCAACCTGTTTCTTCAGCCTTGGTTAGATTTTAGGTCCGTGGTTTTTGTATGTTTTATTCTGTTTCTGTCTGTGCGCTCTTACGAGTGAGTCCTAACTCGGACTGGTTATATAAGCACGTGCATCTGTGAGGACAGCTGGGGGATTGGTCGGTGAGTTATCCTTGTTTCCGACTCCTCTGGTGGTTCCTTTGTTCAGTGTTGGCTTCTGGCTCTCTGTTTTGCTAGGATGCAGTCCTTATATAGGCTCTTTGTTTGCTTTTCTATTAGCTTTCCTCTTGCTCTGAGTTTGTGTCAACTCCTTGGAGTTTTCATGGGTTTTCTTCATCCATTTTTTTCTCTGATGAGTCGCATTTCCATTTGATATTTTGTATTCCATGTGGGGAGGTCATTTTCGTACTCCTTGCATCGTAGTCTAGCTTTCCTTTCCATCTCTTCGAATTTAGCTTTACATGGTGCTCTCTTCTTATGGTAAGCTAAGGTGGGATTGTCTTCCTCGTCTGTGCTCCAGTTAGCTTCAGGTGTTTCGGATTCCTCCTCTGGGCTTTCTTCAGGTGTCTGGCGGGGTGCTGGTTTCACCTTGAGTTGATTGGCAGTCGTGGTTGGGCTGCTGGTTCTAGCTTGTGGTTTCTGATTGGTCTTTGGTTTGGCTTGATCTTGTGGCTTCTCTGCTTTCTTTTTCCTGGCTTCTATTGGTTTGCTTTGGATTAGTTCCCTTTCAGCTTTTAGCAGGTTTCTCTCTCTGATTTGATGGTTTGTAATATTTCTTCGTTCTCCTTCTTTAGCAGTGGCAAGCGTTCCACCTCATGCTTGATGCTGTGCTGTATTTCCTTCATGCCAGCCAGCAGTTTTTCGTTGCCGCTGGTTGGTATCAGTGTTTGTAGTAGCTTGACTTTGAATTTGGTTTTGCAGTTGAGATCTTCCAGCTTGTGAGATGCACGTAGCTGTCTCGCACCTCCGCATTGCTTCTTTGTATGGTGTGTTTGTGCTAATGGCGATCATTAAGACGTCTATGTGTCGTTGGAGGTACGGACAGCCCAGGTATCTTGCTCCATACTTGCTAGGGCAGTTGGCACAAACTGAACTGGACTGATTTTTTGCGTGAGGGTTAGCTTTCCCTATTACAAGTTTCCCTCGCCATCATAAATCCATTCCAATTTCAGAGGCACTTGTAATTTAGTCACCAAGTCAAGGACGAGAGGTCAACATTTCAATCCTATTGACCGGTGTAGGGGATGAACCCGTTACATCGGCATCAGCACATCGAATGTGTAAGAACGAGCGTTTTTAATTTCCTGCAATTACCTCTTATGTGTGAGTGGGTGGGGAGATGTGTAGGCGGGGATGTGTATGGGGAATGTATGTGGGGGATGTGTGTGTGTGGGGGGGGGATGTGTTTATGGGTGGAGTTTTGTGTGGGAGCGGAGATGTGGGAGAGGTGGGGGAGGTGTGGGATGTGCAGGTGATTGAAGGATGTATGCGAGGATGGGGGATGTGTGTTTGGCTGGGTGGTTGGGGTGTGTGTGGGTGGGAGGGTAGATGAGAGATGCATGTGTTAATGGGCGCGTGGGTGTGAGATATATATATATATATATAATCAGGAACCTTGGAATGTGATCAACATAGAACAATTAGTATAATGAGTCACATCACAAAGATTTTGCTAAGAATTATCATGCAAAGAGTGAGGAAGAAGATACAACCTGAAATAGGGGAAGAACAATGCGGGTTTGTAGAAGGAAAGGGTACAGTAAATGCTGTGTATATGCTGCGAACAGTTATTGAACGTGCTATAGAAGTAAACAAGGATATACATCTTTGCTTTATTGACTATACAAAGGCTTTTGATAGAGTTAGACATGTCAACATGGTGGATATGCTTGCAGATCTACAAATTGATGGGAAAGACATTAGACTTATAAAAAACATATATTGGAAACAACAAGCTGCAATAAGGATTGATAATGAAGTGGGACAGTATCAGCCAATTAAGAGAGGTGTTAGGCAGGGATGTGTGATGTCTCCAGATCTTTTTTCCCTGTACAGTGAAAATATTTTCAGAAATGTAGAGGATATAAATGGAATCAGCATTGGTGGAAGAAACATCAATAACATTAGATGTGCAGATGATACAGTATTAATCGCAGACAAGGCGCAGGACCTGCAACAATTAGTAGATGCGGTTGTTGTACACAGTGAGCAACTTGGGTTAGAATTAAATTGTAAAAAGACTCAGGTTATTGTCGTCACTAGGAAGAAAGAAGTGCCACAATGTAATATACAAGTCATCATCATCATCTTCCACTTATGCCGTCAAGCGTCGTGGGGAGGAATAATTTGAGTTCCAGCGCCCGGTGGACGGCACTGGATACAAGTAAATGGAAATATTCTTCAAAAAGTGAATCGGTACAATTATCTTGGAACAGTCATAACATCTGATGGGAGATGCCTTGAAGAAATTAGAACAAGAATCGCCATGGCGAAAGTAGCCTTTAGCAAGATGAAAAACATTCTGACTAATAAAAAGATGTCAATTGAAACGAGAAAAAGAGTGTTGATGGGATACATAGAGCCTGTTCTTTTGTATGGATGTGAAACTTGGACAATGAGCAGTCAAGCTGAAAAACATCTGATGGCTGCAGAAATGTGGTTTCTGAGGAAAATGCAAAGAATACCATGGACAGACAGAAAAAACCAATGACCAAGTACTACAGGAGACAAATGAAAATCGTAAACTGATTAGAGAAATTAGACGTAGAAAGTCAAAATATTTTGGACATGTTATGAGAAGAAATGGATTGGAGAACTTGGTGACAACTGGCAAGATCGAAGGGAACAGACCAAGAGGAAGACCGAGAGGAAAGTACCTGGATGGCTTGGCCACATGGCATGGACGAGACAGGAACACTGAGCTGATCCACGACACTGGTGATCGAGTGAAATGGCGAGTCATGACCGCCCACGCTTTCCGGCATGGCACATGATATATATATATATATATATATATATATATATATATATATATATATATATATATATATATATATATATATATGTGTGTGTGTGTGTGTGTGTGTGTGTGTGTTTGTGTGTGTGTGAGAGAGTGTGTTGTGTGAGTGTGTCTGTCTGTATAGCAGCTAGAACATATCAACTGTACATGGCCTGTTGCACAAACTGAAGTTGTCATCACCACATCCGGATTACCCAAGTCCGTGGGAGTGAATGCTGGTACAGACCGATGGTACAGTCCCGGAATTGGGGTTTTGCTTTGTTAATTTCTCTGAACAAATCCTAGACTACTGTCTATGTAGTACATCGTCACCCGGAAATGATATAGAAGTCCGTCAGTCGCAAAAGAAAACCCACTAAGAATTGTACAAGTGCTGGAAATTCACAAGTTCTCTGACAAGTGTGTCTCCAGATGAGTTGTCATATTGCTTATAATTCAGTACGTTAGCTCTGTAAGTATCTTTGTATCTTTTTAAGTACTACATAATAATTATGATTATTATGATTGTCCTCACTCTACTCCTCCTCCCCCTACTTCTTCTTTCGTTTCTTCAACTCCTCCCTCCTACGTCTCCTCCTCCTACTCCTTCTTCTTCTTCTTCTTCTTCTTCTCCTTCTTCTTCTTCTTCTTCTTCTTCTTCTTCTTCTTCTTCTGCTTCTTCTTCTTCTTCTTCTTCTTCTTCTTCTTCTTCTTCTTCTTCTTCTTCTTCTTCTTCTTCTTCTTCTTCTTCTTCTTCTTCTTCGTTCCCCCTCTTCTTCTCCTGCTTCTATCTGTTATATCCCAGTCTGGCGTAGACCATCAACCTTTTCACGATAAGGACTCCTCTGTCGACTAGTTCATGGTTGGATTTTGCGGCCGACATGCAGGGGAAGTGACAGTGTTACTATGCTTTGTCTACTCTGTGGGCCATGATCAGACACTGGCAACAAATACATATAATGCAATACAATTGTCCCCAACATATAAATGTAATGCCATACAATTGTCCCCAACATATAAATGTAATGCCATACAATTGTCCCCAGTGTTACACACCCATACCTCAAAACTGTAGTAGTTTCCTGAGCTGTTTCTGTATCTAAGGCGTTGTTCCTGCAGTTTGTGTGCGATCCATCACTGGACTTACAGTTAATGGGATATGGTTATTAGTCAACTATCATCGCTATGTCGGACATGAATAGTTCTTGACTGACTGCACCCTAGCCCGGTGAGTAGAGCTAAAGTTAAGCACTGGCAATATATTCAACTTCTGATTTTGTTGCTGGGTTTTGAGCCCATGTTCATTCGCTGATGTATTTAGTTTGTTTCCTCATTTACTCAGCAGCATACCCTCCGACGCGACTGCAAATATAGGTCACTGCAATAGCCAAGAGTATAACGTAAATCTACAAGTTACGTCACCCTACATTAACACTTGTCAACAGTCAATAATACAGGGACTCTTCGGTTCTGCAGATCAAGAGACTAGAATTAAAAGTCGACAGGGTCTACTTCATTGCACCGGGTTTTATCCCATATGGCTCGGTCTCTTTCCGCAGCGCGGAAAACGTCACACAAAGCACAAACTCCGTAGCTCTAGCGACGACCCACAGGAGTCTCCGAAAGATTTCACTCGTGAATCGAAGGACGCGGCCCGGAATCTAACCCACAACCTTCGGAGCCCGAGTTAAACGGCTTGACCACACCGCCACTGAGACCCCCCCCCCCCCCCAAGAGAGACTAGAGTTAAAGTTTATGACTCTACACATCGGCAATTTTCTAGCAAGGTCACGTCTGCATGCCCCTTGTTGTGGAGTACTCAGTTCAATACCCTGTTTTCCATGAACCTCTTTTTTCGTGCCACACGCCATTTTTTTCCCGATCTGATCATACCAAAATGTTAGGCAGGCTATACCCTCTCTTAAGTTACCTGTGTACTGTTAACTGACTCTTGTCTCGATTGTCTCTCAAAATTAAGATCGATGGATGTGGGCAAAGCAGACCAGATTAAAATGTCCCTCTTGATCAACGAGCCAGGTCGTTTATTCCTGGTTGGCACCTTGCGTCCTTTACTGGTCTCTTGTCCTGACCGTGCCACAGATCGCCGACTCGGCACATATTGTAGCATATGATCGTGGCATTCAATATGAAGACTTGTGTGTAGGTTCTGAACATGGCATTCCTACATTTCACATTCCTGCACGCACGCGCGCGCGCGAACACACACACACACACACACACACACACACACACACATATATATATATATATATAAAGGCACGTGGCAGTGTGTTTGTATATATATATATATATATATATATATATATATATATATATATATATATATATATATATATATATATATATATATATATATATATATATATATATATATATATATATATATATACAAAAATGGGAATATGATAAATACCAATGAGGAAATGTTCAACTCATGGAAAGAATACTTTGTTGAATTACTAAATTGTGAAGCTCCAAGTAACACTTTCCCACAGAAAGAGGTTCTAACGTGTGAACCACAAATTGAAGAACCTGCATTTGAAGAAATCCTATATGTAATCACACGACTTAAAAACAATAAGGCAACTGGGGCTGATGGAATTGCTGCTGAATTTATAAAGGCGGGTGGCCATGCATTACATCTAAAGCTATACGAACTAATAATAAAAATCTGGAGGACTGAAGAATTACCCCATAACTGGAAAGAGTCATTATTGATACCTATCTTTAAGAAAGGCGACAAGTTCCAGTGTGAAAATTATAGAGGAATATCACTACAGTCCATAAGCTATAAGATACTATCCGCAGTATTATTAAATAGACTAAAACCATATTCAGAATACATATTAGGTGACTACCAAGTCGGTTTTAGACAAAACAGATGAACAATAGATCAGATATTTATCTTATGACAAATAGCCGAGAAAAATTGGGAATATAAAAGAGATCTCCATAACATTTTTGTGGATTTTAAAAAGGCTTATGATAGTGTCCATAGGAATAGTCTATGGAATGCTATGCAGGAATTTGGAATACCAAGGAAGTTAATCAACATGACCAGACTATGCATGGAAGATACTTATAATATATTAACATATAAAGGCGGGAAATCAGACCCGTTCCAAATAACATCTGGCTTGAAGCAGCGTGATGCACTATCGCTGCTACTCTTCAATTTGGCTCTAGAGAAAGTTGTAAGGAGTGTAAAGGAGGAATGTGATATTGGAGGAACATCCAAGCTGCTTGGTTATGCAGATGATATAGATATTATAGCGGAAAATGAACAAAAGACATTGGAAATATTGACTCACTTAAAGGAAAAAGCCCAACAGATGGGGCTGGTTATCAATCAAGATAAGACAGAATATATGATAATTTCAAGAGAAGGAATGGCTAAAAACTCTGGCCACATACAAATAGATAATATGACCATTAAAAGAACGAAAACATACAAATACCTAGGTACAATCTTCAACTGCTCCAACATCATAAGGGAAGAAATACAAACTAGAATAAATTCTGGAAATAAGATATACTATGCACTATAACATCTACTAAAATCAAAGGCGCTATCTCGTAACACCAAGATCACAATATGCAAAACCTGGAGTACAACGAAAGGAGACGACGCCTTGCTACAAACCTTTGAGAACAAAGTTTTAAGACGCATCTTTGGACCCATTAGGGATACACAAAGTGGAGAGTGGAAAAGAAGAAGTAACAAAGACATTTATGATCTGTTTAAGTCCCCGCTAATCACTGGTCTTATGAAGGCTAATAGACTACAGTGGCTGGGGCATATAGAAAGAATGGAAGATAATAGGGAAACAAAACTCGCTTACACTCAGGAAATAAATGACCGTAGACCCCGATGTAGACCAAGAAGACGGTGGAGAGCTAATATATATACAGACCTACAAGCACTTGGAATCAACGACTGGCAAGAGAGGGTCAACCAGAAAGACGAATGGAGACGGATTATATCTGCAGCAAAGAACCTCAATGGCTCGGAACGTATATATATATATATATATATATATATATATATATATATATATATATATATATATATATATATATATATATATATATATATATATATAACTGTTATTTTGAAAATCATGTGACAGTTTCTCCTTGTCTTGCACTTCTAGGTGGGTGGTTTGTGGCCTTCAGTCTTCAGTATAAGTGAGTGTTCGCCATGCTCTGTCCGTCTATTCCAGTGGATATTCGTTGCTTAACCTGTGTTGTGCACCTTCTTGTCTGTTTCGTGTCCTCTTTCCCGTTCCTGCGGTGTGTATTGTGTGCAGCTTGCAACCAACCTACCCCTTTATCCTTGTGTCATTTTCTGCAATGAGGAGAACATGTGCTGCGGTTGTGTGACATTTTCCAGATAGTTCAGTGACACTTGAGTGCAAGAGCACTATGATTGTTTATGTATATCTGCAACATTCAACGCGCCGCGTTTCCGAGGTCAATGTCCTAAGCGCGTTTCTTATTTTTAGTAATGTTTACACAACAAACGTTAATCCACAACAGGCAAACAATCACGTCCTCGTATTTAGTCAGAAGACATCGTAGCTTGTTATAGAATTATTATTCACGTAAGCACGGTTTATTGCTCTTCTGAATGCAATATTTCATTGGTATTGTGTGATTGCTTGTGTGATTGTCTTATTTGCTGTGTCTTTACTTCTCCTTCGTGGGGTCCTGCTCAATCTTCTCTTTCTTGCCCCATTTTATTCCTACTTTAGTGCCGTCGCCTCCTCCAGCTTCTCCCTCCCACTCCAGTATTAATAGTTCTAGTAGTGATATCTGATAGAGGCAGACTATGTCTGCTGTACTGCCTTGTGAGTTAGTGAGGTGGCGGATCGAAGCAATGTCCGCTGTCTTAAAGTCTTAAAAATAGAGAGGGTCGACTTCATAGCACAGGGTTTTATCCCATAATGCTCGGTCTCTTTCCGCAGTATGGCCTGCCGAAAGCGTCGCACAAAGCACGAACTCAGTACCTCCAGCGACGACCCCTGGAAGTCTCCGAGAAAAATGCACCCGTGAACCGAAAGAAGTAGCCCTAAATCGAACCCACAACCTTCGGAACGCAAGGCAGACGACTTGACAACTTCACCATGGAGACTCCCCAATGTCCACTGTATTGCCTTGCAATTTAGTGAGGTGACAGACTGAGACAGACTATGCCCGGTGTATTGTCTTGTACATTAGTGAGGTGGTGGGTTGTGTGACGAGAAGAGACAACAACGACTACATAACTATCTCCACTTTTATGTTGCTATTTCAAGTTACGTGCATGTCCTTTATTGGACGCCGCAATCAACCTCAGCATATTTTTTATTGTGTGTGATTTACTCAGCAATTAATTTTACTTTCATTGCTTTGTCATTGCTTTCTGAACGACCGTCGTTCATTGCATCGAAATAAACGCAAAACTGCTTCCAAACAGTCTGCAGCTGGTCTCGAGCCTACGACTCGGTATATCAGGGAGCTGTGAGCATGCCTTTGTCGTATTTGTAATCAAATGTTCATGTTGTCACTGTCAAAGCCGTCAGTGTGTATTTATATCCTTTTGGGCTCTGATTTACATTACAAGTAATGTCATGTATATCCTTTGTATGTGTGCTCGCATATCACCTGCATCTTACCGTATATATTTGTAACTATAGTTTATTTTTGTGTAGCTGGATTCAGACATATTAATCGCATTTCCATGTAGCATGTTTCATACACTCGACGCAGGAGCGCCCCAGAACTCGGTGAACTAGCTCCAACACAGGTCAACGTACTCGGCTCTCAATGGGTTGCGTAAAATAAGTTCACGTCCGCAGAGCGACCTGACCAAACCAGACGCCAAGAAATGGCAACCACGCGTCGCTTGCGGTTTAGCGGTTCTCGAGTTATGGTCAGTTGGAGACATTTGTGTGTGTGTGTGTGTGCGTGCGTGCGTGCGTGTTTGTGTGTGTGTGTGTGTGTGTGTGTGTGTGTGTGTGTGTGTGTGTGTGTGTGTGTGTGTGTGTGTGTGAAACAGGTATGTGAACTGTTTAGACGAATACCTTTACCAGCAGGGATACTAGTGAGAGTTCTACCATGTGTGCCAAGGGTCGTAAAATAATGAATTGCTAAAATAACACGTTACTTCAGTTTAAGGATGCATAAAATTTGGTGGAACTGCGGTAAAGCTGTGAAAGTTTAAACAATATAAAATGACACAAAGTAGTACAGCTTTACATAACAGAGTTACGAGACATACAGAACGTTGCGGCGGTTAGCCTTCATCAGCAAACAAACACATTCACAAACACAACATGCAGTCAAGGAAAACTCCTGTGACTACATTAGAAGGTGATGACAGGACGAGAGGAACAAATGCATGGAAAAATGGAAGCAATGAAGAGAAAATGAGAATTGAAAAAAATGTTAATTGAAAAGAATGTTAGTCGAAGAAAATGTTTAATAGGAAAACTGTTTATAGAGAAAAAAAACTCAATGTCCACTGTATTGCCTTGCAATTTAGTGAGGTGACAGACTGAGACAGACTATGCCCGGTGTATTGTCTTGTACATTAGTGAGGTGGTGGGTTGTGTGACGAGAAGAGACAACAACGACTACATAACTATCTCCACTTTTATGTTGCTATTTCAAGTTACGTGCATGTCCTTTATTGGACGCCGCAATCAACCTCAGCATATTTTTTATTGTGTGTGATTTACTCAGCAATTAATTTTACTTTCATTGCTTTGTCATTGCTTTCTGAACGACCGTCGTTCATTGCATCGAAATAAACGCAAAACTGCTTCCAAACAGTCTGCAGCTGGTCTCGAGCCTACGACTCGGTATATCAGGGAGCTGTGAGCATGCCTTTGTCGTATTTGTAATCAAATGTTCATGTTGTCACTGTCAAAGCCGTCAGTGTGTATTTATATCCTTTTGGGCTCTGATTTACATTACAAGTAATGTCATGTATATCCTTTGTATGTGTGCTCGCATATCACCTGCATCTTACCGTATATATTTGTAACTATAGTTTATTTTTGTGTAGCTGGATTCAGACATATTAATCGCTCTCAGCCATAAGCAGATAGAAAGGATGGAAAGGATACAGAATGAAGCTATGCGCATTATTCTTGGATGTACAAGAGATACAGCATGCAGGGCGATGCGCTACCTTCTTGATTTTCCAACCATTGAAGAGAGAATACAAGTTTGCAGGGCACGCGCCTACCTCAGAATTAACGCAAACACACAACATCCACTGCATAGTGAAATTAGGAAGGTGAAGGGCAGCAGGTTAAAAAGAGGACGGTCGTGGATGGGTCAAGCCGAAGACATTCTTCAACAGGTGTGTTCACTTGAGGACTTAGAACCTGGCGAGGAGTGGGTGCAAGTGCCAACAGACTTCTGCACATCCTTTTCAGTTTGCATCCAATTAGATAGAAAATGCAGACAAGAAAATCCGGCTGCTGTTGAGGCTGAAGTACAAGCGTTGATTTTCGAGAATTCGCTAGACGGTGACGCGGTCATCTACACAGATGGGTCGGTCGTCCGACATGTGAGAAGCTCATGGGCCTTTACAGCTCGGGCCGGAGGGAGAATTGTGAAGGAGGACTCTGGTGCTTTCACTGAAACCACAAGTAGCCTGACCATGGAAGTCATGGCAGTAAGTAAAGCAATAACATGGCTCGAGACACAGACATTCACCAGGGCTTGTTTCCTTAGCGACTCAATGAACATGATCAAGAGGATAGAGGAGGGGTCGATCCGAAGAGAATGGTTGCTGCCTCTGAAGCGGTCTCGGCTGGCAAAGATTAGTTTCATCTTCGTGCCAGGGCATGCGGGAGTACAAGGAAATGAGCGGGCTGACAAGCTCGCAAGTGAGGCTACTGTGGAGGGCGGACGCGCCATGGACCAGGCTGACATTCTGAATGCTCTACGTGATGTGAGACTTTTGCGAGAACCAAGTGATGACTGTGAATCTACAACAATGGCCAGACTGCTAGAGCATCAAATTAAAAGAGGTGTGGCCAAACAAGAACACTACGCAGGAAGCCAAAGAAGATTGATAAACCAACACAGAACTGGCGTCGTTAGCCGCTACACGCTGCGGGATTTGCTGAGGAGGGGATCCGAGCACTTATGGACTGAATGGTTCGATGTGCAGCGAGGATGATCTGTCGACTAACTAACTAACTAACTAACTAACATATTAATCGCATTTCCATGTAGCATGTTTCATACACTCGACGCAGGAGCGCCCCAGAACTCGGTGAACTAGCTCCAACACAGGTCAACGTACTCGGCTCTCAATGGGTTGCGTAAAATAAGTTCACGTCCGCAGAGCGACCTGACCAAACCAGACGCCAAGAAATGGCAACCACGCGTCGCTTGCGGTTTAGCGGTTCTCGAGTTATGGTCAGTTGGAGACATTTGTGTGTGTGTGTGTGTGTGCGTGCGTGCGTGCGTGTTTGTGTGTGTGTGTGTGTGTGTGTGTGTGTGTGTGTGTGTGTGTGTGTGTGTGTGAAACAGGTATGTGAACTGTTTAGACGAATACCTTTACCAGCAGGGATACTAGTGAGAGTTCTACCATGTGTGCCAAGGGTCGTAAAATAATGAATTGCTAAAATAACACGTTACTTCAGTTTAAGGATGCATAAAATTTGGTGGAACTGCGGTAAAGCTGTGAAAGTTTAAACAATATAAAATGACACAAAGTAGTACAGCTTTACATAACAGAGTTACGAGACATACAGAACGTTGCGGCGGTTAGCCTTAATCAGCAAACAAACACATTCACAAACACAACATGCAGTCAAGGAAAACTCCTGTGACTACATTAGAAGGTGATGACAGGACGAGAGGAACAAATGCATGGAAAAATGGAAGCAATGAAGAGAAAATGAGAATTGAAAAAAATGTTAATTGAAAAGAATGTTAGTCGAAGAAAATGTTTAATAGGAAAACTGTTTATAGAGAAAAAAAACTCAATGTCCACTGTATTGCCTTGCAATTTAGTGAGGTGACAGACTGAGACAGACTATGCCCGGTGTATTGTCTTGTACATTAGTGAGGTGGTGGGTTGTGTGACGAGAAGAGACAACAACGACTACATAACTATCTCCACTTTTATGTTGCTATTTCAAGTTACGTGCATGTCCTTTATTGGACGCCGCAATCAACCTCAGCATATTTTTTATTGTGTGTGATTTACTCAGCAATTAATTTTACTTTCATTGCTTTGTCATTGCTTTCTGAACGACCGTCGTTCATTGCATCGAAATAAACGCAAAACTGCTTCCAAACAGTCTGCAGCTGGTCTCGAGCCTACGACTCGGTATATCAGGGAGCTGTGAGCATGCCTTTGTCGTATTTGTAATCAAATGTTCATGTTGTCACTGTCAAAGCCGTCAGTGTGTATTTATATCCTTTTGGGCTCTGATTTACATTACAAGTAATGTCATGTATATCCTTTGTATGTGTGCTCGCATATCACCTGCATCTTACCGTATATATTTGTAACTATAGTTTATTTTTGTGTAGCTGGATTCAGACATATTAATCGCATTTCCATGTAGCATGTTTCATACACTCGACGCAGGAGCGCCCCAGAACTCGGTGAACTAGCTCCAACACAGGTCAACGTACTCGGCTCTCAATGGGTTGCGTAAAATAAGTTCACGTCCGCAGAGCGACCTGACCAAACCAGACGCCAAGAAATGGCAACCACGCGTCGCTTGCGGTTTAGCGGTTCTCGAGTTATGGTCAGTTGGAGACATTTGTGTGTGTGTGTGTGTGCGTGCGTGCGTGCGTGTTTGTGTGTGTGTGTGTGTGTGTGTGTGTGTGTGTGTGTGTGTGTGAAACAGGTATGTGAACTGTTTAGACGAATACCTTTACCAGCAGGGATACTAGTGAGAGTTCTACCATGTGTGCCAAGGGTCGTAAAATAATGAATTGCTAAAATAACACGTTACTTCAGTTTAAGGATGCATAAAATTTGGTGGAACTGCGGTAAAGCTGTGAAAGTTTAAACAATATAAAATGACACAAAGTAGTACAGCTTTACATAACAGAGTTACGAGACATACAGAACGTTGCGGCGGTTAGCCTTCATCAGCAAACAAACACATTCACAAACACAACATGCAGTCAAGGAAAACTCCTGTGACTACATTAGAAGGTGATGACAGGACGAGAGGAACAAATGCATGGAAAAATGGAAGCAATGAAGAGAAAATGAGAATTGAAAAAAATGTTAATTGAAAAGAATGTTAGTCGAAGAAAATGTTTAATAGGAAAACTGTTTATAGAGAAAAAAAACTGCATACTCACCTCACGTACGGATCTACAAATGACCACGGAAATTTCGGGTGTATCTACACACGGCGCCGGATGCCACGGCCCAGCGAGCACATAGAAAGAAGGGGACGGGGCAGGAGGCGTGCAAAATCGACCACGACCCCATTGTGCCGCTGGTCCGGGTGGACCTGTGCACATGAACACGCGCACACACACAGACACACTTCAACAGACAAAATGCTAGTGTATGTGGACATATGTACAGTCTATGCAAGAAGAGAGAGAGAGAGAGAGAGAGAGAGAGAGAGAGAGAGAGAGAGGAGCGAGAGAGAGAGAGACAGACAGAGAGAGACAGAGAGAGACAGAGAGAGGAAAAGTGCCTGCGACCTACCACATGGGGTATATTGTAACCTACGAAATAGTCAGTATGGTTGCTAGTCATACAACGCGTTTCAGGAGCCCCTCGCCCGGTATGCATTTGTTCCTCTCGTCCTGTCATCGCTTTCAGTTTAAGGAGAACAGCGACATTGTCAAGGCTGTTTCCACAATAAAATATGGATCAGTGCATGCAAGTACTTAAAATACTTACCAGATTGTGTGCTCCCTAGAAATTATCAATGCATGCAAGTACTTTAAGTACATACCATACTGTATGTTTCTATAGAAATGATCAATGCATACAAGTACTTGAAGCACTTACCAAAGTGCATGTCTCCACAGAAAGTATTAGGATATATCAGTAATGCAAATACCGACCAACAGATCCGGCTGATATTATGGACGCCCTTAGAGAGTTGTGCTGAATGGAAGATTGAAGCGGAACCGCCTGACGAGGCCGGCGCATCAAGACACACGATTGCACTCTTCGATGAACAAGGCAATAACAGGGTTACCTAGTGCACTCTTGGAATCCTGCTCTGTAACGTTCAGGAGTTAGATGTGCACTGTTGGGATCCTGCTCTTTAACACCCACATGTTAGTTGGTGCCCTGCTCGGTAACACTCACTAGGTAATTGGTGCACTTTTGGGGTCCTGTTCGGTAACGATCAATATCGTTAATATTCTGCAGTCTGTGTTAAATGAAAATCGGGACTTTGAAACTGACATGTTTGAGAAACATTCTCGGAACACCGTGAACACATTAAAGACTAATAGCGGATTCCGGTTTTAAATGGATCTTTCAGAAAAACAACATGCTACATGTGACAATCAATCATCTGTCTACCGAGCACTTGACATGGCTGACAGCAAACGACTGTAAATAAATTTATGTCTATAAGAAACTCTAACATATTCAGTGAGGGGAAAAAAAAGTAGACTACGCTTCGAAGAAATCCGTACGGAAAGAAATAATGCATCCATACTACTAACACTTGTGTATGCTCCGTGGCGATGGGCTTACGGGCGCATTTCGTAATCCTGCATACCCGCGTTCGAAACACAGCTGCGGGCGGTTTGACAGCAGACCGCCTTGCGTGGTTTTTTTTTTTTTTTTTTACGAAATGGTATGAGTGCCGTCCTTTCAGAAAGCAATGGCAAACTACTGAACGTAAATTGTCAAGGAATCACAACAGCAAAAAATGATGGAGTTGACTGAGAGTATTATAAAGGGTATGCAACTAACTTTAAAAAAAATTAAGCTAACACTTGTATAACTAAAAACATGATGTTCTTAATCCCTGACCTTACGCTTATATTTTTCGTTTGAAATTGTGCATATAGATTATTTATTTCAGTTATGATTTATTTCACAGTTTAATAGGATGCATGTGGAACAGATCTGCACCATTTGTTCGCTGTACAGACGCATTTAACACAATGATTATGGCAGCGGGGAGGAGGGAAATACATGCAACACACATGTATGGCTATCTTTAATGGATGCTTGAAGTTCTCCTATATATTCTTTCCCGAATCATATTGAAGACAACACTTGTCAATCGTCAAGTATTGCATAAGATGACCTGCACGGCTCCCACTCACCTTCAGTTATATGTGCATGGTCTATAATGTGAGAATCAAATAAAATGGAGGCAATGAACTGCCCACCTCATGTCATAAACTTGAGATCTATTGTTTACGTCAGGGCTCAACAATGTGCGATGTTGAAAGTCGCATCTGCTGGCGAATGCCCCGTTACCTGGCTGGCTATCATGTCTTGTCACGATCTTACTGCCATCCTGCCTTTAACTACCCTCATTATGTTTTATGTTCGCCTGTAGCACGCATACAATGTTGATTCTACATGCTCTATGGTGTGAATTTCCTGTTGGTAATGTTGGTCTGTGTGTTTTTGTTTGTATACTACACACACGTATGCGTGCATATAGATGTACACAAATAAGGGTAGGTGTAAGGACACACATGAAAGAGTAGGCATGTACCTCACACACATCAAGGTAGATATGGATACACATAGGTGTACACACATTAGGGTAGATGTACATACATATAACTATACACACATTAAGGTAGGTATAATGCATATAACTATACACATTATGGTAGAAATACACACATATAGCTCACGCACAAAAGGTTAAACATACATATAGATATACACACAAAAGGGTAGACATACATATAGGTGTACACATAGAAAGGTAGATATGCATACATATAGGTGTACGCACAAAAGGGTAGACATACATATAGGTGTACACATAGAAAGGTAGATATGCATACATATAGGTGTACGCACAAAAGGGTAGACATACACACAGACACATGTTCATTAATTGCCATAGTGACCTCCTTGGGAATATTCTATATTTTGTATTTTCCCTCTACAGAATCCAGATAGTGTCTGATAAGACTGTCTGGTTTCTGTTATAAATACCCTCTGCCACAAATCCTCCTTGGCCACGTTGTGCATGACTCCATCAGAGTGTTGTCTAGCGGTTCTCAAACTGTTGCTGTTGTTGGCAAGAAACCTGGGAATTCTGGTCACTCTATAACAGTGGTTCCCAAGCTTTTAAAGCAGAGGGCCATATCTACTATTTTCGGTAGTTAAGCGGGCCACAAGGTTATAAAATTATAAAAGTCGTGCAATATCATTTCTACCTTTCTTAGCTTTCGTCAACAAAATTCAAAAACTTTAAAGGCAGTCAGTGTCAGTACTACACTGTGGTATCTTTTTGGTTTAAAATGAAAAGTTCATTTAACAATAAATTTTAAATCAGTTTCGATAATCGCTATTAATGTAATTAATTTACAATTGTAACGGTTCTTCATAATCAGTTACTTAAAGTCCAGATGCCAGTTTATCAATGTCTTGGCATAAATCTTTCGTGTCCAAAGTCTTCCAAAGAATTCACGACAAGCAACGTCTTCACATTTTCGCTTTACCATTGTTTGATTTTAAATTTTCCACACTCATATTTATAGGTTTTAACGGAAAATGTTTATGTGAAAAAAAATCTAATTTCAACACAATACTACCGACTCTGCTAAACAGTTGTAACAGACGACAACATGGCGCCTTGCGCAATCTGATTGGTCGACAAGGCTGGGATTTGGGAACTTCATAACGTTTCGTTGCGAAACGCTGACGGGACGCACCGAGTGCATTTTTGAAATTATTAAAATATATAACGAGGCATCGCGTGCCAATTTCTGACAGCTGGCGGGCCACAAGTGGCCCGCGGGCCGTGGTTTGGGAACCTCTGCTCTATAACAATGTTTCCAAAAGACATGACTGTGATTTATATTTTTTATATTTGAATTAATATGTTTTTGAATAACGAAGACACAAAGAATAGATTGCACGATTTATTGCCTGGCATATTTCGCTGCATCTCGTCAGGTACATACTGCAGAAATCACACAACTTACGTGAATTAACTAGATAAATCCTTCAAGCTGAAATATACACATGTTCGCACAGTAATGTCGATTGTCTACCACGGTAATTTTAAACTGACTAACATGTCTTTCTGCTTGCACAAGGACGGCTTACGAAGGTTGATTATTATAGCTTCAGCAAACTTTAACAATCGACTACTTTGTGTGTTGAACAACACACGGAAGGCACTGTTTCTTTCAACCACGTGACCACTCTCGAGCACATGTCTCCCGACCGATGAAGCTGGACTGTTCCGGTGTGTCGGCCTGCCTAGGCTATCATCTTCTGTGTGCAGTATCTTGTCCAACCAATTCGGAATATGTTCCACTTTTTTTTTCTTTTTTTTTTTACAGGGTCGACTTCATTGCACCGGGTTTTATCCCATATGGCTCGGTCTCTTTCCGCGGCACGGAAAGCGTCGCACAAAGCACGAACTCCGTAGCTTTAAGCGACGACCCACAGTAGTCTCCGAAACATTTAACTCGTAAACCGAAGGGCGCGGCCCGGGATCGAACCCACAACCTTCGGAGCCCGAGTCAAACGGCTTGACCACTTCGCCACGGAATATGTTCCGAAACCCTGCAATGTAACTTCGCTCAGTTCTACCTATGTAGATGGCCTCGCATCTGCATGTAAATTGGTAAATACAAGTTTGATTTGGCGTACAAAGCTACAGGTTCTTTTACTGCTGGGATGGGGATCGGTGTGTTTCGGTACCTGATGACTAGAGTTGCAGCACAGAAAGTTCGCCCGACTGCTGTGGTGAGCCTGTCCCGCAGACGTTGCATTACGTCATCTCCTCGGAAGGTTAGCTGGATGAATACCTTGAGTTTAGGTACAGTAGTTACTTCAGGTTTGGGCTGTTGGCAGTGGCGCTTTATAAATCCTGTGGAGTACCCATTCAGGTTTAAGGCATTCTTCAGAGTTTCAAATTCCTCTGTCAGTGTGTCCGGGGTGCATATCTTTCTAGCACGGTCAAACAGGGTCCGTACTAAGCCCCGTTTGTACTGGACAGGTGCGAAGCTCTAAAAATTTAAGTATTGGCCAGTCCATGTTTCTTTGCGGTACACCGATCTTTGAATTGTGCCGTCTGCTCTACATCTCATTAGGATATCTAGAAACGGCAACGCTTCGTTGTGTTCGTGGTCCATGGATAGAGAGATGTTTTTATGTGTCTCGTTCATTGTGGCCTGGAACGACGTTGCTTGTAGTCGTCTGTGGTGATAATTAGTATATCGTCCACGTAACGACGGTAAAAGGCCAAGTTATTGATGTCTGAGGATCTCTTTTCTTCTAAGTGTGCCATGAAGATGTCCGCTAGAATAGGTCCAAGTGGGCTCCCCATGGCCACTCCGTCAATTTGGCGATATGACTTGTTTAGAAAGTTGAATTGTATGTTGGCAGTACATAATTTTAATAGCCTCTCTAGAATAGCTGATGGTAAGCCTAGTTTTAGTTTGTCTCTAATGTGTTCACTTATTATCTTCACGGTCTCATCTAATGGAACGTTGGTGAATAAAGAGGCAATATCCATGGATGCTATGTGTTTGTTGTTTATGTCCATAGTATCCAATAATTCCACCAGTTCGAATGTATCTTTGAGTGTTCTTGGATCGAAGGACTGTCGTGCTGGCTTTAAAATTTCAGCTAGCCATCTCGCCATTCGGTGTTGTGCCGAGTTAACCATGGAAAGGATCGGTCTTAGTGGGATGCCGGGCTTGTGAAGCTTGGGTAGACCGTACATCTGAGGTGTTTGGGAGCCACGCGGTGTGAGCGTTTTTGCAGTGGCCTCACCGATGAGTCCCGCATTCACATTTTATACCTTTTTTTTTTAATATCAGTATTTTTATATCAGTATCACAATTAATATGTTATCGTTAGGTGTTATATTTAGATAGTTATTTGTTCGTTATGTGTTATATTGTGGTAACTATATGTTTTTTCTGTTTTTTTTTTTTTTTTTTTTTTTTTTGCTTCCTCTTGCTTTGAACTCAAGCTTAGTCCATTCACATGCTACTACTTCTTGTGCACTGGACTGATTCTGCTGCTTGTAGATTAGCGTTCCCTTTTATTATTGTCCCTCGCCATCAGGTGTTGAACCTCGACATCAGCACATGGAAAGCTTAAGAAGGAGCGTTCTTATCCATTCAGTCATGCTGGCCTCCGATATGTTTTATATTTGGATAACTATATTATCGTTATCTTGTAGCTGTTGATAACTATGTGATCGTTCAGTGTTATATTGTCTAACTTTGTGATCGCTATGAAGTAAAACAGTAGTCCCGTGGCAGAATTGTCCTCACATTTATCCTGGACACCACACAATGGGTGGTCATTTCTCTTTCCTACCTTCCTACCTTCCCAGACCCAATTGTCCGATACCCATTTCTGAGGCCGGATCCACTTGAGACCAGCACTGGTCGGAATACGGAATCCTGCCACTGCTGGCAATTGAACCCGGAACACTGCCATGACAAGTGAGCACATGAACCACTACCTCCTCTACTGGTGATTGATTCTGACCCTGGTCGTAGATACAGGAGATACCAAGCCCGGGAACAGGCTTGCATATGTTGGTGCTTGGGGTGTTATATATTAGGAGCATTCATTTGCAATCCGTTCGTGCCGCACCGCACGTAATTGCGTACGTTGAACATGATCATGTCATAGTCATGTGATAAGTACTCACCAATGAATAAAAGAGCACGTCCCATGATGCATAGGTTCTGTTTCTGACCGTTGAGAAAATGGCCAGGTTGATCCAAAATCCGCTCAAAGAGCGGTGATTCAGTTTATTTCATTTGAAGGATGTCGACCAGTGGACATTCATCGAAGAATGCAGGCAGCGTACGGTAACAAATGTGTGTCGAAGACAACAGTGACAGACTGGGCACGAATGTTTCGGAAAGGACGTCAGTTCACGACAGATCTTCGACGGCCGGGTCAATCGCATATTGTTGCAACAGAGAAAAAAAAAAAAAAACATTGCCAAAATTGATGCAGCAGTACAGATGAACCGTTGCCGAAGCATAAGTTCGCTAGCGAAAGAATTTGATTTGTCAATTAGGACAATTCAAAAGGTCGTTCGTAAGAAACTGCAATATCGGAAGGTGTGTTCACAGTGGGTACCACGGATGTTGAACGACCACCAAAAAGAGGAACGCATGGGATGGTGTTTGAACCACTTGCTGCGTTACAGAGTGGAGGGTGATACATTGCTCTTCCGCATAGTGGCAGGTGATGAATCATGGTGTCACCACTTTGAGCCGAGCAGCAAAAGAGAGAGCATGCAATGGAAGCATGCTGGATCACGAAAAGCCCAAAAAATCAAGTTACAGGTTTCCGCTGGTAAGGTTATGCTGAGCGCATTTTTTTACCATGAAGGGCTATTATTGGCTGACTTTAAAGAACCTGGTGCCAGCATCAACTCTATCCACTACTTGGAAACACTAGACAAGCTGCAAAAAGCCATCAAGAATAAACGACCCAGCATGCTTTCCCACTGTGTGATTTTGTTGCACGATAATGCTCGTCCGCATATCGCAAAGATTGTGCAGGAAGCATTAGCTTGGAAGATGTGGGAAATTCTGCAACATCCAGCCTATAGTCCTGATTTGTCACCATGTGATTTTCATTTGTTCGGACCTCTAAAAAAGCTCTCAAGTGGCAACGATTTCACACAGATGCAGACGTAATGAACGCGGTAAACACTTGGTTCAGTGAGCAACCACAATCCTTTTTTGCGGACGGCATTCGCCGTCTACTTAAGCAATGGGATGCTTGCCTGAATGCCTACGGCGACTTCTTCTGACCAACCCACGGTGCGTAATTCATTCAAAATGAATGCTTTGTTTAATTCCACCAAGCCTGATAATGTTTCTTTCATGCTTTTGTAATAAAGCCATTGGAACGGGTTTCATATGAACGACCCTTTTACATGACCGAATGATGTACGGAGTTAAGTGCCCCTTTACAAGCCATTATGCGTAGTGAATATATGGTGCTAGCTCCATATACTTAGACTAAATGGCACTTCATGGGCAGTATAATCAGTATCACATCGGCAGTATAGTCAATATCACATCTGCAGTATATTCAGTATCACAACTGCAGTATAGTCAGTATCTCATCGGCAGTATAGTCAGTATCACATCTGCAGTATAGTCAGTATCACATCGGCAGTATAGTCAGTATCACATCGTCAGTACTATATCTGCAGTATAGTATGTATCACATCTGCAGTATAGTCAGTGTCACATCGGCAGTATAGTCAGTATCACATCAGCAGTATAGTCAGTATCACATCTGCAGTATAGTCAATATCACATCGGCAGTATAGTCAGTATCACATCTGCAGTTTAGTCAGTATCACATCGGCAGTATCTAAGCCAATAACATCCGGAAGCGATAGTTGGGCCGATACTCACCCACTGCAAAATGGAGGTGAGATGCTGAGCCTGCTAAATGCTTGGTCCAGACACTTGTTCGAAGGGTCTCAGTCGAAGGATATGAGGGATTCCCTGGATGAGAGGACCTGGATTCTACTCGCTCTCTGCTGCATGGAGGTAAGGTGATGAGCCGGCAGCACGTGTAGCTTACCTCGAGAGCATTACTAAAGGCGGAAATGCGTTCCAATCGTACGCAATGGTTATGACGCCCAAGTCTCTCTATTAAACAAACCAAAAAACTCATTGAGTGAGCGTAATCAAGGGTGGATAAACGTCTCATTAACACAAAATGGAACGCTTGGCTAGCGAATCTATTAAGTGGAAGTCCGAAGCAAAAGCTTTCTGAGTGGATGTCGTCCCATTACAACGAAATGGAACGCTTGGTTAGCGAATCCATTACGTGGAAGTCCGAAGCGAAAGCTTGCTGAGTAGACGTCGTCTGCAGACTGACCGTTCCTAATGTGCGTGTGGAGTGGCCAGTGGTGAACGAAACACCTAATACATGGAAGTGAGGAATAAAAGCAGCCAAGAACAAGACGTGGCGAATCCTTGGGTGAGCCCAGCACCAGGGCGCTATGTGCCGGCTCTGCAATTATGGAAGTCTCTTTGGATAGCGGGGAATGCCCATGGTCTGCCCCTGCCTTCCCTTGAGAGTTGACAGTGATGTCTTTGCCTGTTCTAACTTGACCAGCTGAGATGTGGACAACACCACAACAGAATGTCCCTCGAAATCCCCAGGAAGGCTAACCTGACTTTAAAAAACGCCCGCCGAAGTAGGATGTGCCGGCCTAAGGGTGGCAAATAAAAACTGGCACAGCGCAAAAACGTCCGAGTGAAATGTCTCTCGAGCCCTGACTATCTTGTTCTCCGGCAGGAACAGTTCTGACTATATTGTCTTCCGACCGGAACAGCTCTGATTAGCCAGTCTTCTGGGCACAACGTCCGTATACGTTCGAACCGAAAGTTCGCTGGGTGGAAGTCGTCTGCAGACTGACCGTTCCTGGTTTGTGCGGGAAGCGGTCTGTGGCGAAAGAACCGCCCAATACATGGACGTGAGGAATTAAAGCAGCCATGTGCAGGACGTGGCGATTCCTTGGGTCAACCAGTACCAGAGCACTATGTGTCGGCTCTGCAATTATGGAAGCCTCCTTGGAAGGCGGAAAATGCCCATGGACTGCCCCTGCCTTCCCTTGAGGGCTATCCGTGAAGTCTTCGACCGTTCTAACTTGACCTGTTAGCTCGGATGTGGACGGCACCACAATAGTGAGTGTCCCCCAGGAATGCTAACCTAGTCACACACAAAAACAAAACGCACGCTAAAGTCGGATGTGTTGGCCTAAGGGTTTTCGCCTAAGGGTGCCTAACCAGACACACCGCAATTACGTCTGAAAACACACTCTGGGTGAACGCAGAAGAAAAAGACATCGGCAGTATAATCAGTATCACATTTTTCTTTCCAGATCAATTCGTAGGCCCATGTTAGACAGGATTGACCTGGTAGTCCAGTCAGAGAAATACATCCCTGCTCCGAAAGGATTCTAACATACGAGGGTAAGTTAATAAGTAAGTCACAAGTGGCTGTAGAAAAATAACTAACTAAGATAACTTGAAACCAGTTTATTTTGATACATACATGGTCCCTTTATTTCTCAACATAATTTCCATCAACATTGATGCACTTATCCCAACGCTTTATCAGTTCCCCCCAAACCGGCTGCATAGAACTGCGTGCTCTGTTTTCTAAACGACGTTTTCACTTCATAGTCAACTTCGGCGTCACTCGCGAAATGTCTCCCGCCAAGATGGGTTTTCAGTGGACTTAGCTCCTAGCGATTTCCCGTATAGCAGTGCATAGCTGAGAAGCAAAAGTTACGATGGCGTGTCAATAAGTAAGTCACAGTTCTGTGGGATGGCAGGCAAATGGAAACAAAGCACACAATTCTATGCAGCCGGTTTGGGAGGCCATGGTGTAAACATATATAACTGATATATATTGCTTGATTAATGGGCTTATTTGATGCGGAAATACCTTGAACCCGTGGACGACTTCGCTTCAGTGACTCTTCTGGCTCTAGCCAGACATGATGTATTTTGTTGGGAATATTTCCCAACATGTTTGTTATTTCATGTCTCATGTCTGGACCTGAATAAGAGAATAGGAACATTCTCGGAATATTGCTGTGTATATTGTGATCATTGTGGCTGCGAGAATACGAACATTCTCGGAACATTGCTGTGTGTATTGTGCTCATATTGACTACAAGCCGATCTCCCTGGTCTAGGTGTTACACGGCTTTCTCCGTAACCCCGTGTACTCTGGTGAGTAACGTCACGTGCGCGAGAATTGGTAACGGTTCTCTCCGCGTCGGTAACTTACGGGGCATGTGAGCCGGTCGCTCAGAAAGCAATGGCAAACTACTGAGCGTAATCTTGCCAAGAAATCAAGAATCAACTGAAAGATGCTGATGTTGGCAGTGATGTCCTGTAAAGGATATGCGAAAAAAAAAAAGTGACTACAAGAATAGGAACATTCTTGGAACATTGCTATGTGTATATTGTGTTCATTGTGGCTGCAGCCACGAAGCTTCGTAAACAATCATCAACCTTAGGCAATACGACAATGTCCAGTCAATTGCTAACTTCAGAAATACCCAAAGAATGTATGGCCATCCACATAACATCACTGCACTCAGGTGTAATCCCACACGTGCTCAGTCCCTCTCTTGTAAAGCCACCGAAGTTCCCATGGTGATTATTCCAGAAGCAGTTTGATTAACAATTTGCCTGGATTGTCCGCTAAGCTTTACGTTTCGTCTAGACCTTCCACTCATCCCCTTCTGGGCCAAGCTTTCCACATATTGGTAATCCATCTGTTCAGGAGCCCTCTCAACCCGGTTCAAGATTGCCCTCACTACATCACCGTTATCATAATCTTGCTTCTTCGCTCAGACAAGCAGCAGCAGCTCATCTGTCAGCCTAACCACTGCCTCACACCTGCATGTCCTGGGCAGAACATCCATCTATCAGAGTAGCAGGCAAAACCGCTTGGAGCATAATACAGGGTGTATTTTTAATGACTGTGTGGTGTTTCCTTTTATGTTGCATGAGTTCACAGAGGGTGAATACAAAACTTGGAACGGCAATATATTAAAAAAAACCACAATCATTAAAAATACACCCTACACTTGCCTGGCTTCACAGACAGCAAGGCTGTAGCATTTTGCCCAGCTGGGTAACAAGTGCGTTACTTAAATATTCACAGAAATATAATAATCATACTTTTACCCTGGTGATGCTAAAGTATTCAACCATTACGTTTAAGAACAGCATGAACAATATCAAGAATAGAATATATAATACAACAGAAAGTGCATTGGTTGGTCATATTATAGGAATAAAGTGTGACCCCCCCCCCCCCTCCTTATTTGTCTCCACCAGTAATATAGCTATCGCTAGGAAGACCTAGATGTGGACAGACAATATTAAAGATAGTCTACTGTGGCACGTGATCTGAGCTCCAGCGCCACACACCGGACACAGGAGACAAACACATCCCCACCTCCCCACCACGCTTGACTGCTGGCCAGGACCAGAAGATAACCTTAGAAGGTTGTCTTTGGCGAGCTAGTGATTCAACGACAAGACAACTTATTAGAAATCCTTTCAGGGTACTCTCATACAAATCAAGAGTGTTTCAATGTATTAAATTAGAACATTGAAATGAGGTAGATGAAATATGGGTATACATATGAAAGGGTCGCAATTCATAGCAACAAAGACTAACAAATATAAAAGTGTTTACACAATCAGGAATGACAAGAAAGTTTATGTAAGAAAGAAATGTATATGTCAAAATCACCATGACTACCAGCTGTCACCTTTACTCAAACATCCGAGGATAATGATGTAAGTCAAGTAACAAATAACAGACAGTTTTGCTCATCAAACACTTTGCTATAGACTAACATGTTGACTTCCTTGACTTGGGGAAATACATTACGAGTATCTCTTGGGGAAATACATTACGAGTATCTCCGAAGTCGGAATGTGAAAGCCTGATGGCGAGGGACATTGGTTAAAGGAAGAGCTGATCCACACGCAAATAGCAGTCCAAGGTCACACCACAGCACACTATCTCAGCACACAAAGACCTCACCGAGCGATGTGTCTCTCCTGCCAGACGCTGACTTTCTTCGGTAGCTACTTGGTAATCCATATACATGATCATCCTAAATAGATTCAGTCTATAGTTCACACTGATCATGGATCGGTTACACACTGCATACTATAGGTCCCTATAGTTCTTAAATGCACCAATCTCTGTACTGGGAAAATAGGTATCACTGTTACTGGTAATACACTTCATTCTATCTCTTGTCTAGATTGTCACAGACACAATGTCTCTTGGAATATTCCACTGGAATCTACAACTCCATGTGAATGCTACGTTTAGTGTTCCTTTTTAATCTTTAGTGTTCATTTGATATGTGGTGTAAAAACGAACCTCACCCATCCTAGGTGAACCTTATCACACAGGAATCGTTTATATAGTTTTGCTCAACTGAGCCATGTTCTGGTGGACCCTCCTGATCATGGGCCCAGCATAAACACCATTGTATAAACGTTCTTCTCTGAAGTTATTCATCTTAGTAAAACACTTACTGTTCATCTTGTGTTCTTCCTAACCGGAGTAGAACTTCATCAAAACCAGTGTAGTGCTTCCTCGTAACTGGCGGGGAACCTGTTAGAGAAATAACACACGTGGTGAGAGCACTAGTCCCTGATCCTACAAGCTGAGTGTAGACCTACGGCCTCGCTCAGATATTTATCAGCGAACTAAACTCTGTCATGGAGCAGAGGAGCTCATCACCCCGGTCCGAATCAGGATAAGACAAGGAAAGACTAATATACAGAGTGCAGAACCCCAGCAGGCACCCCACTGGAAGATCCCACCCTTGGACATTTCCCCTATCTCCCAACCCATCCTCAATTTCTCCAAATATTACTTCACTAGCTAGTTTTTACCATGCAGCTGTCTACAGTCGCCGACACTCTTTTACTACTTAACTACAGCGCAAAACACTACGTTAAAGTCCTAAACTCTAACTATTACCAGTCTATCCCACATTAATTATACCTAAATACAATCTCTGGAGTACCTTATGTAACACTGCTTTACTCCTGAATCACATCTACATTTTGCCATGACAGGCACGTGTATATTAAATTTAATTAATCTCGCACACGGTAGATGTTCTCCAAATTCATACAGAGCTAGCGAAAAAACCGTCCGTCTTAGGCCAACTCTCTTGTTTACAATCGCTGTAACAAGTTTGGTTTTTCAAACAGTCTTGGTTTGTTCTAGTGACTTCTTTTGATGTCAACACCAGATGGTCCCAAGGGCACACAATCGGTTTCCAACCTCACAAGAATATTTCTCTCCCCCTTGTTCAACCAACTCACCAGTCTTCTCCCTTGTTTCGACAACCAAAACAAGATAGCGCGTTTCCTGCATTCTCCCGATCGGGCCACAACAACATGCCGACATTTCGTTTGATGTAGGAGAATTCTCAAGGACTCCAGACTGTTTTGTTCTCACCGCCTCCAGTAATAAACAACTTGTAGCTGTGAATCAGACTGTCTTTGTTATCTATATCATCTGATTGTTAACTTACAGTGATTCTGCGACACAAATGATGACTAGACTACATCAGTAGTACTATAAGCAAACACGCTTTTGATGCAAACAAGGCAAAACACATTTGGATATTGGAATGCACGTTTAATCTCCGCACATGATCAGGCTTAATGGCAGGTGGATTAGACAAGAGACATTCATCGGGGCTAGACAAAGACTGTCACACCTTTGACCACGCTGAGTAACACTACGTTATAATAAAAGCCTACCTGAGGGACACGTCAGAGACACGCGAGAACAGGCAGACCATGAGACAACCATGGGAGGGGGAGGGGGCGGAGGGGGACATATAGAGATGATGACCAGCAGTGTGCACAACCAGAGCCACGAGTAGATAGCGTTGGAGACCCACTGTAATCAACGTTCATTGTGGAGACGGCGCTTGATGAATTGTTTGATTAAATTTATGACACGCAGATGATTGGCATTCAACGCTACATAAGCTTACTACGTCTTGAGCAACATTTTACAAGGGTTAGAAATTAGGCACGCAAGCCCGTCTTACATTCTGCCCTTCTAACCATTCATCTTTTGTACAACACTTATCTATTGTTCAACACTTATCTATTGTACATGTTACATTCACATAGAAACAAGTATTGCCAAATGAATGTCGAGAATATAAACAATGCAGATTACCCTGTTATAAGGCAGGTAGGCAATAGAGAGAGAGAGAGAGAGAGAGAGAGAGAGAGAGAGAGAGAGAGAGAGAGAGAGAGAGGCGGGGGGGGGGGGGGGGTTGTGAGTGAGAGATTAAAAGGGCGAAATGTTAGACGGGTCTGTGTGCAAAACTATTAACCCTTTGAAAACAAAGTTTGTTCCTTCGTTGTTCGTTCGTTTCATTCGATCTTTTCATTCGTTTTTTTATACATAATTATAAGAATGTCAACAGTATAGGAGAAAACCTCACCTTCTGACGCTACAATCCACAGTTCATTATATGACCTACAATATAACATAATACTATATGACCTAGAGCTTCGTGTGCACACAATGTGGCTGTGTAGTTTTTCTTCTTCTCCTTCTTCTTCTCCTCCTCCTTCTTCTGATAGTCCATGCCACATGGCGTTGGTGATCATGCATATCCACAGTCTTCAGTCTCCTTTGCTGTCCATCCTTTCTGACACCAATGCTCCACCATGCCATATCAAACTGTCCGGTTTCTCTCTAGGTCTCCCCGTTCTTGTATTTTCCTGTTAACTGTTCCGCTGTGATGACACATACCAGCTTTTCCCTTCTCATGACATGCCCAAAGAATGTGGACTTTCCTTTTCTGGTGCGAATAACCAGTTCTATTTCTGTGTTAACTTCTTTCTAGATATCTCCATTGCTCTTTCTGTCTGCCCGTTGTGTGCTCATCAATCTTCTATAAAATCACATTTCCGCAGCTTCCACATAATTCCTAGTTTGTCTGCTATTTGCCCATGATTCGCTTCCGTACATCAGGATTGGGTCGATATAGCTCTTAAGGACCGTTTTTCTTCACATAGACTGTAATTGCGCAAACATAACAAAAATCAATACATCGATATATATTTCCCCATAAGCGTCACCGAGGGGTAATTATGACTGAATGATTTCAAACAAACATAAATATATCCGTTCATCCGCTGTAGATGTCACCTCACTTGTTGTGTGGTTTAGTATTTGACTAATTTCTTCACTACATTTGTCTACTTTATGCAAAACTTGAGTAGGTATTTCTTCATTCATTGTTTTGCTGTCAGCTGTTTCAGTCAAGTACCAATGTAACTAATACTGATGGAGTGTCTTGTCGACTGACTGTGAGAGCTCTTCCGTCTGTCTGCAGCCATGTAGACCCACGCAGTAGGGCTGGGACCTGGTACTCCCTTCAGGTCTCAGCTGAACGGAATTGTGTAATCAACTCCTGGCACTTGTCATTTGTCTTCTGATTTCGTAGCCTAGAATGAACTAGAAGAGCCTGGAGTGACTGTGCATTTATCTTCTGCTGGTGGGTAGTATGTTGGTGAGTAGTATGTTGGTGAGTAATATGTTGGTGAGTAATATGTTGGTGAGTAATATGTTGGTGAGTAATATGTTGGTGAGTAATATGTTGGTGAGAAATATGTTGGTGAGTAATATGTTGGTGAGTAATATGTTGGTGAGTAATATGTTGGTGAGTAATATGTTGGTGAGTAATATGTTGTGAGTAATATGTTGGTGAGTAATATGTTGGTGAGTAATATGTTGGTGAGAAATATGTTGGTGAGTAATATGTTGGTGAGTAATATGTTGGTGAGTAATATGTTGGTGAGTAATATGTCATGGAGTCTGCTTTGAAGAACTGTAAAAAATCAGAAATAAATATCATAATGGGTGATTTCAACGCAAAAATAGGAAAGCAAAGCGATGGATACAGTGTAGGCAACCATGGTTTGGGAGAGAGAAATGAAAGAGGTTACAGACTTGTAGAATGGGCAAAAGAACAAGAATTGGTTGAAGGAAACACCTGGTTTAAACAACATCCTAGAAGATTATGGACATGGAGGAGTCCAGACAGCAGGATTAAAAACCAGATAGATTACATCCTGATAAGCAAAAGGTTTCGAAATGCATTAACAGTTGTAAAAACAGTTCCAAATGCAGACTGTTACAGTGATCACAGATTAATTACTGGCACATTGAGGGTAAAGTTAAAGAAAGTCAAGTATACAGCAGGAAACCCTAAATATGACTTGTGCAAATTGAAAACTGACAAAGAAATACAAGATAATTTTAACATAGAAGTAAAGAACAAATTTGATTTATTGTCTGATCTAGAGATCCTATTTCAAGATGTAGATGATCAATGGGAAATGCTGAAGAATTCAATCAGTTGTGCAGCAGAAAAAACTATTCCAAAAGTAAAGAAAGTTGGCCGTAAGACATGGATGACTGAAGAAATTTTACAACTAATGGAAACAAGAAGACAGAACAAAAATAATCCTGCCAAATATGAAGAAATTCACAGAAAAGTCAGAACCTTATGTAAGGAGGCTAAAGAAACATGGCTTGAGAAAAATTGCAGAGAAATTGAAAAACAACACAACAGTAAAAATGCGAAACTAATGCACAAAAGAATTCAGGAGATTACTAATCAAAGAACACGTACATCAGCAGGCTGCCTAAAGACAAAAGATGGAAGAGTCATAATAGAAAAAGATCAGATTTTACATGTATGGTCAGATTACGTGAAAAACCTTTATGACGATAGCAGAGACGAACAATATATTGTTCAAAATAACAATGAAGGGCCAGCAATTTTGAAGATGGAGGTTCAGAATGCTCTTAATCATATGAAATCTGGCAAAACCCCCGGTCCAGACAGCGTCACAACAGAAATGATTAATGCTTTAGAAGAATATGGAATAGATAAAGTTACCAGTCTGCTTAATACAATATATGATACTGGAAATATACCTCATGAGTTATGTAATTCTGTATTTATTGCAATCCCAAAGAAATCAGGAGCCTTGGAATGTGATCAACATCGAACAATTAGTATAATGAGTCACATCACGAAGATTTTGCTAAGAATTATCATGCAAAGAGTTAGGAGGAAAATACAACCTGAAATAGGAGAAGAACAATGTGGGTTTGTGGAAGGCAAGTGTACAGTAAATGCTGTGTATATACTGAGAAACATAATCGAACGTTCTATAGAAGTAAACAAAGATCTACACCTTTGCTTCATTGACTACACAAAGGCTTTTGATAAAGTGAGACATGTCAACATGATAAGGATGCTTGAAGATCTACAAATTGATGGGAAAGACCTTAGACTTGTAAAAAACATATATTGGAAACAACAAGCTGCCATAAGAGTTGATAATGAAGTAAGCCAATATCAGCCTATTAAGAGAGGTGTGAGACAGGGATGTGTAATGTCTCCAGATCTGTTTTCCCTGTACAGTGAAAATATTTTCAGAAATATTGAAAATATGGAAGGAATCAACATTGGGGGACGATGCATCAATAACATTAGATATGCAGATGATACAGTCTTGATTGCAGACAATGAACAGGACCTGCAAAATTTAGTAGATGCGGTTGTTACACACAGTGAACAACTAGGGTTAGAATTAAATTGTAAAAAGACACAGATTATGGTCGTCACTAAGAAGAACGAAATACCACAGTGTAATATACAAGTAAATGGGAATATTCTTCAACAAGTGAATAGGTACAATTACCTCGGAACAGTAATAACATCTGATGGGAGATGCCTTGAAGAGATTAGAACAAGAATCGCCATGGCAAAAGTAGCCTTTAGCAAGATGAAAAACATACTGACCAATAAAAAGATGTCAATTGAAACGAGAAAAAGAGTGTTGAGATGCTACATAGAACCTGTACTTTTATATGGATGTGAAGCTTGGACAATGAGCAGCCAGGCTGAAAAACATCTGATGGCTGTAGAAATGTGGTTTCTGAGGAAAATGCAAAGAATACCATGGACAGCCAGAAAGACCAATGAACAAGTCCTTCAAGAAACAAATGAAGATCGTAAACTGATCAGAGACATTAGACGTAGACAGTCACAATTTTTTGGGCATGTTATGAGAAGAAATGATTTGGAGAACTTGGTGACAACTGGTAAGATCGAGGGGAACAGACCAAGGGGAAGACCTAGAAACAAGTATCTGGATGGCTTGGCCTTGTGGCATGGTCGAGACAGAAACACGGAACTGATCCACGACTCTGTTGATCGAGTGAGATGGCAGAACATGACCGCCCACGCTTACCGGCATGGCACATGATGGATGGATGGATGGAGTAATATGTTGGTGAGTAATATGTTGGTGAGTAATATGTTGGTGAGTAATGTGTTGGTGAGAAATATGTTGGTGAGTAATATGTTGGTGAGTAATATGTTGGTGAGTAATGTGTTGGTGAGTAATATGTTTGTGAGTAGTATGTTAGTGAGTATTATGTTGGTGAGTAGTATGTTGGTGAGAAATCTGTTGGTGTGTAATATGTTGGTGAGTAATATGTGAGTGAGTAATATGTTGGTGAGTAATATGTTGGTGAGTAATATGTTAGTGAGTATTATGTTGGTGAGTAGTATGTTGGTGAGTAATGTGTTGGTGAGTAATATGTTAGTGAGTAATATGTTGGTGAGTATTATGTTGGTGAGTAATATGTTAGTGAGTATTATGTTGGTGAGTAGTATGTTGGTGAGAAATCTGTTGGTGAGTAATGTGTTGGTGAGTAATATATGTTGGTGAGTAATATGTTGGTGAGTAATATGTTGGTGGGTAGTATGTTGGTGAGTAACATGTTGGTGAGTAATATGTTGGTTAGTAATATGTTGGTGAGTAATATGTTGGTGAGTAATATGTTGGTGAGTAATATGTTGGTGAGTAATATGTTGGTGAGTAATGTGTTGGTGAGTAATATGTTGGTGAGTAATGTGTTGGTGAGTAGTATGTTGGTGAGTAATATGTTGGTGAGTAATATGTTATTGAGTATTATGTTGGTGAGTAGTATGTTGGTGAGTAACATGTTGGCGAGTAATGTGTTGGTAAGTAGTAAAGCTTTTAAACGCCTTGAGATGTGTTGGGTATGCGGTGCTACCCTGATATCTGTATAGACCAATCAGCGATAGATGGGCGAGTGGTGAATAGCATAACGGCGGCCTTTACTTCCCACAACTCCTCTATCCATGATAAACTGGGTTGACCTGGGAGCCCTAGTAATGTTTTTTTTTAAATTCCTCAACTTGACGGGGATTTGAACACATGACCACCGGGCCGTCAAGCCAGAGGGTTATAGAGGGTCTGGGTTTGATCTCGGTTACCTTCACCCGCACATTCATTGTGTAAGGAACACTGTGGTACGTGAGGCGTCCAAGACGTGGTGACTGGATGTATTTAACTATATCGGAGGCTCTGGGAGTCTCTGTGGCGAAGTGCGAGCCATATGGGATACAACCCGGTGCAATGAAGTCGACGCTCTCGACTATTAAGACTTTGTTTTATGTAACAATGCAGTCATAGTCATGTTTACCATGGGGTAGTGACGTACCAGTGGCTAGCTCACCCGCCACATCTCGCTGACGTCTGCACTGACCCGGACACTGATAATGTTCCACATTTATCACAGATGAATGGTCAATGCCGTGTCAAGTGATCATAGCTGTACGCCACGCTAAGCGGTTCGGGTAACTCTGTGCATCTAGGATAATCTATGATCCCTCTTCTTGACAAAATTTACATCTTGACACCGCCTCTACAATCAACTATTTTGTTTACTCTTGACAAAATATATATCTTAACACCATCTCTACAATCAACTATTTCGTCTCTTCTTGACAAAGCATTCACCTTCATTCCATGCTAAATTCTGTATAGAAAGACCTTGTTGCAAATGTCCCAAACTGTGGAATGGAGTGAAACGGCACGACTAGTAAAGAACACAGAGAATAAGCTATTGTGAATGAGCCTGCGCGGCCCGGCGCGCCATGTGATGATGATCACAAGTATGATGCTGTTGGTGACCGATGTTACTAGAGCCTACACACAAATAGACGATGGTTGAAACACTTGAGGTAAGAAACGTTGCTTCTGCATGTGAGTGCGGGAATTCAGATATACAAATACCAGAATTAAACACCCGTTAAATGTTCTGTCAAACACAGATGACATAAATGAAATATTGCACGGTTTCATGACTGGCATATTTAGCTGCATCTCATCAGTTGCACACTGCAGAGGTATATATCATTTTATGTTTCATGTATTTATTTTCCGCATCTGGAGAATATTGTGAAAATGTCCCATTTCTTCTTCTTCTGCTGCGTTCATCCGGAGTTTTTTTTTTTTTTTTCGGACGTGATCACGGTTGTGCCTGTTTACAGCAGAGCTGTGTTCTTGCGCCGTTAGGCCGACACATCCGACTTCTGCGGGCATTTGTTGACCGGGTTAACTAATGACTAATGTTGTTGACTAATTTTGCAAAGTTCCTCAAATGTTTAGGTGAAACCGATTGTTTTGTTTGTTCCAAAGACCTTTGTTGGTGTTGTGTGTCTGTTTCTCCTGCCACTGATAAGCTCCCAGACTCCGCAAAGTCCGCAAGCCAACAGCGCAGAAACAACTAGAACGTTCTGTATTATCATTACACAAAAGAACGCACTTGATGCGACAATTCCTCCTTTTAATTTTTTTTTTTTTTTTTTCATGACAAGCTGTATAGGTTGTCAGGGATTATGAAACCTTCACCATAGATTTTTTTCTATGAGCTCTTGCGGGGATTTGTCTGTGAGAGCTTGTCCGTGTGGTCTGCCATGGATTTGCCAATTATTCTGATAGATTTACCTTCACCGACGAGCGAATGTATAAAATAGCCGGAAATAAATTGACGGCGCGCCATCCACGTCATGTGACATTAAAGGCATCAATGCCAAGCTTTGGGAAATCCCTGAAAACATTTACATGCTAGCGCCAGAAGAGTCACTGAAGCGAAGTCGTCCACGGGTTCAAGGTATTTCCACATCAAATAAGCCCATTAATCACGCATCATACATCAGTTGTATATGTTTACATAGGCTGAAGGTGACTACAGCAGTTCATATATCCAACACGAAATACCAACAAATGCACACACACATACACACAAGTTTCGATGCAAAGCATCTTCTTCAATAAACTCCGTGGCAATAACTAATGCTCCACATTCGAGTGACTATGTGTTTTAAGTATTTTTTTGTTGTTCGCATATCCTTTACAGGACACCGCTGTCAACATCAGCATCTTTCAGCTGATTGTTGATTTCTTGGCAAGATTACGCTCAGTAGTTTGCCATTGCTTTCTGAGCGACCGGCTCACATACCCCGTAAGCAACCGACGCGGAGAGAACCGCCACCGATTCTCACGCAACGTCACGTTACTGTTTAGTATTTCAGTCAAAGTATACTTCATTCATTCACTTCATATAATATATAACTCTGTAGCATGCACCAGGCCGGCCTCCTTGACGAGTGGTTAATGTCTATCTCCGTAATCACGTATATTCTCGTGAGTAACGCAGCTGCGCGAGAATTGGCAGCGGTTGGCGCCGCGTTGGTAACTTACGGGGGTATGTGAGCTGGTCGCTCAGTTAGCAATGGCAAACTACTGAGCGTAATCTTGCCTAGTACATAAACAGCAGCTGAAAATGATGGTGTTTGACTGCAGCGTCCTATAAAGGATATCCAACATAAAAAGGCATGCACCAGACGAGATGCAGCAAAATATGCCAGGAAATAAATCATGCAATATATTGTTAGTGGCTGCTGTGTTTAAATTCACTAAGGGAATGTATTGTTTTGAATGAGATAACATACTAACCAGTAGTTGTAATCATGACCAAACAGCTAACCAATAGTTCCAAATATGATCACACACGCTAACCAATAGTTGCGAATATGACCACCCACTTCACCCACTTACCAATAGTTTCGAATATGACCACCCGCTTACCAATAGTTGCGAATATGACCATACACGCTAATCAATAGTTGCGAATATGACCACCCATTTACCAATAGTTGCGAATATGACTACCCACTTACCATTAGTTGCCGAATATGACCACCCACTTACTAATAATTGCGAATATGACCACACACGCTAACCACTAGTTATAAATAATGCCAAACACGCTAACAGCTAAAACACGCTGCTGAACAGCTATGTCATAACACAACATGCTAACTAAGAGATTCTATAATAATTAAAGACACTAACAGCAATGAAGACATTGAAGAATCAGTTAATGAACAAGTATAAACATGACCAAACACCTATATCAACAGTTATAAACATGACAAAACACGCCAACAAACAACTGAAAACACGACCAAACACCACAATCAACAGCTATAAACATGGCAAAACACATCAATCGATAGAAGCATGACAAGATTAGCTAATTAACAGCTAAAGACATTACAGAACACACTAACAAACAACTATAGACATTACAAAACACACTAACAAACAAATATAGACATTACAAAACACACTAACAAACAACTATAGACATTAAAAAACACACTGACAAACAACTATAGACATTACAAAACACACTAACAAACAGCTATAGATATTACAAAACACACTAACAAACAACTATAAACTCTACAAAACACGCCAACAAACAACTGAAAACACGACCGAACACCACAATCAACAGCTATAAACATGGCAAAACACATCAATCGATAGAAGCATGACAAGATTAGCTAATTAACAGCTAAAGACATTACAGAACACACTAACAAACAACTATAGACATTACAAAACACACTAACAAACAACTATAGACATTACAAAACACACTAACAAACAACTATAGACATTAAAAAACACACTGACAAACAACTATAGACATTACAAAACACACTAACAAACAGCTATAGATATTACAAAACACACTAACAAACAACTATAGACACTACAAAACACACTAACAAATAACTATAGACATTACAAAACACACTAACAAACAACTACAGACATTACAAAACACACTAACAAACAACTATAGACATTACAAACCACACTAACAAACAACTTTAGACATTACAAAACACACTAACAAACAACTATAGACATTACAAAACACGCCAACAAACAACTGAAAACACGACCGAACACCACAATCAACAGCTATAAACATGGCAAAACACATCAATCGATAGAAGCATGACAAGATTAGCTAATTAACAGCTAAAGACATTACAGAACACACTAACAAACAACTATAGACATTACAAAACACACTAACAAACAACTATAGACATTACAAAACACACTAACAAACAACTATAAACATGGCAAACACGCGAAGAACCACAGACATGACAACCCACGCTAACAAGCAGTTATAAACATGACAAAACTTGCTCACAGACATCTATAAGTAAGCAATCATTCTTAAAACACCAGGCCTGGAAATAAAACAGTAGCAACGGCGTGTCTATGGGTATAGTGTGTAGAAACCGAATCGCTGCAAGGATCCACCCGATGAACAGGAATGTATCAGGAAACAGGCGCATCCGTACACGAATCGCTGCAAGGATCCACCCGATGAGCAGGAATGTATCAGGAAACAGGCGCATCCGTACACGAATCGCTGCAAGGATCCACCCGATGAGCAGGAATGTATCAGGAAACAGGCGCATCCGTACACGAATCGCTGCAAGGATCCACCCGATGAGCAGGAATGTATCAGGAAACAGGCGCATCCGTACACGAATCGCTGCAAGGATCCACCCGATGAGTAGGAATGTATCAGGAAACAGGCGCATCCGTACACGAATCGCTGCAAGGATCCACCCGATGAACAGGAATGTATCAGGAAACAGGCGCATCCGTACACGAATCGCTGCAAGGATCCACCCGATGAACAGGAATGTATCAGGAAACAGGCGCATCCGTACATCTTGGATCTCCAACTGCTTACGCCCTTCCTTGTCATAACACACGCATGGAAGGAATGTTCTCCCGCTGTCGTCCCATGCCTCTGTTTCCACAATCCTTTCCAATTGTCACAGCATGTTCTGGTTTCTCTATTCACACAATGTGACCAAAACTGTTGGCTGCACGTGTCTGATGTTTGTTGTAAGTTGTTTTTATGCCTTTGTCTCTTTCAAAACGTTTAGGTGATTTATTGTTCAGTCCAGGGAAATGTGATCATTCCTCTGCAAATCCACATCTCTGAGACCTCGAATTGTTGTTTTCCTTGTTTGCTAATTGTCCAGGATTCACAGTCATATGTGAAAACTGGTTCTGTGTCATTTTGTTTGCAATCTCCACAGCCAGGTAATGACTGCATACGACGTTCTTACCTTTATAAAATGTGATTTATGTTTGTACTATTGTCTAATGAAACTAGAACACTATATACAACAATAAGAAAGAGACAAACAGCTTTCTTTGGTCATTTAATGAGAAGAGAGGCATTGGAGAACATCGTGACAACTGGAAAGGTCGAGGGGAAGAGAGGCAGAGGCAGACCAAGAGAAATGATGCTGGATGGATTGAGACGGTGGCACGGAGGAATATCAGCAGCAGAGTTGAACCAGAAAACCAAAGACCGAGATCTGTGGAGAGCCATGAACGCCTACGCCAGCTGGCAGGGCACTTGATGATGGTGACTATTGTGTTCCTAGTATTCAAGCCGAGGCCCATTTTCAACGCAAGTTATGACATGGCTATCACATGACAATAAAACACAATTGATGAACTGTCAGCGACAATATCACTACCGCGTCTTGTCTGGCATGACACAAAACTACAACACTTACAATAAGATCACACATGCGATAACTCGGGGTCACTGACCGCCTTCTAGGTGACCCGCTTATCTCTGTGTGTTTCATAAAGTCTAATGCCGATTTGGCTGTTTATTTGTTTTCTTATAAACGGTGACCCAGTTATCAATGTCCTGTTACGAGTAAATACATGTGCGTCACTGGTATTCCACGCATTCTAATAATAACTGCACATTAGAATAACATCCAATCCATAATTTCTCATCGTTATCATCATGTGCCATATAGGAAAGCACATGGGGTCACGGCTAACTGCATCACCAGTCCGAGGTCAAAAATGGCTTCTGTTTTCAGTTATACTATTTGGTCAAAATATCCAGGTAGTTATCTCATTGTTGCCCCTTTGCCATGGCCGCGTCATTATTGCCAGTTATTGCCAAGTATAGAACATTTCGGCTGTCCAGATCTGATTTCACTCTTCTTTGTCTTCTTCTTCTTACAGACAACAATCTGAATATATTTTAAAACGTAAATAACAATCAGCAGTCAACCTGAAGCAGTTATATTTCCATACAGTTTGTTGTCTAATGTAGCGGTAGTCCTGAATAACATGTACTGTTCTGTTTATGTTGGACACTCCTGCCGAAATGTTTCATCGTCATGTTATCAGTCCCGCAGTTACATTCATCAGTATCTCCTATCTTTAATTTATTAAATATTATAACATCAGATGGATGATGCACAACAGAGATTAAGAATAGAATAGGGCAAGCAAAAGCTGAATTTCAGAAAATTAAAAGTATCTTATGCAATAAGTCATTACAGTTGAATGTAAGAAAGAGAGTGCTTAAATGCTATATAGAACCTGTTTTCGTGCATGTCGGTAAATCTTGGAATGTGAATGAACAAATTAAGAACTTGGAAGCAATAGAGATCTGGTTCCAGAGACGAATGTTACAAATTTCCTGAACAGCCAGAGTAACTAACGACTGCTTGAAAGAGGCTAATGACAGTAGAACATTATATACGACAATAAGAATTAGACGAACAGCGTTTTTAGAAATGTTGTGAGAAGAGAGGCATTGGGGAGCATCGTGGCAACTGGAATCATCGTGGGAAAGAGAGACAGAGGCAGAACAAGATAAATTATGCTGGATGGAATGAGAAAGTAGCATGGGGGAATTTCATCAACAGAGTTTATCCAGAACACCAAAAACCTGTGGAGAGATGGCGGGGCAGTTGATGATGATGATGACTCCATCCTGTTGTGTCCCGTACTGAGTTAGAATAGTGTGACCTGTTCTCTTCAGTTGAGTTGGCAACACACGTCATCTGTCTGGTGGACTGGATGTTCTGATGCCCACTGGATTCTATAATTACTTTTTATAAACATCTTAGCCTCATCATGGGCTATATCTGTTTCAGACTGACGTAGTTTTCCACCTTCCTGTGCTCGTCGTTCAGTCTGTTCATCTAAAGGTATGATTCATTGTGAGAGGCTCCGTCCTACCACAACCCTTTTTGATTTCTTGATTTCTGACATAGTCCAAGGAGTGCTGCTCTCAGGTCTGCTAGCTCTGCACTGCTTCTGTTCTTTGCCATGAGACAACTGACTTGGCATCTGTAATGATATATTGTTCTGTATTATTCCCTACTGTGGTTTTCAGTGTCTCTATTTCTGATCTAAAGTTTCTGATCAATTTGAGAATTTGTCTGCTTCAGAAATTGAAAAAAATAAATGTGGGATTATTCTAAATTTTGGTAGAGAAAACTGTTTCCTCTAAGTTTTTTTTTTTTTTTTTTAAAGGAAAATGTAAGTTTAACATGAGCTATGTCCACAATTGTTTTCAAACACATATTGACATAATAGAAAGGGACTGTTTAAAATTATACACATGTGAAGAAACGAAACACTATTCACGATTACTGGATTACCCAGACCCTCAATGTTGAAGAGTTATGGGGCTGTCTCATGTGTGTGTGCCCCTGCCAGGTGGACATTGATTCGAATTCGCATCAAGGCAGAGTTTTACACGTGACCCAGGCTCCCGGGTGGCCGGAGTGATATTGACGAGATGACCCCGCCGAGTGCCGATTGATCTATGAAGTTATTGGTCTAGCACTAGATGACCAGTTGACCGTAAAGGCGTGTATAAGAGTCCTTTACTGTTGTTACTTGCGCCTTTCTTTGTCCCCCTCTTTGTCGCATTTTGTTGTATCCCAGTTTATGCTATCTTTTGTCTTCCCGTGTGTTGTATTTGTTTGTCTCCTCGTTTGAGAATTCGATTGTCTCCGTATTTGTTATATTTGTATGATTTCCTGATTGTCATATTCGGTTGTCTCCTTAATTCGTTTATTTTCCTGATTGTTGTATTCTCTTGTCTCCCTGTGTGTTGCATTGCCTTGCAATGTTCCTCAAACAAAGATCTACTGTCATCAGATTCTCTCAGCCAGTCTGCTTACTGTTTATTGTTACCTGTGTAGTCTGCTGTTCTACGATATTCATATCGTACTAAATTATTAAAGGGCTGTGTCTTTTGGTTTATCGCCCGTGTATTGCATTCGTTTGTCTTTCTGTGTTATTTGCCTTACTGCTGTTTGAATTCATGTTTAGAATTGTCTGGCAACTATCTTATATATGGGTAGGAAAGGTGGTGGTATAGGGAACTGGTCACTCACCTGATATGTGGTGGACTCAAACATCCGGTGTGCTGATGCCGAGGTGGCGGGTTCAGCCCCTACACCGGACAGTTGGACTAAAATGTTGACTTCTTGTTCTTGACTTGGGAACGTATATTACAAGTACCTCAGAAGTCGGAGTGCCCTGCCTGATTGCGAGGGACACTAGTAATAAGGAAAGCTAACCCACACGCAAAAGTCAGTCCAGTGGTCTAGGCGTAAGGACACATGATGAACTCAGTAGAACAGATCAAACATGGCGTGTCAGTAAGCAGACATTGTTTGCTGTTGGTGCTATTTATGTTTTTCATGATGCCGTCATTGTCAGAATATAGATATGACAATTATTTATGAACTGTCATTGTCAGAACGCAATAAGGTAAAGGTTGTGTCTCCATTAGCGGTCGCGCTGGTGTAATAGCTAGAACTTTAGGCTAACAACTCCATGGGCGCTGTAGGACCAGAGTTCGATGCCCACACTCACCCGCTCGGCCATCTAATCCTCCGTGTACTCAGGCTTTGCATACCCACACAATTTTTCTTGCTTATTTCCCCCATCGCCATTGTAGTTATGCTTCTGGATTTGTCTTTTGTTGGTGTATTTCTGTCGTGTCGGAGGAGACTTAGAATTCACATCCTAAAGTTTATTCCGCTGATAGCTGCAGACAGCTGTTAGCAGACAAGGCGAGGTCAAAGACCGGCGACCCAGTGCATATTTCGTAAACAAACATGGAATAGCGACCGTATAGACAATATGTTACATTGTAGTTATTTGTTGGTGATGTCTTATATCCAACTGTACTGTCTTGATGTCGTGCGTGTACTGGATGCGAGGCGTCTGTGTGAAACCTATGTTACATCACCTGTAATGTAATATTTGCCAGTGCGTGGTCCTGCACATCTACCCGCCCTTTGAGAAAAACGTTTAACTGAGCCCCGACAAGTTCAAGCTTATGCCAAATTAAATGTTTCACTCTTGTGGCAGTTGTAACCTGTCTTAGACCAGTTAGCTTCGATTGAAATCTGTATAGAGACTGGAAAGGCAAGAAGAAAGAGAACTGGATAGCTCATACAATAAGTACATACGTTGCACACCTTAAGGTATACTGGGTATATGGTGCTAGGCCATATTTGTATAAACCCTTCGTCTGTAGGTGGATGATGTTGTGAGTATCAAACCGGGCTCTTACAATAGCATGACATCATGTATACTTGCAATCTCTCTGTCTATTTGTCTGTCTCGATTTTATCTTACTGGTTGAGAAATTGTTATCCCAGAAATGCCAATCTATATATATATATATATATATATATATATATATATATATATATATATATATATATATATATATATATATATATATATAGCTTTATCTGTGCCTACATGTCCTCCATCCCCTTCTATTGCTGTAAATACAACATACGGATGTAACTACGTCAGGCTGTCACTCTCTTCCATCTCTATAATGAAAAATAATTTGTGGCACTTCACTTTCAATGGCCGCCCGAAACGATCCTCTGTAAGACACGGCAATAACCGTTGGATCTGCTTACAATTACCCAAAGAAGGCCCTGTTGCGGCAACTCGTGCGCACGTGTGCGCTAAATGTTTCAGATGTCACGTGACAGATATCCACCATTTGGGAGAAAACATGAACAGTCTGGGTCACTGAGTGCCGGTTCATTGGATTTAGGCCCAGGCAAATCCAGATGTCAGTAGTAATCTAGGGGCATTAAGTACACTAGGGCAACCCTCGGGGCCATGGCAATAATACGATTGGTAAATATGTAGGTGTTGGTTGGAACTCCGGGTCAACACGTCTAACAGCGAAAGTTGGTCTGACCTGTCGGATGTAGGCGCGCTGCGTTTGCCTGGGGCTAGGAAGTTTACCTGCGGACACTGTGTCCCTCAGACAGGACTTAACTCTTAAGGGAAGTCGGTACATTCATGGCCAATAACTGTTTACAAATCGTATTTTCTTTTGTTCGGGTTATAGCTGGTGTATATTTGTTATAATATATGATCGCCTAAAACGATTTACTATTGTTCAGGTTATAATTTGTATGTAATTACTTATGTATTTTCTATGTATTTACTTTTTACGTTTTCACCACTGTTACCAGCACTATTCAACAAGTATACGGTGCCGATCACTGAACAACAGTTGGGCGGGAGGGGTAGGACTCTGTCATTAGCTGACGACATTCCCGTGTATCGACAGGGTCGAGATAGACAGGAGGTTGCCAATGATATGCAGGACGAACTAGATCGAATTTCCTCATGGTTTGCTGATGTCGGTGCCCTTGTCAACCCTGGAAAGGCATCGGTTACATGGTTCTCCCTAAACAACCATATTGTGAACACAGACCTGCCAGCAGTATGAATGGATGGGAGTATTTTGAGTAGAACCCAGTCAATTACATATCTTGGCGTGAGGTTTGATCGAAGCCTGTCCTTCAGAGATCATGTCGATTATGTCATAACGAAAGCTCGAAAAGGTTTGTCAGCAATGATAGTCATGGCGACTGCCAATATCGAGCAAAGACTGCTAATACTTCTGTTCCAAGGACTGGTGCTTTCACGCATCAAGTATACCCTGGCCATCCTCACTGTCAGCCCTACACAGATTGGAAGACTTGAAAAGGTACAAAACGAAGCCATACGCATCATTTTGGGCTGCACGAGAGACACCAGCTGTGTAGCAATGAGATACCTCCTTGACTTCCCGACAATGGAACACAGGATCAAGATCTGGAGAGCTCGTGCATATTTAAAAATAAGTGCAGATGAGCAGCACCCTCTGCATGACGCTATATTCAGAGAAAAGGGTGACAGGCTAAAGAGAGGCAAACCATGGATGGGTCGGGCGGAATATGTCGTCAGACAGGTCTGCAGTCTCACCAGTATCAACTACGGCAAGGAATGGGTGCCGGTGCCTCCAGATTTTAAGTGCACTTTCACCTGCATCATCACACTCGACAGATGGTGCAGAGAGTAGAACCCTGCCGCTGTCAATGCAGAGGTCAACGCGTTCATCTATGAACACTCAGATAGCCCCAAAGTGCTCATCTATACAGATGGATCTGTTGTAAAGCAGCAGAGAAGTGCCTGGGAATTTACAGCCCGTTCAGCGGGCCGAACCGTTCAAGAATCCAGTGGTGCCCACTCTATGACCACGAGCAGCATGACGATGGAGGTGATGGCAGTTACACGGGCTTTTATATGGCTGGAATCACAGCATTATACCAATGTGTGTGTACTAAGTGATTCAATGAGCATGATTCAGAAGGTCGAAGCTGGATCTGTACGTAGACAGTGGACTGAGTCGCTGCGGAAGCCTGTTGTCCGTAAAGTCACCTTCATTTTCGTCCCGGGACATGCGGGAGTCGAGGGAAATGAACGAGCAGACAAACTGTCTGGCTCTGCACCCCCTGTAGATGGCCAGCCCATGGATCGTGCCGATGTTATAAACGTTCTTAAAGATATGGCGAGAACAGAGGACTTTGACGTCAATGATTCCACATCGCTGTCCAGGATGAAAGACTTGGTAGTAAGAATCGGCATGGCCAGACGCGAGAGGTACATCGGGAATACGAGGTGCCTCGTCAACCAACACAGAACTGGCACTATTAGCCACCGGACGCTGATGCATATACTGGGTGGGGGGGGGGGGGGGGGGGGGCGGGAGGATCTGAGCACCTATGGACCTGTCCGGAGTGCAATGAAGATACACCAACTGATAACTGAGATGTATATACTATAATCTCTGTGATCGCTTATAAACATTTTATGTTGTTTATGTTATAATTGTTATATATTTGTTCTTCTTCCTCTTCTTCTTTCTTGAGCTTGAAATTTATCTATAACTGCAGTATTGTCTCTTGTATGAATTCCACTGTCTTTTTAGTGTACTCATTGCCCACATACTTTATCTCTCACTGTATTTCTCTAGGCCTGACGGTTTGCCTAGATATATCGCATTTAGGGCGCCAGGCCACATATGCACATGGCTGATTTGCCGATCTTGAATTGTGTATACATGTTGTTGAGTAATACACGCGTCCTGTTCTGGGACGTAGAATAATGATTTGTTCTGTTTGTTTTTTTCATAAGATGGTAACTGTCTTGACTGTGTTGATGGCCTTCTGATTGGTTTGATCATTTTTTTTAAATGTAACACGTACATTGGACTGTTCTTCTATAGCTCCTCCCTTAACTAGTCAACCAGCTGTCTCGTTTCCGGGCACTCCACAGTGAGATGGTACCCACAGTATGGTAACCTGTCAGCCCAGTTCAGAATGCAGTGTCTGTAGTGCTGGTATTTCCCAAACTTGAGCACCTCAAGTGCTGATTTTGCATCTGTCAGTAGCACCAGATTGCTATTATGGCTAGGGGAGCTGAGTTGGTGTGAGCGCCCAACCTTTGCAAAATACCCTCATTGCTTGTACATTCATGACCTCTGGCTGCAAAAGTCAAATTCCCTATCTTCACGTTGCAGAACTGTTTTAACTAACAGGAGAATGGGCGACGGCAAGTCTCTAGCGCTGTAAAATTCTACACACACACAAACACACACACACACACACACACACACATACACACACAAGCGTGCACACACATAAACTCGGGTAAGGCCACAGGGAAGAGTGAAGGGTCCGGTTCTCTGTTCATATCGACCAAGATCTCGCTTCAGCTCTTCTTCCTTCGGGTCAACTCGGCAGACATTAGTCTGGTTAGCGAAGAGAGAGAATTTAGTACGGTCTCCGCTGTGAAGAGGTATGTCAAGGACTCACTCATAGTACCCAACGAGATTGAAAGAGCATCTCGGCAATTTTCCACGATGACGGTAGACAGTCAAAACCCACAACCCGCGTTCATTGCTTGAAGAACTCAAACAATGCTGGGATCCAGCCTGTATACACTGATGAAATTAAGTCATCGGAAGCCTTCAAGTCTTGAAATCATACAAGAGTGAACGGTTGGAGTCTATTGGGGTCTAGAACAACAACGACAAAGGCATTTAACGCGTGTTTGTGTTGTTAGCATGAGTGACTTGAATTTGTGGATTAACATGTGAGAATTGTGTCTGTTTGAGTGATCTGGATAAAAGAGTTAATGTGTGTTTATGTTGTCTGTATGGGTGTCATGAATTACAGAATTAAAGTGTGTTTATGTTGTCTGAATTAACGACATGGATTAAAGAATTAATTTATGTTTATGTTGCCTCTATTAACGACATGGATTATTTATGTGGTTTGTGTGTTCTGTACGAATGCCTCAAGAGTAATGAATAGTGTGGAAATTTTGTATTTACCGAAAGCAAAACGCAAGCTATGGTTATATAAGGTAATTGATTGGTGTGTATTGTGGCTGTCAGTTGTACGGAACACATTTTCTTGCTGTACACTAGAACATGTGTGTTGTTGAAGAAGTATATTTTATGGTTTAAAATAGTTTAAAGGCGAGAGTGTCGACTTGATTGCACCCGGCTTGATCAGACAAGGCTCAGTCTCGCCTAAATCGTCGCACAAAGCACAAACACCGTAGCTCCATCGACGATACCCAGGAGTCTCCGCAAAAATTGCACTCCTGAACCGAATGATGGAGTCCGGATTCGAACCCACAACGCCCGGAGAATGATGTCGCGGCTTAACCACTTCGTTATGGAGCCACCCAGAAGCAGTTTGTCTATCCCTTGCCACACTGTCGCCACGGCGAGACTGAGCCTTTAATTGGTGGCAATTGTGTTTAACCAGTACAAACAGGCAGGAAATACAATTGCCTAGACAGGAAAGAAACACGTAAGATACGCGTATGCTCATACAAAAACAAAGAAAGCATAATGCAGTTGCCTAGACAGGAAAGAAGCACGTAAGACACGCGGATGCTATACAGCAACAAAGAAAGCATACGCTATGTAGGGATTTAACGGAACCGCTAGTAGTGTAAGAGCTATGCCTCCCTCGCCATGCCCTCGACTAGAGAGCTTACACCTACACGCGTGGTGTTATACGTGACGCAGTGATGTAAACATGCACGGAAAGTACTCCGTGAACCCGTCACAGGAGGCAGGCCGGTGTGTGACGTGAGGGTGATTGACTCACATGTTGAGTGGAACATGTCTGTGGAGGAGAGTCACCTGTCAGCTCGTTAGTGGATGCGCTGCAGGGGTTGCTCGTCAACGGTGACGAAAATATGATTTCTGTAAAATTACACAAATGTTAAATAACTTTTGCAGGACGCTGCGATCACACCCCAACCCGAGCTGGATTTGTTATGAAATTGTATCTTCAGTAGTTTGCCATGGCTTTCTGAAGGAGAAGTCAACGTTCAGATATAAGCGACCGGTATAGGGGTTGATCCCGCTACACCAACAGAATTTTCTAAGCTAGAGCGCTCTTCAAACTACTGAACGCAAAACTTGCCAAGAGATAACAACAGCAGCAACTGCTGGTGTTGACTGCGACGTCCTGTAAAGGATATACAAATAACTTATCTTAAATTAGAGCACTCTTATCCTGTGGACCAGGTCGACGGCAGAAGGTCGGATCTGTGGAATTACATGATCTGGTGATACATGGCCACCTGGTGACTGTATAGGGTGTATTTTTAATGACTGTGGGGTTTTTGAAAATATTGCCGGTCCAAGTTTTGTATTTACGTTTTATATTGCCTGAACTCCACAGAGGGTTAATACAAAACTTGGAACGGCAATATTTTCACACACCCCACAGTCATTAAAAATACACCCTATACATGTGAAAGTGGTGATTGTACAACACCTTCTACAGACTTCGGCTTGTATCAGAGGAGTAGGAACGTATCAAACCAGATGTGTGAGCAATGTTGTGAGCGTTGGTCTATCAGAAAGAAATGGCAAACTACTGAATGGAAAATTATTTAGATAATCACCAACAAGCAATAAATGGTCGGATTGATTGCCGCACCATGTAGAGGACACGAAGCTAACTCGATATACCAAACACTCCCAGCGCATGAAGTTTGCTTATTTTTAAACACCACCAAAGAGAGATTCCTGGCTCAAGGCAGACTGGCTTAGGAGTGGACAGTTCACCTCAGGTCCAGATAGGCAAGCAGTTTCTGGATACTTGTATAATGAGCAACCCCTGAATGGTATATTCCTCCCTGAAAATGGGTAAAGGAGTTCATCTCTATCTTGAGTTCATCTCTATCTTCCTCGAATCAGGGCTACAATCATGTGGCCATAGTGCACATCGTAGGAGGATACAAACCCCCTGAATTTAAACATCGAGAGAGCAGACACAACAGGCCGCAGATCAGGCACAATTTCACAAACTGGAAAACGTCACAACTACAAACTTCACCGTGGAGCAAGCCTGGCGAAAAGATTATGATCACCTGAAGTGACTCCCTTTCATGAATATTTCAGCCTATTTATCTTCTTTACCCACTTCAGGGGTCGGAGTAAGCCACTTCAGGAGTCGGAGTAAGCCACAAAGATCCTGATTCCCAGATGTCTTTCTGCTGCCGCGCGTGATCTGCTTACCTCTTACCACACCGTTTGACCTAGTCGGGAGAAAACCAGCCTCTTTTCCCTGACCGTTTTGCCTCTGTCGCCATCTTTGCATTCAGGTTCGCTATAGCTCCATGAACGTCCTTGTGACTTTCTTCTCATCCGTTCGACAGCTAAAGTTGTGGCATTTCTGCACCTGCCCAGCGAAAGCTAGCTCGTCCCCTAAGCTATTTCTTTGTTGTGTATGGTTGGATCCTCCTCCCCTACCTTTCATTGCTCCTGAAAGCTCTACCACTAGCGACTTGGCTGTTGTTGTAGCATTACGGACGACATTTCTCTAACCCTGTGTCCATACCATGTTTGATGATGGTACGCATATTTGGAGCCTCGCTGGAGCTGCGAGGTTTGTGCATTGTGTGGAATTTCCCCTTGCGTGATCTGTGCCAGAGCAGTGGGCTGCTTATCGAGTTACCCAAGTTTGCAATGACAAAACCTGAGAAAATCAACTCAACCTATCAAGCTCGATAATAAACGTATTCCAGAGTCTGGCTGGTGCGTTAATCGGCTTATTCATTAATCTGGTTGCAGCGTTAATCAATGTATTCCTTAATCTGCTTGGAGCGTTAATAAACTTGTTCCGAAATATGATTGCAGCATTACCCGTGGCCACGATTCGACGAGTCAGCAGTGACATCAGCAGAATTCTGCTATGGAATGATGCCATATTGTGATGTTGTTTGCAGTTGTTCAACGATAGGCCAAGCTTGTTAATGTTGTGAAGCCCACCCTGGGTATTTCCATCCTGCTATGACTGGTAAAGGTTTTTCTAAACGTGATTTCTGTATGGCCTTCGCCGTCAAATGTCAAGTATAGATCCCCGGTTTTTCCATATTTCTGTACAGAACTCCCTAATATGAATGTCACATGCCTGTGTTCAGTGGCATTAAGGTGAGTGGCCGTACAATATAAACAGTTCACGAGGTGAAAGGGCATTCACCGGAATGAAAATATAAGGAGATAAACGGGGAAGGGTGTAAGGTAGAGGGGCTGCAAGAAGAGGCAGACAGGTGAAGCGGTGAGGTGGGGTTTGTGTGGATCATTGTGAGGAGGCATAGAATTGTTTAAAAAGACAGGGACAAAGATTGACGGGGCAGTTGATGTTTGGACTCCGAGCTGAGGGGGAGTTGAGTCTAGACCGGACCAGGAGAAGGTCGTGGTCTGAGAAAGTGAAGAATTGTGACGGAGTTTGGAAGATAACTCCGCACTGTGGGTTCCAGGGATAGTGAGTGGAATTCGAGACCCATAGTGGGTTACTTTGAGTCGGGCCTAGAGAGAGGCTAGTATACCTGTCGTGTGGGACGAGATTTTAGTAGCCTTGAGAGGCAGTGTTATTCGAAGTGTTCCATTGGGATGGAGATATATTCTTAGAGAATTATTGTTCCTGGATTTATATGCTACATGTGTCTGTGTTAATTCATAATTAAAGGAATATTATGTGCGCAAATTAACGCTTGTTCACTGACTGGTGTTTGGGTGTGATGCATCTTGGTTAATCTGTTGTTCAACATCACATTGTTACAAGGACATACCCTAGACACAACCATAGCCACTCTATCTGTCACTTAGTCAACATTCACTTTGTGTCAGAGAAGATTTCTGAGGGCTCTCCGGTCAAGAATAAACACCATTTTCAGGAGACAGCGCATTTCAAAAGTGTCGGAGAATTAATACAGAGTCCACGAGAAACCAGATAAAAATAACACTTTTCACTCAGAGAGAGAGAGGATGGACAGCGGAGCGTGTCCACGATATAAACACTGGGGTTTCTCCTGTGCGGGAACTGGCTAGCAGAGAGTTCACTTCACGAGAAAGCCACCACAGGTAAAACCATTGCCCACCCTGAGAGGGAAAGGGGACAGTGGGGGGTTACGCACAGTACACGGACAGGAGTGCGCTGTGGAGAGAATCGTCTGGCGGACAGCAGGCGAAAAAGTCGGCGCTGTTTAGGACAGGTTGTCCACGAAAAATAGACAGGCGCCAAAGGTGAAGGTCAGGTGAACTTGTGGACAGGGAGCGTGTGTGTGTGTACGGCGTCTTCAGAGTTCGGTGCAGATAATAAGACGGAAAGGGGCGCCAGGGGAATTACGAGGGTAATTCATGGTTAAAAACTCGCCAGGAGGAGGGGAGTTATAGGAGTAAAGTGTGGGGAACACTCAAAGGTGACAATCGTTGCTCCACAGAAAAGTAAAAGTTTCTACACGGATTATTGTGATAAAGAGAAACAGAGATGACCTTGTGAGTCAAGGCCGAGAACCAGGGAATTTGACGGAAAAATTTCCACTGAGAATAACACGTTGGGTTTCTACTGAAACTAGGATTTATGTTTAACGTCTTTGTGTGTGTGTGTCATCATCGGCAAACAAACCACAACAGTCATTCAGGTGCCGTCTTCGCAAATATGAGCGCATTTCTCTACCAAAAAAGACGTGCAAAACGGATTTAAGGCGCTGGATAATTTTACTGCCATTCGTTGGTTTAACCTTTTCGGCAACAGTGAAGCCATACCATCACTTCAAAGCAACAGCAACGACACAGTTAAACATTCATTGACTGGAAAGATATTTTCGGCTTCCCAAAACGCAACGAAAACCCAATATTTCTGGCAAAACAAGAGCGTTCACATACATTATACAATCACAGGCCAACTCTACAGGGAGGATTACAAAAACTTTACGGACTGTATAGAGACAAGGCGTTGGGATAATTATCATCATCTTCAACTTTTACGACAGTCGAAAATCGTGTCACCACGTCAACAAAAAGTGACAACGCATCAGAACATTAATTCATTGTGGGAATCTAACGTCGTAATCTGTTCAAAACAGTAACGGACAAACATTTCCAGGCGATTTTCGGACACTATTAAAAACAAACTAAGGACTTTTGTAAGATTCTACCATCACATTGGTGGCGGCAACCCTTGTTTGCTTCTGTTGTTCTCATCGTCCTAAGTATTGTTGTTGTTGTGCGTTATGTAAATATTTGTATGTGGTCCAGTGTTCGTTATAAGTAGGATATTTTTGCATTGTTTCTCGAAATGCGGGAGACGGCGCAAAGGTGAAATTGTCTAGGTACATATTGTATGTTGTTGAGAGACAGCTGACGAGTCAGTTTGTTTTGTGCTGTGGCATTGGGTCGTCTCGACATTATACACGGTGTCCAAGTGTCTACGTCAGATTTGTGTATATGTTGATGCTATAAATTGTTTTTGTTTCTCTTTCTTGTCATAATATTTGCATATGATATTTGCTGTGTTCGGATATATGTTATTATTGTGAACTTTTGTCGTGTCTACTATCTAGTGGTATCTGAGTCAGTTTATATTTTACGCGCACTGTGGGTGTCCCTACACAAGCTTGTGGGTGTTACTGTGGTTTATATCTGTGTAATCATCGTCTCCGTGTACTCAGCTTGTGAAGTCTAGCGTTGGATAGTCATCACTTAGTATTATCATCCATTCGTTTGTATATGTATTTATATGTATGTTTAACAATATTTCCAGGGACTTTATGAACTTGTGGTCATAGATATATAGATATAAGGGAGCATAGGTGATATTCCACCTCACTACCTAGTGCTTATAGAGTGACTGGGTGAGTACAGAGTGATATTTAGCACTACGAAGTTACGTGCACAAGGAGTGGTAGTGTACGTATTGAAGGCACACAAAGGACTAGTAGCAGAGTCTTTACATTTATAGTTGGCTGACAAACAGCAACGTGTCCGCAAGTACAAGATGCCTACTTTAATGGAATATATTGAAGCAGGTGAACGAATAGGCCTGAAGGGTAAAGAGTTACAGGAGTATGCCGAAGCAAAAGAACAACAACAGACGGAAAGAGAGGAGAGGCATAATGAACGCGAGGCAAAGCGTCTACAGGAAGAGAAAGAGACGCAAGTAAAACTAGCTGAAATGGAAAACAAGCGTCTACAGGAAGAGACACAAGTAAAACTAGCTGAAATGGAAAACAAACGTCTACAGGAAGTAAAGTTAGCTGAAATAGAAAACAAGCGTCTACAGGAAGAGACACAAGTAAAACTAGCTGAAATGGAAAACAAACGTCTACAGGAAGTAAAGTTAGCTGAAATGGAAATTGAGAAAGAGAAGATCAAGTGCCAGATGCAAACTGAAATCGAGTTAAGAAAACTAGAACTATCTTCGAAAGGTCAAAGTGAGGAAAGCAGAAGACCGTCGCAGTCGTCACAGAGATTAAAACTGCCATATTTTACAGACCGGGACCAACTTGAAAATTATTTGGCCAGGTTCGAGGCATCAGCCAAAGCGTTAGGCATTCCAGAGGGGGAATATTCTATGAAACTTGGCGAATTTCTTACGGGCAAGGCACTAGACACCATGTTTAATTTACCGGTAGAAGAAAGAAACAACTACACTATCTTACGTCAACGTTTGCTGACAAAGTTCCAACTCACTGAGCATGGATATAGGACAAAGTTTAGACAGTTAGTGCCAGAGACAAATCAAGATTTCACAGACTTTGTTAACACAGTAAAGAACACATTTAACAAATGGATGGAGCTTGCAGAAGTAGGGAAAGATTTTAATAAATTAGTAGATCTAATGTTAAGAGACAAGGTAGTATCTGCATGCAATTCTAATTTAGTGGCGTTCTTTGAGGAACGGAAGCCAAAGGACATAGACACAATGTCACAGTTAGGGCAAAATTACATGACTGCACATCCAAACAGTGCTATTGGTAGACTTATTAGTGAGGAAATAGTCTGTGCAGCATATACGAAACAGGACCAGAATCCAGTTATTAGACCAAGATCAAAAAGTGTAGATTTAACACAAAGATATGAGGAACAAGAACCTAAGGACAATGGTTCCCGTGGCAACTATTTTGGCAGAGCAGGACGGTACCCATACAAAAGGGGGAATTTTCAGAGACGTCCAAATAGTTATGCCGGATGTTGGAATTGTGGGAGCTGGAGACACAAAATGGCAGATTGTGATGCACAACCATCAGATGGACCAACGAACAACAGTAAAAGGGAGATCACTTGTTTCAAATGTGGAAGGAAGGGGCATGTCAGTCATCATTGTAGGATGAGGGAAACGGAGCATTCTAATGCAGCACAGGTGATTGAGACTATCAACAATGAAGATTGTAGTGGGTGCAAACCTCTTTTTGAAAAAGACGGGCAACCAGTCTTGGTGTGTGGTCATACAGTGAAAGCAGGATCAGCAGTCCATGATGGAGGTAGTCTGAAGATGCACCATGGATTTGTTAATGATAGGCCAGCGTTAACAATTAGGGATTCCGGATGTACGTCCATCGGGGTGAGAAAGAGTTTAGTGCATACCTTGGATTATACAGGGGAAAAGATTAGATCCATAACATTTAATGGGACAGTAGAATTCTACCCACTAGCCATAATAACAGTAAAAACACCATATATCACTGGAAGAGTGACAGCGTGTGTTTTGGACTCACCAGTGGCTGATTTGATCATAGGAAATGTTATAGGAGTTAAAGATTGTACAGAAGAGGAAGTAGTTTATTGGGACCAAAAATATAGTGTAAGCAGTAATGAGGTAGTTACCACAAGAGGACCTAAATTAGAGAGTATAGCTGAGGTAGAAGATGCACTTGAAGTAGACACAGGAACTCAGGACAAGGATAGTACAGCTGAGCAGGTGAGAATTGATCTCAAACATAGTGCTAGGGACTCCCAGAGACAAGATACTACTCCGAACAAATGTTCCCAAGGATGTAGTAGAGTAGAAAATAGTCAGTCAGAGAAGGGTAGATGGTGTTTCGAGAGGAAGAACAATGTTCTCACTAGCAGTTTTTCAGATAGCAGAACTGCACGTGGGCAAGGAGCAGTACCTTTAGCACATAGAGACCGATATACTAGAACAGCTCAGGATAGTGCATGTGCAGGGCACATAGGCATAAGGCATATGCAGCAGAAAGCAAGGTGCCAGATAAATGGGCCAAGATTGAATAAAGAGTTCAGACTAAACAGAGACTCAAGTGTAACGGTGCAATATGCAGATAGAAAAGTTGAGTTAGGTCTAAAGAGTGTTCGCGACATTACTGACCCAGGGCTAGGGATAGCAAACAGATGTTGTAATTGTAGAGGTACCATGAGTCATGGGTACATGAAAGGTAGACACAGCATCGACAGGAATCAGAGGTGGGTTAATGCAAGAACAGAACCACCTGATATAGGGTCGGTACACAAATAGTATTGTGTGGTCGTGAAGTAGTAAGAGACCTGTGAGTACATAAGTATAATGCTTTCCTATGACGTATTATTATTATTATGTGATGTATTAGTTCATGCATTGGTACACAAGATAGAAAGTTGTTTTGTATTTATGTGTGGGGAATATGGGAGTGTACTATGAGTATTTGATGTATTATGTAGTGTGGTAGCTAGAGTAAGGTGCAGCCATACTTAGGGCTACCCAGGCAATGTGTCTGGGTCACATATTTGATAAGTATGAGTCTCCCAACATTTGAAAACGATGTTTTCTTTTGAGGGTGGGGTAGTGTCACATGCCTGTGTTCAGTGGCATTAAGGTGAGTGGCCGTACAATATAAACAGTTCACGAGGTGAAAGGGCATTCACCGGAATGAAAATATAAGGAGATAAACGGGGAAGGGTGTAAGGTAGAGGGGCTGCAAGAAGAGGCAGACAGGTGAAGCGGTGAGGTGGGGTTTGTGTGGATCATTGTGAGGAGGCATAGAATTGTTTAAAAAGACAGGGACAAAGATTGACGGGGCAGTTGATGTTTGGACTCCGAGCTGAGGGGGAGTTGAGTCTAGACCGGACCAGGAGAAGGTCGTGGTCTGAGAAAGTGAAGAATTGTGACGGAGTTTGGAAGATAACTCCGCACTGTGGGTTCCAGGGATAGTGAGTGGAATTCGAGACCCATAGTGGGTTACTTTGAGTCGGGCCTAGAGAGAGGCTAGTATACCTGTCGTGTGGGACGAGATTTTAGTAGCCTTGAGAGGCAGTGTTATTCGAAGTGTTCCATTGGGATGGAGATATATTCTTAGAGAATTATTGTTCCTGGATTTATATGCTACATGTGTCTGTGTTAATTCATAATTAAAGGAATATTATGTGCGCAAATTAACGCTTGTTCACTGACTGGTGTTTGGGTGTGATGCATCTTGGTTAATCTGTTGTTCAACATCACATTGTTACAAGGACATACCCTAGACACAACCATAGCCACTCTATCTGTCACTTAGTCAACATTCACTTTGTGTCAATGAAGTTTGAGTTAGAGGGCTGAGCCATCAACATTTCAGAAGTCTACCAATTCATTCTGGCCAGCCTTATCAATCCAGAGGTGTAGAAGTGTTTTACTTTGACAATTGTATGGGCTCAATGATTGGTTGAGCGACACAAAGAAAAGTGTTTTAATGTGTTCTGATTACGTAGCTCAGTGACATGTATATTTACACGAGTGCGGAAAGGACAAGGCGAAGAAATGTACATTCCTGTAACATGACGTGCCAAACAATGACCTGGAACAATCCCGGCGATGATTGTGTCTCGTGTACGTCTCAGGGGTCGTCTGACTTGTGCCTGGGTGTGGTGACTAGTGTAAAACGAAATGCATGTGGGAAGATCGCTCTATTATTGATTGTATGAGCGCTGAGTAGCCCGAGACTTTGATCTCCTTAGTTTATGTTGCCCGTTCCCCAAACGAGGCGTCACCTGCTGGATAAGCCGTCTTCTTATAGTCCATGCAGTGTGGCGTTGGCGATCATGTCTGATCACTGCCTTCTGCCTCTTATGCCGCGAATCATTGCTGATACCGACGTTCCTCCATTCTATCATTTCTTGTAAATGCGTTTTAATTTCAGCGACCAAAACTATGTCATCAGAACAACGCAAGTTATTTATTGTGCCCACCATCTGACATTCCTGGCATGTCTTGTATGGATTTCGTTATTTTCTGGCTATACCAACAAAACAACCCATCATAAATTGTTCTGCCGGAAACAGTCTTCTGTTTCTCGACCATGGTTCTCGACCTGTGCTCCGAGCTGTGCCATTATCATCATCTAGTGTCTTGCCGACTGACATGGATGATCATGCTTCTTCACATCTTGCGATCTCCAGCGATATATACCAGTTCGTGTGTTGACTTCCTTCGGCGCCATAATTGAATTCAACAACCTATCTATCAGCCTGTAGCCATCTGTCGTGTGTGACGCTGCTTGTAATTCTTTTGTCCATCCGCAGTGACCATTGGTGCTTCTGAACCCAGCAAATTAGCTCGTTCATTACCTCGGATCTCTGCATGGCCTGGGCACACTTAAATAAACGTCTACATGACTATTATTCATATCATTGCCACTCACCATGGACCTTCTGAAGCTAAGAAATCAGACACTGTGGCAACTCCCGTATGCCGGATCGTAGATAAACACAGAAACGTTGCAGTAATAGCTTCATCTTGCATGCTCACAACCCATGCCGAGTGAATCTACCTGTATACAGCCAGAAGCATCTGCCACCTTTTCCAAGGGCATGAGTGGGAAACAAGAATGTGGGCACACGTTCTGCGTCTGCGCCGCTGGGTGGGGTATTAGCACTCGATAAGACAGACTTTCTGTGTCTGCGCCGCTGGGTGGGGTATTAGCACTCGATAAGACAAACTTTCTGTATCTGCGCCGCTGGGTGGGTTATTAGCACTCGATAAGACAGACTTTCTGTGTCTGCGCCGCTGGGTGGGGTATTAGCACTCGATAAGACAGGCGTGGTCGGTGCCCTTTAGGATCATGTATACAGTGTGGAGGAACAGATACATTATCATAACCTAAAGAATGACCAAAGGATCTGACCGACAGTTAGTGCTTCTAGGACAGATCAGACGGAGTCATAATCAGACTGCAAATGGTACCATTAGAACTGCGACTGTTCGCTGACTGTTGGATAGCACGTGTGGGAATGTCCTGAGAATTGTGATGTCGGTCCTTGACTTAACTCGCCTCAGCTAGGCCAAAGATTGCGTTCATACTGGGTTGGAGGGTGAGTGGTAGAATTATTGGGACGTAGAGGCATTAATACCACGACTCGCTCCAAAACTATCATCAGTACTACTAATACTGCTCTCACCCGCTTTCCTAGCTAGATCTCCATAGAGAGACTTTGCTGTCTCTTGGATAGCCATCTTGTTCACAGGCATATTCCGTTGGTTGTGGTTTTCAATCCAGACGGCCAAAAGTGCTTCCATGTTCTCCATAACAGTAATTCTGGTACGAGTGATCTTGGAAGTATTCAAAGGGGTTAAATTTTTAGAACCCTCTTTGATTTTGTCAGCACAGCACGAATTGTCCTTACCGTGGTTGGAGGTAAACCATAGACTTTACCGATATCAACAACCCAATCGCCAGCCTCAAAACAACGTAACATATCTACCTTCACCTCAAGAGTAACACTTTTCCTGGTTCTCTTACAACCAGACACACTATCAGCACTTACTGTGCGCTTTGAACTCGTAATTATGGGTGATTAGACGATAAAATCCCGAAAAAACGTACTGCACAAAACGTAAAATAGCGATGTCAACGCAGCTTAGCAACACAGGTGACGACGTTATAGCGGAACGTAGCGACGTAAAGTGAGTTATGTCCCACTGTGACAACGACGTTATAGTAAAATAACGTTGTCACAAGGTGGTTATAATTGACATTTAGAAGTGGCTATAGTTGTCTAGAGGATGTCTGTGTGAATTGATGTTGGACGACTGATTGACAACGATAAATCAACATCGACGACCAGGCGGTGCACATAATCTTTTAATTGTAACACAACACGATGATATAAGATATTTTCCAGGAACAGTCAACAGTGAAATATAGCTAGATTATAACTTCCCAGGTCCAGCACATTCAGATTAGAACATAACACAGTAACTCCAGCAATCCCGCTGTTGCCGTCTCTCGGCCTCACATAATACACTGTTACGGACTCGCCTCCGTCCGTGAATCTAATAATCTCCTCTGAGTATCCTCTCTCTTGAGTCAGCTCCAAACCTCCCTGGCCCGATATTCAGTGCTTACAGATCCTCCCGGCTGAAGTTCCTCCGTCTTCGCCCCAAGACCGACTGTCCTCACTAGCGTGGCTGGTGTCTCCTACACCTCAGCCGAAGACTCACTGTCTCTTACTTTTCCCGACTGATCTTTTATCCCTCTTCCCAGACCTCCCAAGGAATGCCCTTTCACTCCGTGATCCCACTTGTCAGTTCTCATGAAAATTACCTTTTAGAATTTCCCTTTGTCTCTTCGCAGATTCACGCCATTCACCTCCCCGCCGGTGATTTACATCTATATTACGTGAGATTCTCTCCATTTGTTTCGGGCTTCCCCCTAATAGCATGACGATTTATATCCTGTGTCCGTGACTAAACCATCATCTAGTCTGGGACTATCCCCGTTTGTTGAAGATTGTGATTAACCTACTTGGTCTCACATCTCCATACTCTATTCTGGCGTAGTTAATCCTAACCGTATACTAGCATTCCTAAGTCCGTTAACCCCAAAATTTGCATAAATATAAGCACGTTACAGACGTAAGCCGAAGCGACGTATAGCGAGGCCTTCCGGTATTGTTATCCAAGCCAGCCGCTGTCTTTGTCGTGATTCAAGCTGATCTACAGAACTGGTATGTCATAAATAGCGGGCCATCACACTTAACTTCTGCAGACACGACAGAAAGTTCAGGACAACAACCTTGATAGAATTGTCTTCTAGTTCTATAGACATGGTTTTCAAGACCGTGGTCTAAAGACATTGCCCCTTGGACATTGAGATTTATCTTCAGAAGGCTGAGACCAAGATGGTGGTGTTGGTAGTAGCTGATCAACGTATAGTGACTTGCTAGACATTGACTAAGATGGATGTTTCGTTTCGTAAATTCTTGAGGTTTTTTTCTTTTAAAGAAACAAGAATACCCATAGGATGTGTGATTTCGGTATACATACATCTGTAACCTGGCTGCCGCTGTGAGTCCGTGCCTTACGCTGACATTCTCCATATATGATCGATGAGAAGATGCTGGAGCACTTATTGAGATATCTGTCTGCAATGGAAGTGATTCTTAACCAAATTTATGCAAAATAATTCTTGAGGCACGATAAACCCAAGTGTATGATAGATGAAAAAAGACAGTCTGTCATTTTAGCGGCTTTTATATAAAAATACAACACCGCCTTAATCAAAGTTCTTTTAAAATGACATTTCAGGTTCTGAGCGCTAACCAAACATGATGACACACGAGGACAGGATGGAATAATGGCAACTGGTAAGGTGAGACCACTAGCATGAAACCAACGGTGCAGAACATTGTATTGCTCACCTAACTGTTCCTTCAGCAATATATGTTCCAAGACGGGTATCATAGGAACTGTGAACTTTCCAAGACAGAAGTGTCTGAATGAATGGAGAAGAGATAACACTTTATGCTTCAATATACGAATACGGAAACGAGAAAGGGTGGTGTCTCAGTCATTGGAGGAGAGATAAAACTTCATGCTTCAATATACGAACAAGGAAAGGAGAAAGGGTGGTGTCTGAGTCATTGGGGGAGAGATAAAACTTCATGCTTCAATATAAGAACAAGGAAAGGAGAAAGGGTGGTGTCTGAGTCATTGGAGGAGAGATAAAACTTAATGCTTCAATATACGAACAAGTAAAGAAGATGGGGCGGGGGATGTCTGAGTCATTGGAGGAGAGATAACACTTAATGTTTCAATATACGAATACGGAAACGAGAAAGGGAGGGGGGTGGGGGGATGTCTGAGTCATTGGAGAAATAAAACTTCATGCTTCAATATACGAACAAGGAAATTAGAAAAGACGCAGTGCCATAAAATGTGTAATGGAGTTAGTAGTTTAACCAGGGCCAGTGAGAATGGTTGCCAGTTAACTTCTGCCTGGTGTACACGATTTTTGATGGGAAGATGCATTGACAACTTGCCGTCTTGACGGACGATAGTTTGCAACAGTGTGCTTCAAAAAGGCTTAATAACTACAACCCGTGGCGGTGGCGAATGTGACTGTTAAGGACAATTCGTGCTGTAAATGTTTGTCCACAGTGGATGCATGTAAACACATGGTCATTTTCACCATCATGCACCGTCTTACGTCTCACACGCTCGGTGTGACTTATCTGCAATAATTTTCTCCTTTGTCTTTATTCCATTTCTGATATTTGCCCTCCATGCAACACGTTCAGCGGCGACTTGCTCCCAATGTGCATTATCAATGCCTGTATCAATCATGTCCAGCTTACACACATCTTTGTATCGTAGTAGAGGCAGACCCTGAGATCTCTTACCCACCTGTAATTCACCAAAAAAGATGTCCTTTGGTATTCTACCATCATCCATCCTCCTAAGATGTCCTATCCATCTAAGTATACGAAGACTAGGCATGGTTATATACTGTCACACAACCTGATCTTTCCAACACTTCAGTATTTGTGATCTTGTCTTGCCACTTAATACCAAGTATTCCTCGCAGACACCGCATATGAAAGCTGTTTAAACGTTTCTCTTGGTGTGAGTAAGTTGTCCAGGTTTCACTGCCATAAAGAAGAGTACCAAGGACACAGGCTTGATAGACAAGGACTTTTGTTTAGGCAGTAAGCTTCCTGTTCTCCCAGACTCTTTTTCTTAACCTGTTCATTGTTGTTGCTGCCTTACCAATCCTGATGATGACTGTTTCACTACAATGATGGATATAGGATACTACAGAAGGTAGAGAAGTCATGATATTAGGTGACTTTAACATAGATATTCCTAAATCCAACCAGACATGGGACGATATCATTCTTTCTTACAATTTCAAACAACTAATAAACCGTCCCACAAGGGTTACTGACACATCCTCAACTATAATTGATCATATATATGTTACTTGTCCAGATAATATTGTTGAATGTTCTGTTCCTGTTTGTACAGTTAGTGACCACTACCCGGTATGTTGTACATGGTCAAGAATTGGGTTCAAACCTCTTAAACATAAACATGTAAGTATCAAATTTAGGAATTTTAAAGCATTCAACCAAGATTTATTTTTGCAAGACTTAAGAAAAGCAGCCCTTGATCACGTTTACCAACTTCCTGACAAGGACGATGCATTAGCTTTCTGGACGAAGACAGTCTACAATGTGTTCGATAAACACGTGCCAATCAAAGAAGTTCGAGTTAAAAATCAACATAAATCCCCATGGGTCACTAGAGAAGTGCTGGAAATCATGAGAGAGCGAGATACAGCACACAAAAATAAAGACTTCATCAATTACCGCAGACTAAGGAATAAAGTTAAATATGACATTCGTAGGATAAAAAAAGATCATTTTAAAAATTTGATTGTAGATAATTCAAACAGTACAAATATATGGAATGCTATTAACTTGCTAACCAATAAGAAACGCCCTACAGAATCAGCAATACCAAATTCTATAACATGCGATGAATTCAGTTGGTTCTTTCAATCAGAAATAGAGAATCTAAAGTCTTCAATACCAGACTCATCGTGTAATTTAAGTTCACTGGCATCATTCTGTGAGGAGAAGTGCACCAGAAATATTCCCGATGAGATTCCTTTAATGTCTGTTGCAGACGTTTATAAATATCTCTTGAACCTCAAATCAACAAACTCACACGGCCTAGATGGTATCAGTAATAGAATTCTTCGTTGTGCTGCACCAGTCATTAGTGAGTCCTTAACGTTCATATATAACCAGTGCCTGGCCAAAAACTACTTTCCATCTGCTTTTAAAATTGCTAAAGTGTTTCCGCTAATTAAAAATGGCTCAATCGATAATAGCGTTTTGGGTAATTATAGACCTATTTCCTTATTATCGTCGCTATCAAAACCACTAGAAAAACACATTCATAAAATAACGTTACACCATTTAATTAACAACGATCTAATAATTAACAGTCAATCTGGGTTTCGACCTAAATATTCTTGCCATAGTGCTCTAACAAAAATGACCGATAACTGGCACTTAAACATCAACAACGGTAGAATTTGTGGAGCGGTGTTTGTAGACTTTAAAAAAGCTTTTGATATAGTAGATCACGATATTTTAATTAGAAAACTAAAGCAAATGAAGACAAGCACCAACATGGTAAACATAATTACGTCATTTCTATCCGACAGGCAACAAGTCGTGTCCTTCAACAACTGTCTATCAAGACCCACACAGCTTAATATTGGTGTGCCTCAGGGCTCAATACTAGGTCCGCTGCTTTTTGCAGTTTATATTAATGATCTTCCTTTATATATCAATACAACTTGTGATCTATTTGCTGACGACTGTACTATATATACTAGTCAAGAAAACCGTAGTGAATTAGAGGATTCTTTACAAAAGGAACTTGATAATCTTACTAGATGGAGCAATGAAAACCGCATGCAAATTAACATCGGCAAAACCAAATCCATGCTAATAACGACCAGACAAAAACTACAGACACTAGCCATAACTGAATCACCGCTCGAACTCCGCATGGGCACGTTACCTATAGTTAATGTGACTGAACATAAAACACTAGGGCTTTTAATAGACAGCCATTTGAACTGGAGCTCTCATGTTCACGCTCTTACCAAGAAAATAGCACAAAAAGTTTACCAACTTGCTAAAATTCAGCACTTCCTGGACGAAAGCACACGAAAAATATTCTATACATGCTATATCCAATCACATCTCGATTACTGTTCCACAGTTTGGGATGGTTGCCCTAAATCTAATTTAAAACGACTATGTTCTCTACAAAACCGCGCTATTCGTCTGGTTTCTGGCATAAAGCACGTTGAAAGTAATAATTTGTACAGTCATCTAAGACTTCTACCACTACAAAAGCGCTTCCTTTTCAACAAAGCCAAATTAGTGAATAAAATTATATCTCAAAATACCCCAGAGTATCTTCTGCCGCTGATTCAATCTAATGCAATGAACAGCAAGCGCCTAAATTTGTTACATGTCTCAAAGCCTAGATTGGACCTATACAAAACATGTTTTGCCTATTCTGGTGCTCACTTATGGAATCATCTGCCTCCAGATCTGAAAACTCCAATGAGTCCCTACACATTTAACCGAAAACTCTTTCAATACTTAATCCATACCGACTATATGCCACCATAATTCATTTACTGGTATAATTGTTCAGTATAATTGTTCATTATAATTGTTCACTATATATGTGTGTGCGTGTGGGAGCGAGACAGAGAGAGAGAGACAGAGAGAGAGAGAGAGAGAGAGAGAGTGGGTGTCAGAGAGAGGGAGAGAGTGAATGCGTGTGTGCATGCGTGTGTGTGGAGAGAGTGATTGAGCGAGAAATTGTGGGGGAATGTGTCAGTGCATGCATTCGTACGTGTATGTGTGAGAGTGAGTGAGGGAGTGTGTGCGTGCGTGCATGCGTTCATGTGTACGTGTATGTGTGAGAGAGTGTGATTGAGAGAGTGAGTGTGTGTGTGTAGGATTGTGTGTTAGAGAGTGAGACAGTGGGAGAGTTGATGTGTTAGTGTGTGTGTGTGAGCGCGCGCATGCGTGTGAGTGTGTGTATATGAAAGAATAGAGAGAGAGAGAGAGAGAGAGAGAGAGAGAGAGAGAGAGAGAGAGAGCTGAGCAGATGCATGTCATGTAACACGCATGTTATGTAACACGCGAATCCATATGTTTGTGTATTCTCGTCTGTCATATTATAAGTTAAATACCATTTGATTTTATCATGTATAATCTAAACTTATGTTCATTACTGTAGTTTGAGTGAGAGAGTGAGTGAGTGTGAATGAGAGACAGAATGAGTGAGCGTGAGAGGGAATTAGTGAGCGGGAGAGTGAATGAGTGAGAGTGAATGAGTGAGCGTGAGGGTGAATGAGTGAGCGGGAGAATGAATGAGTGAGCGTGAGAGCGAATGAGTGAGTGGGAGAGTGAATGAGTGAGAGTGTCTGTGTGTGTGAGTGAATGAGTGAGAGTGAATGAGTGAGAGTGAGAGTGAATGAGTGAGCGTGAGAGTGAATGAGTGAGCGGGAGAGTGAATAAGTGAGCGGGAGAGTGAATGAGTGAGCGGGAGAGTGAATGAGTGAGCGGGAGAGTGAATGAGTGAGCGTGAGAGTGAGCGGGAGAGTAAATGATTGAGCGGGAGAGTGAATGAGTGAGCGTGAGAGTGAATGAGTGAGCGTGAGAGTGAATGAGTGAGCGTGAGAGTGAATGAGTGAGCGTGAGAGTGAATGAGTGAGCGTGAGAGTGAATGAGTGAGCGTGAGAGTGAATGAGTGAGAGTGAATGAGTGAGCGTGAGAAGGAATGAGTGAGCGTGAGAGTGAATGAGTGAGCGTGAGAGTGAATCAGTGAGTTTGAGAGTGAATGATTGAGCGTGAGAGTGAATGAGTGAGCGTGAGAGTAAATGAGTGAGTGTGAGAGTGAGTGAGTGAGCGGCAGAGTGAATGATTGAGCGGGACAGTGAATGAGTTAGCGTGAGAGTGAATAAGTGAGCGTGAGAGTGAATGAGTGAGAGTGAATGATTGAACGGGAGAGTGAATGAGTGAGCGGGAGAGTGAATGAGTGAGCGGGAGAATGAATGAGTGAGTGGGAGAGTGAATGAGTGAGCGGGAGAGACAGAAAGAGTGAGCGTGAGAGTGAATGAGTGAGCGGGAGAGTGAATGAGTGAGCGGGAGAGTAAATGATTGAGCGGGAGAATGAATGAGTGAGCGGTAGAGTGAATGAGTGAACGTGAGAGTGAATGAGTGAGCGTGAGAGTGAATGAGTGAGCGGGAGAGTGAATGAGTGAGCGGGAGAGTGAATGAGTGAGCGTGAGAGCGAATGAGTGAGCGTGAGAGTGAATGAGTGAGCGTCAGAGTGAATGAGTGAGCGGGAGAGTGAATTAGTGAGAGTGAGAGTGAATGAGAGAGAAAGAGAGAGAGTGTGTGTGTGTGTGAGCGTACGCATGCGTGTGAGTGTGTGTATATGAAAGAATACAGAGAGAGAGAGAGAGAGAGTGAGAGAGAGAGAGAGAGCTGAGCAGATGCATGTCATGTAACACGCATGTTATGTAACACGCGAATCCATATGTTTGTGTATTCTCATCTGTCATATTATAAGTTAAATACCATTTGATTTTATCATGTATAATCTAAACTTATGTTCATTACAGTAGTTTGAGTGAGAGAGTGAGTGAGTGAGTGTGAATGAGAGACAGAATGAGTGAGCGTGAGAGTGAATGAGTGAGCGTGAGAGTGAATGAGTGAGCGTGAGAGTGAATGAGTGAGCGTGAGAGTGAATGAGTGAGCGGGAGAGTGAATGATTGAGCGTGAGAGTGAATGAGTGAGCGGGAGAGTGAATGAGTGAGAGTGAATGAGTGAGCGGGAGAGTGAATGGGTGAGAGTGAATGAGTGAGCGTGAGGGTGAATGAGTGAGCGGGAGAGTGAATGAGTGAGCGCGAGAGCGAATGAGTGAGCTGGAGAGTGAATGAGTGAGAGTGTCTGTGTGTGGGAGTGAATGAGTGTGAGTGAATGAGTGAGAGTGAATGAGTGAGCGTGAGAGTGAATGAGTGAGCGTGAGAGTGAATGAGTGAGCGGGAGAGTGAATGAGTGAGCGGGAGAGTGAATGAGTGAGCGGAAGAGTGAATGCGTGAGCGGGAGAGTGAATTAGTGAGAGTGAATGAGTGAGCGGGAGAGTGAATGATTGAGCGGGAGAGTGAATGAGTGAGCGTGAGAGTGAATGAGTGAGAGTGAATGAGTGAGCGTGAGAAGGAATGAGTGAGCGTGAGAGTGAATGAGTGAGCGTGAGAGTGAATCAATGAGCGGGAGAGTGAATGATTGAGCGTGAGAGTGAATGAGTGAGCGTGAGAGTGAATGAGTGAGCGGCAAAGTGAATGAGTGAGCGGGACAGTGAATGAGTGAGCGTGAGAGTGAATGAGTGAGAGTGAATGAGTGAGCGGGAGAGTGAATGATTGAACGGGAGAGTGAATGAGTGAGCGTGAGAGTGAATGAGTGAGAGTGAATGAGTGAGCGTGAGAAGGAATGAGTGAGCGTGAGAGTGAATGAGTGAGCGTGAGAGTGAATGAGTGAGCGTGAGAGTGAATGAGTGAGCGGGAGAGTGAATGAGTGAGCGGGAGAGACAGAATGAGTGAGCGTGAGAGTGAATGAGTGAGCGGGAGAGTGAATGAGTGAGAGTGAATTAGTGAGTGGGAGAGTGAATGAATGAGAGTGAATGAGTGAGCGTGAGGGTGAATGAGTGAGCGGGAGAGTGAATGAGTGAGCATGAGAGCGAATGAGTGAGCGGGAGAGTGAATGAGTGAGCGGGAGAGTGAATGAGTGAGCGGGAGAGTGAATGAGTGAGCGTGAGAGTGAGCAGGAGAGTAAATGATTGAGCGGGAGAGTGAATGAGTGAGCTTGAGAGTGATTGAATGAGCGTGAGAGTGAATGAGTGAGCGTGAGAGTGAATGCGTGAGCGCGAGAGTGAATGAGTGAGCGTGAGAGTGAATGAGTGAGCGTGAGAGTGAATGAGTGAGAGTGAATGAGTGAGCGTGAGAAGGAATGAGTGAGCGTGAGAGTGAATGAGTGAGCGTGAGAGTGAATGAGTGAGCGTGAGAGTGAATCAGTGAGCGGGAGAGTGAATGATTGAGCGTGAGAGTGAATGAGTGAGCGTGAGAGTAAATGAGTGAGTGTGAGAGTGAATGAGTGAGCGGCAGAGTGAATGATTGAGCGGGACAGTGAATGAGTTAGCGTGAGAGTGAATAAGTGAGCGTGAGAGTGAATGAGTGAGAGTGAATGACTGAACGGGAGAGTGAATGAGTGAGCGGGAGAGTGAATGAGTGAGCGGGAGAGTGAATGAGTGAGCGGGAGAGTGAATGAGTGAGCGGGAGAGACAGAATAAGTGAGCGTGAGAGTGAATGAGTGAGCGGGAGTGTGAATGAGTGAGCGGGAGAGTAAATGAGTGAGCGGGAGAATGAATGAGTGAGCGGGAGAGTGAATGAGTGAGCGTGAGAGTGAATGAGTGAGCGGGGGAGTGAATGAGTGAGCGGGAGAGTGAATGAGTGAGCGTGAGAGCGAATGAGTGAGCGTGAGAGCGAATGAGTGAGCGTGAGAGTGAATGAGTGAGCGTGAGAGTGAATGAGTGAGCGGGAGAGTGAATTAGTGAGAGTGAGAGTGAATGAGAGAGAAAGAGAGAGAGAGTGTGTGTGTGTGTGTGTGTGTGTGAGCGTACGCATGCTTGTGAGTGTGTGTATATGAAAGAATACAGAGAGAGAGAGAGTGAGAGAGAGAGAGAGAGAGAGAGAGAGAGAGAGAGAGAGAGAGAGAGAGAGAGAGAGAGAGAGAGAGAGAGAGAGAGAGAGCTGAGCAGATGCATGTCATATAACACGCATGTTATGTAACACGCGAATCCATATGTTTGTGTATTCTCATCTGTCATATTATAAGTTAAATACCATTTGATTTTATCATGTATAATCTAAACTTATGTTCATTACTGTAGTTTGAGTGAGAGAGTGAGTGAGTGTGAATGAGAGACAGAATGAGTGAGCGTGAGAGTGAATGAGTGAGCGTGAGAGTGATTGAGTGAGCGTGAGAGTGAATAAGTGAGCGTGAGAGTGAATGAGTGAGCGTGAGAGTGAATGAGTGAGCGGGAGAGTGAATGATTGAGCGTGAGAGTGAATGAGTGAGCGGGAGAGTGAATGAGTGAGAGTGAATGAGTGAGCGGGAGAGTGAATGAGTGAGCGTGAGAGTGAATGAGTGAGCGTGAGGGTGAATGAGTGAGCGGGAGAGTGAATGAGTGTGCGTGAGAGCGAATGAGTGAGCTGGAGAGTGAATGAGTGAGAGTGTCTGTGTGTGGGAGTGAATGAGTGTGAGTGAATGAGTGAGAGTGAATGAGTGAGCGTGAGAGTGAATGAGTGAGCGGGAGAGTGAATGAGTGAGCGGGAGAGTGAATGAGTGAGCGGAAGAGTGAATGAGTGAGCGGGAGAGTGAATTAGTGAGAGTGAATGAGTGAGCGGGAGAGTGAATGATTGAGCGGGAGAGTGAATGAGTGAGCGTGAGAGTGAATGAGTGAGCGTGAGAGTGAATGAGTGAGCGTGAGAGTGATTGAGTGAGCGTGAGAGTGAATGAGTGAGAGTGAATGAGTGAGCGTGAGAAGGAATGAGAGAGCGTGAGAGTGAATGAGTGAGCGTGAGAGTGAATCAGTGAGCGGGAGAGTGAATGATTGAGCGTGAGAGTGAATGAGTGAGCGTGAGAGTGAATGAGTGAGCGGCAGAGTGAATGAGTGAGCGGGACAGTGAATGAGTGAGAGTGAATGAGTGAGAGTGAATGAGTGAGCGGGAGAGTGAATGATTGAACGGGAGAGTGAATGAGTGAGCGGGAGAGTGAATGAGTGAGCGGGAGAGTGAATGAGTGAGCGGGAGAGACAGAATGAGTGAGCGTGAGAGTGAATGAGTGAGCGGGAGAGTGAATGAGTGAGCGGGAGAGTGAATGAGTGAGCGGGAGAGTGAATGAGTGAACGGGAGAGTGAATGAGTGAGCGGGATAGTGAATGAGTGAGAGTGTGTGTGTGTGAGTGAATGAGTGAGAGTGAGAGTGAATGAGAGAGAGAGAGAGTGTGTGTGGTGTGTGTGTGTGTGTGTTTGTGTGTGTGTGTGTGTATGTGTGTGTGTGTGGGGGACGCGCTGGCATCACTACTTTTACGTCACATACTTTTGATGTACACATTTTTCTCCATGTTTAGCCTTGTTTATGTTTACAACATTCATTTCACAATGTTTATTTTTCTTCCTATGTAAATGTATAATGCTCTTGATGAACGAAAGACGAGTGATTGGAAGGGCCGAATGTAAGACGGGCCTGCGCGCCCAATTTGTGACCCTAATAAAGTTGATTTGATTTGATTTGATCTGATTTGATGTTGATTTCCTTATCTAGGGATAATTTGCTATTTACCTCTGGTCTTAGATATGTAAAATGATCTACTATCTCTAGTTCGGCGTCGTCAATAAAGATTGATGGTGGGAAGAAGAAACAGCAAAAACTAGTCTGTTCGAATCATGTAGAATACAATTACTGCACACGGTTGATCGGGAATTGGATGGCCGGGGTGTTCGCCTCAAACATTTTGGGATGCTCGAAGCTCGGTAAGGCTCAACGTTTTATGGTAGGTATACAGCCAGAAGATTCGGCAGCGGATCGCGCCACGCTGGTAACTTACGGGGTATGTGAGCCGGCCGTTCAGAAAGCAATGGCAAACTACTGAACGTAAAACTTGCTTAGTACATCAACAGCAGCTGAAAAATGCTGGTGTTGACTACAACATCCTACAGGGGCAAAATTTAAAAAATTCAGCCAGAAACTGCTCAGGCACACGGCATTTATCTCTCAGCACGGAGATAAATCCCTCAGCTCACGCCATTGGTCGCACGCAAGCAGAAGTAACAACAAACAGAAAATAAAACATTTGATCAACAGCAAAGTTTACTGAGTACGGAGGAGAAATAACAGTCATAGACAGTCAGCGGTGTATTTCGGAGCGGGTTAGTCAGATGTCACTTATGTCGCTAGATGCAGGTGCAACAGTCTTTCATAGTGGGCCAGCCTCCATGCTCTCTTGGTTCCAAACGAGTATCCAATAACCAACCAGTACGCCAGCAGACTGATCACTCCCTGCCAACCACTAGAACTACTCCTCCTACTCATGATCATGGTGATTATCATCAAACTGCTGTTGGTGTTGTTCCTGATTATAAAGTTTGAGACACACCATAAATAACCACGTATAACACCCGACATCAGTTGTCCACAAACTGACCCACTAACTTTTCCAGTACAAGAAAGCTCCAAGGTGGGTGTTATCCGGAGAGCAACGCCCGAAACCCACATGGCTAGTAACAGTACGGTCATGCTAGTACTAGTGGACATCACTAGTGGACATCACCAGTGGAAGTACAAGAGCACAACGATAACAATTGGCTTTGCTTCAACCAGACGTCTGTAGATGGAGACCAAATGCACGCATGCGTGTCGGATCACTGTATCGGAGTCGAACTAAAACAACAACGAGCACCAGTTATTCCTACGGATGGCAAGAAGTGTTTATGTCAGAAAGCGGAAATGAAAATGTCCGATAATTGTGATGCACTTTCACTTATTTTATCTGTGGAGATAAGAAAGGGGAGATTAAGGATCAGATTGTCTCGTCTGAGTGAAAACTAATAGGATAAGTCTGAAGCCTGCACGGGGATTGACCAGGACGGAAGTGTGTAAGGCCATGATAGCGCGTTTCCTGTATATAATTTAGTTCTTCTTGTGGTGGGCGTTTAAACAAATAACCGGAGGAAATCGCCCCCTGACTCAGGCGGAGCCGGCGGGGGAAGTATCATCGCTTAAATCTATTCTTGTGTCATTTTTGTTTCGGTAGTTTGTTTTGGCATCCTTGCTGATTTCATCATCTCCGCTGTCTCACCACACACGTCTAAGCTACAGATAATGAATTATCTATTATATATTATCTATCCACAGACGGTCAGTGGCTTGTTCAGCATAAAAAGGTACCCAAGTGCAACGATAACAGCACCCTGACATTACCCTGGAGTGGTGATGGATTCTACTTTATTACCAGGTCTCGGGCCTATGACGCGGGGTGATTCTCGTCACCTTTGCTTTCAAAATGGGTATCTGGTAAAAATTTACAAGCTAGGGTTATCCGCAATCATTGTAACACCCTTCATCAGCTAGTAACTAGTAACTACATCAGGACTGTTGTAACATCCTTCATCCCCTAGCAACTACATCAGGGCTGTTGTAATATCCTTCATTTGTTTACCAACTACACCCGAAATGTTACAACACCCTTCATCTTCTAGCAACTACACAAGGGCTGTTGTAATATCCTTCATTTGTTTACCAACTACACCCGAAATGTTACAACACCCTTCATCTTCTAGCAACTACACAAGGGCTGTTGTAATATCTTTCATCTGCTAGGAACTACACACGAACTGTTGTAACATCCTTCATCTGCTAGCAACTACACAAAGGCTGTTGTAATATCCTTCATTTGTTTACCAACTACACCCGAAATGTTACAACATCCTTCATCTTCTAGCAACTACACAAGGGCTGTTGTAATATCCTTCATTTGCTACCAACTACACCCGAAATGTTACAACATCCTTCATCTTCTAGCAACTACACAAGGGCTGTTGTAATATCCTTCATTTGTTTACCAACTACACCCGAAATGTTACAACATCCTTCATCTTCTAGCAACTACACAAGGGCTGTTGTAATATCCTTCATCTGCTAGTAACTACACCAGGGCAGTTGTAACATCCTTCATCTGCTGCTAGCAACTACACCCGAACTGTTGGAACACCCTTCATCTGCTAGCAACTACACCAAGCTGTTGTAATATCTTCAACTGCTAGCAACTACACCCGAACTGTTGGAACACTCTTCATCTGCTAGCAACTACACTAGAGCAGTTGTAATATCCTTCATCTGCTAGCAACTACACCAGGGCAGTTGTAACATCCTTCATGTGCTAGCAACTACACCCGAACTGTTGTAACACCCTTCATCTGCTAGCAACTACACCCGAACTTTTGTAACATCCTTCATCTGTTAATAATCGAACAACGACCATTTTGTTTATCAAATAAGTAGAGCTACAGCACGAGTAGTTGCCACACACACACACACACACACACACACACACGCACGCACGCACGCACGCACGCACGCACGCACGCACGCACGCACGCACGCACGCATGCACACATGTAAACTTTTCCATTATGTATGGCTATGACACGAATATCTGTCACCTCATCAGCAACATTATGTACCGTGCCGATAGTCGTTGACGGCCATGGTTCGCCATCTCATGTGATCACCAGCGTCTTGGACCAGGTCACATACACAACACGACACAGGAAGTCCAGAACCCCGTTCACACGCCTTCTGGTTTATGGTGCTAGCCCCATACTTCAAGACCGATCGTCACTCGATGGGTCATCTGGTCACTATCACACTGGCTGTCTTTAAATCACATGAGACTTCCTGGTAGCCAGTCTAGAGTGAGTCGACCTGGGACCTCAGGTAATTGAATACCCACCTTCACGAGCCCAATATATAGGTCAGTAAAATTTTGCTGGTGTGGAGTTCATGGCAAAACAAAAAACATATATAGTGAGTGAGTGTCACCTTGAAGTCTTGACAGACTAAAGTATGTGAGTTGGAATGTGGCCAATATTCCATCACAATGCCTGGGCAGAGCTTCAGAGAAACATGTGGTGCCCAAACGACATGATCCCTCTCTCGACCTAATTCTTGTGTATTCCAGAGGTATGGGTCACAAGTGTCCGGGCCAGTGTAAAGCGTGCACTATCGTCAGACTCTCCACCTGACTTTAGCGGATCCCACGACCAGCGGGAATAGGTCCGCCAGAGCTACCGCAGGAGATATTGCTTGTCTATTGCGAGCAATGTCTCCCAACCTTCCACTGTATATATATATATATATATATATATATATATATATATATATATATATATATATATATATATATATATATATATATATATATATATATATATATATGCGTCTGGTGGAAACAAACGAGTGTGTAGTCTCGTGCACTCAGGGGATCCTAACGAAACCGTACAGTAAATGACGTTAAGTAAACAGTCTGGACTTCCTACTTCCGGGCCTCGCAGGCTACAGGCACGTGCAATGTATGTTTAATATAAAATAAAAACGTTGCTACAAATACAAAGCAGGTAATAATTGACAATGCAAACTACCAAAATACATTCACATGTTATCATCATGAAGTGGCTTGTTGTGAGCAGTAACAGTTTTTTTCCTTAAATGTCTCTACGTCACAAGCCAGATGTCCTACCTCTGTTGCTGCCATGAACAAAATCTATCACATCTTGAATCCATCTACTGTGTTGTTTTCCCCTTCTCCGCTTCCGCGGTACACCTCCCTTCATATTTATCTTTTCCAGACATCCATGTCTGCTTACATGTCAAAAATATTTAATTCTCCTCAATTTTCTGTTTATTTTAACCGTTTATCTTCCATGCTGAGTTCCTGTTGGATAGACCCATTTCATCCAATGAATGTTTAACACTCTTCTGTAAAGGCGAAACACAAACCATATCGTCAGTGAAGAACTCAGAAATAATGTAAGGAAATATAAAAACTTAAAGAATGGTTGTATACATCTCTTCACACAAATATGTGTCAAAGACTCGACCGCATCCCCTCCGCCAGGAAGAGCAGTCAATCTTAAAGAGGCCAGGAGGTGATACGGTGCCCGAGGTAAGGGCAGGGGTGATGAGGTAATGGGAGATGGGTTAACCATTCCCTCATGAGACACGCAGGCGATGTTCAGAGAGTTAGCACTCTAATCACGATAACATCACGCCTCGTGGTAGCCACAGAGGAGTTGAGTATACACTCAACGTACCACGTCTGCCATCAGCGTGCTATGTGAGGTAACACGCACCAAGGTGAAGGTCAATCTACGTGGTGTGTGACCACGGGATGAAAGATTGTCAGAGGGGAGGACAGGACTTGTAGTGTACACTTCGTTAGAGTAGCGATAGGGTTTCTTGTGTTTATTTGTGTAGAAAGTTAGCATAGGGGTTAGCAGCTCGTGATAGATAATACTGTGGCTTTATGTTGTGTGTTTCAATAGCGACTGTTCACTGATTGTAGCGAGCCAACGGCAATAAAATGTACCATTTATTTTCCTCGCACACGACTTGCAAGTTGTCTTGTATGGTGTGCCAGAAGTACCCAATGATGCCTGTCAGTTGAGTTGTTGACAGGCAAGGGTAATTGTGGTGTCAGAAGTGAAGCTTGAACGAAAAGTTCAAGCTAATCCACTCATCCACGGGCTCCAGACTAGGGTTTAATTTTTGTAGTAACGGTAATTTGTGCAGACAAGTGCAAGTTGCAGGCTAGAAATGTGCCTATCGTGACGAAATAGTGTATAAATGTGCTTATAAAATGTTTATTTAATGAAATCATGTATTCTTCAAAGCTGTAAGTATTAATATTCTTATTTTCTTATATTGATTCATATATTTACCAATTTATTCTTGAATAAGCACCAAACATGATTCAAAGCGGAACGATACACTGTCAGCCGACAATATCGATTTTTGAAAACTAAAAATAGCGCTGCGCCTGTGACGTAGAATGATTGACAAACAGTTGTTCGGCGTCATTAGCATAAAGCAGTCAATTGTTTACAAGATCGCTTAGCGGCGGCTCGCCTGAATCTGTGCTTTATATTATTTATTATTTGTTTATTTAAATTACTAAATGAATATATTTATTTATTTAAACATTATTATGTGAGTTATATTTATTTAAAAGCATTTATTCATACTTTTGGTTCTATTTTCTCTGTTTATCGTCACGATGGAACTATTTTCGGCCAAGCATACGAGACTTGGCTGCACAACGCTTACAGAAATTAACTAGGTTAGTAACGAAAGGCAATTACTGTTTAGAACAAAGACAGGACAGTGACATTAAATTTAATTAACACATGTTCTAGTTGTTCGTGAGTCTGTCATTGTCTAAGTCATTGTCCTTAGTTGTCGGGTAAATCATATCGTGCAGTAGGCGTGTCAACGGAGTTCCGTTCCCTGAACATTTAGTTGAGTATACCTATATTTTTGGCATGCATTGTGATTAATAGTGCATCTCTTTTTCAGCTTGTGATACACTATCATATTTTTGTGCTCTGATTTTCCAACATTGAAATTTTATGCAGCATATAAACTGGAAATAAAATTAATATTCCGTAACAAGGAACAAATATAAAACATCATAGAGACATAGCTAAATAAACAAAGTAGTCCAGATCAACGCTAGCTAAAGTACTAAACAGCATGGCTACGTTATCTGATTTTATAAAAGCAGGTAAAGAGTTACAATATACAGGAAAAGACTTAGAAGAATATGCTGATAAAAAATTTAAAGAAGCAAAAGATGCGGAGAGAGACGAACGCGCACGAGAAAGAGAACAGGATAGACAACATCAGATACAACTAGCTGAGATAAATAAACAAAAGGAATTAGATTTAAAGCAAAAAGAAATAGAAACAAAACAACAACAATTAGAACAAGATAAGGAAATTAAGCAACAACAGTTACAACAAGATAAGGAAATTAAACAGAAAGAACTAGAATTAAAACAGAAGACATTAGATCAAGAGAAAGAATTAAAACAAAAGGAAATAGATCTAAAGCAAAAAGAGATAGATGAAATGGCAAGAGTTAAAGAAAAACAAATTCAAGTAGAATCAGAGACACAATTAAAGATGAAAAGCATGGATGTAGACTCACACGCAGAGATCTCTGCCACTAAACTTAGAAGTCAACAAGAGGAAAATAAGTTCAACAAATACAAAAATATTATCAAACCATATTGTAAAGAGGACTCCATATCTGCCTGGACAGAGAATGTAGAGTATCAATTTAAATATCACCAAGTTCCTTTAGAGATGTGGGCTCCTATTTATATGAAGAATCTGAGTGGTGAGCCCCTTAAAGTAATAGAATCTATACCAATTGACCTTAGATCTAGCTATCAATACATCCATGACAGGATTATGCAGCACTTTTTACTTGATGCCCCTGGGTATCAGGTTCAATTCTCAAATCTAAAACCTAAACCTAGTGAAACCTTTATTGATTATGTTTCAAATGTACAAAGTGTACTAGACAGGTGGCTTAAAGCAGCTAACATAGGAAAAAACTTTGATAGATTAAAAAACTTAATAGCTATGGATAAGGTAATATCCACCATACCTTCTCCTTTTGCTAAATTTTTACAGCAGGCAGACATTGAGAACATCCAGCAATTTGAGAAGAAAGGTTCAGCATATTTTTCTTCCAACAGACATATTTTTAAAACTTCGAATGACTCTGAGATAGTTTCCTTTGTGAAAGACCAACCAAAAAACTATCAGAGTAACAGAAAACCTTTTCAGAAGTATGACAAGAAAGACAGGAAAGTGTCCAAATGCATGTATTGTCAACTTATGCACGACACTTATTCGATGTGCGACAAATCGCCGAATTATCCGGCGCATCTTGAAAATGTTATCAAGAAGCAGCAAAGCAAAAGATCTGCATACAGGCGTGCAATCAAATGTTTTTTTTTGTTCCAGCTTTGGCCATTATTCTAATAAGTGCCTTGGCCGCCAACGTTTAAAAGCTAACAATGCTATTTTGATTGACACCTCTTCAGATAGTGGTAGTGAGAATGAGTGTGAGGTTGAAAGTGACTTACCTACTAACCAAGCAGAAGATGTGTGTGGTGCAAACGATATGTTAAGCTTTGACAGCTGTGAGCGATGTCACCAATTCCATGCAGACGGAAAATTAGAATGTGGACATACAATACCATGCTCATCTGAGAGTGTGAATGCAGCATTAGCCTCCAGAGGCAGTTTGGTGTTCCACAATGCAATGGTCAATGATGTACCATGCCAATGTTTGCTGGATAGCGGCAGCACCCTGATTGGTCTTTGAAAAGAACTAGTGAGTCCGGGTGATTACACAGGTGACACTGTGAAATGCCGAACCTTTTCGGGTAACGTTGAAATTTACCCTTTGGCAAAAGCCCGTATTGATTCTCCTTTTCTTTCCGGTACCTTTACTTGTGCAATACTTAACAACCCTTGTACTGATTTAATTTTGGGGTGCTTACCTCAATTGAAACAATGTACTACTGAGGAAATAGTTGCATGGGAGAAATTGAATGCAGCCAATGCAACAACAAGAGCAGACAGTGTGAAACATCAAGACACACTACAAGATGAGAGACTACTGTTGCTTTCTCCAACTGGCACAGATGACACCAGCAGACAGAAATTTATAGAACAGCAGAAAGCTGATTCTAGTGTGTCTCCATATTTAAAATTATTGAAAGAAAGGGCCAAAGTGACCAAAAATGCCTCATGGTTCCTTAAACCTAATAATGGCTTTCTTACGAGATATTTTACATCTGAGAACCATGAAAATCAGCAAACGGTGAAACCTGTACAACATAGCTTAACTGTGCAAAAACCTGCACATGAGTCACCGCTTGCTGGGCACCTGGCAAAAGACAAAACCAGGCCTAGATTCCAGGCTCATGTTCATTGGCCAGAGTTTGGAATGATATAAAATTATTTTGTCGTAATGTATTTTCTTGTAATGTCTGTCAACAATTAGTACATAAGTTTAAGGGTAGACATCCTACAGTTGAAGTACTACCTTCTACTCTGGCTTCTAGACCTGTGAGAGGGAGGGTCAAATTTACCAATACACAAACAAGGGTTCTTGAACAATCGATGGAAAACCAGATCAAAACATGCGTCGGTTACTTCCAGACAAGCAAAATGGCAAGGACCATTCAAGGTGTTACGTGACATTTCCAATGTTGACTATGGAATGTCGATAAACAGACACTTAAAGATATTCCATGTCAACATGTTAAAACTTTACTTTTCACAACAAGACACATAAGTAGAGACAGACGAACATAGTGCATCCACACCTAGTAATCAGACGACAGACATACACAACGCAACTACACTAGTTAGCGAGACTGGCAAATCCGACAATGTACATACATTTATTGAACTTATAGAATACGCATAAATATATCAGAAAACTGATGACTGGACAACACACTGACTGAAACTAAGACATGTCTTTCATAGGTTGCGACTCTTCGGTCTCACTGTCAAACCGAGCAAAGTCGAATTAGGCCTAAAAGAAATTCATTTTGGGTCATGTCATTCCTCAAGATCAACTAAAGACTGACCAGAAAATTAGTACTAAAATTATGAATCTGACCATGTCTACTAGAAAGAAGAAGGTCAGAAGCCTTTTGGGATTAGTAAATTACTCAGAAATTATAATTCTATATTCCAATGTTTTAAAAGCATTTGTAAAATGAATTGTCAAAGATGCATTATTAATTTCTGCATTGTCAAAAATGAAAATCCTTTTTTGTAAATATTCCAATCCTCCGCTTGCCTAATCCTAGGCTCGTTTATTATTCTAGGACAGATGCCAGCAGTACTAGGCCAATTTTTTGAGGGCATCTTCCATCCGATTTGCTACGTGAGCCGTAAGATCACACCTGCTGAGTCCAGAGATTTCATATCACAGTTGCATCCCTAAGCGTCATCGATGCGGTGAGAAAGCTCCATCGAGTTCTGACGGATGTTCACTGCATTGTCCAGACCAACAACTCCCCGATCACGGTCATACAAAGTGGTGTGCATCAAAATGACCGGAGATACAGGTGGTCACTAATTTTACCATCTGGGGTAGAAATACCTGAAATCCCACATATAAATGTAGAGTGATAGTTAGTACATGAATATATTATATTATTCTATGTAAAATAGGTTACATATACATCGACATTATGTGCTTAATCATGTACCAAGAACAGTGAACTATCATGTGTCCGTAGACATCAAGTGAAGAACTGTGCTGCAAAACGTAGAGATCACCGTGTGAACTAGGACAGCTCATTTCCAACTAAGCTCCATTCCGGTGTATCATATATATGAAACGCAGAAAACAGTGTCAGAACAGTGCTTAATTACAGACACGAAAAGACTGAGCTACAACACCAGCGAACTCTACACGTGCACTACCAATAGAACACTATGATGACTGTGCAATGTATTTCAGATACCCAGGCAAAGTGTGTAGATATATTATGCCTATACAACCATTGTACATACATGAAGGCAACTACTAACCTGTGGAAACCGAATACTATGTATATAAACTTATTGTGATATGTAATATAATATTGTAAGATAGTGATAAAGTAGAGGTAGGTTAAGAAATATAATAGTTCTCATTTATTTTAATAGTGCAGTAGTACAGTAATTAACCCATTTACTTAGCTTAAAATTAAATTAGAATATTAGTTTAGACATAAGAATAGTTTATTACAAGTTAAATTAAATTTATGATATGAATAGTACCATTTAGATTGTTATATTTCACTTAGTTTCATTTTAGTTTAGTTTATTCCATCTTAATGAAACCATACCATCTTTCAAATATTACCATTTATTAGTATCATCATTTGACATCATAATAGATTAAAAAGAGTAGATAAGGTAACATACATCATTTACACCATTTAGATTAAGAACATCACTCATATAATTCCTTTGTGCATTTAAAAACATTATTTAGCATAGTATTTAGAAAAGTACATAAGTTGTGTTCACATCATCCATGTAATTAAGGTACATAACTCACATCACAACAATTACATTTAAATAGTTAGATTACATCCCTTAGATTAGAGAAAAATAAGAAGTAATATAAACATATCATATAATTAACATAACAAATTTAATAAATTTAGGGAACACATTAAATACTTAATTATAGAATTAGGATTAGTATGTTAGAATATAGAGTTTTATGTTAGTATAATATAGTGTGATAAGATCAAGGGGGTAAACCACCAACCCTTTCTCATCAATGTAAATATACTGTAAATACATGACTCGTGCAGCGACTTTCGCACAGTCATGGGGCTCAACTAGCTTAAACTGAGCCAAACCTGTACAGTGTCACTCCAAGGTTTTTAATTAATCGGAAGAATTAGTGTGGAAGGATAAAAGATGTGTGACAGAATTAAGGGTGAAAGGAGTGTGACAGAAGTGTGAAAGCGAGGGCGAAGGGAAAATAGACGGGAGAGAGTGACATCAGTCAGCGAATTCTTCTGCTGTCTGGCTCGACTTTTAATATTTGTCTGTGTTAATGTTGGTTTTCGTTATTGAAAATGTGCTTATGTGACTGTGTTGTCGGTAATATAGTTTACAACTTAGATTAAAGTATTTTGAGTTTCATAACAAGCGAATGTAGTCACGAATGAGTGTTATACACCTATTTAGGGCCACATTTAACCAAATTAGGACACTTAAAAAACTAACATACATACACATAGGAATTAGAAACATAGATTAGAAGTTAGATTAGTAGATTAATTACATCCGAACACACAAACAACCAGAAAAACAAACATATAAATTACATACACTTTTTCTAGATCAAACGGAGATAACTTCAGGTCAGGGGACATAATAGACAACGAAAAACTAACTTAACAGTGAAATAATACTTTACATGCGGAAGCGATGTAGGTAAAGCCTGTCGCACACACTCTTGTATAATGGTTGTTAAATATTATATGGTGGACATGAAGCAATTCATGTGTTGACCCTAAGAAAGTCAACTTTGTATGGGTAGTAAGTTAATTTACTATGTGAGGGCAGGTCTTATAAGACAACGGTCCGGTTCAGACATACCTCTAATAAATATAATATAGCATGTGAGAAAGGGCTCACGCCAACCAGTCAAGTTTGTGGCGATTGCCAGTAGCCAAGTAAAGTTTTGCTACACTGTGACAACAGTCAGTAGAAGTCTATTAGAGTGCCCAAAGCCAGGTTGTCTAGAGTCTTTGACAAAAAAATTAGACATTAAATTTTTTTTAGAAACCTCTTGCGTCACAACCAATGAGTGAAAGTTGATGACGCAACACAGGAGGGGCGGGTGTGTGTCAAAGACTCGACCGCATCCCCTCCGCCAGGAAGAGCAGTCAATCTTAAAGAGGCCAGGAGGTGATACGGTGCCCGAGGTAAGGGCAGGGGTGATGAGGTAATGGGAGATGGGTTAACCATTCCCTCATGAGACACGCAGGCGATGTTCAGAGAGTTAGCACTCTAATCACGATAACATCACGCCTCGTGGTAGCCACAGAGGAGTTGAGTATACACTCAACGTACCACGTCTGCCATCAGCGTGCTATGTGAGGTAACACGCACCAAGGTGAAGGTCAATCTACGTGGTGTGTGACCACGGGATGAAAGATTGTCAGAGGGGAGGACAGGACTTGTAGTGTACACTTCGTTAGAGTAGCGATAGGGTTTCTTGTGTTTATTTGTGTAGAAAGTTAGCATAGGGGTTAGCAGCTCGTGATAGATAATACTGTGGCTTTATGTTGTGTGTTTCAATAGCGACTGTTCACTGATTGTAGCGAGCCAACGGCAATAAAATGTACCATTTATTTTCCTCGCACACGACTTGCAAGTTGTCTTGTATGGTGTGCCAGAAGTACCCAATGATGCCTGTCAGTTGAGTTGTTGACATATCACACGAGCCGAAACTGAGACACATAAAGTCCTATATGCAGCTGTCGCGTCACGATTACAGCTGTGAGTTTCAGTGGTAGTCGCATTTATTTTTGATTGTTTAATTGAGTCACCACCTCTGAACGAAGCATGCCTATCATCACACTTCTAAGCATGCTCCATGAGTCCGTTACAATCACGACATGTGTGTGCTGGTTTTCCGCCAGCCAGCAGATCGCCATTGTGACTACCCCCACCTCCATTCTCAGACTACATGTTGTGATATCATATGCCAGATTCTCCTGCAATAAACATCGTCAATTAACCTTCATTATGAACCCCCAGACACTTCTTTTGCCTCGTAGCGCTTAGCTACTTTGATATGTTAGGCCTATTCTATGACAAAGCATTTTTCTTAAATATCCTATTGTAATATAAGCTCTTCTGTGTCTGTTGTCCATTCGTCGGGCTTTACGGTTATATTGTGTTTCTTTGTTGGGACTGGAACTAAGAATCTTATGGACAGTTGAGAAGTCAAATATCAAGGTAATGTTCCAAAGAGATACGATCAACCACATGAAAACAAAACAATGGCTAGATGAGGGGAACAATATGATAATTTATTCCATGGGATGTATAGGAGTTTCCCTTTGTTATAAAAATTTCTGGTTTTTAAAGTCAGTCACAATGAAATATTCACTCCAGGAAAACGGCTTCTAATTTAGGCATTTCTCCCTCGGTCAGTAGACCAGAATTTGGGCTGAGTGAATTACACCACGTTTGCATCACAATCCATTCTCTTATTATTTGTATGCAATGTTTATGTAATCAACAAAAAGAACGATAACAGAACTCTGTATTCAGTTACCACATAAAGGAAAAACATTGTTTTTAAACAAACTGGCTCAAGATGTTACAAGTGATCAATAACATCGCATTCGTAGATTATCCGTGCGATCTTCACACTTGACGCATGCACAAACCCCTATGCCTATCTATTATGAGCTGCAACATGCCTTTCAGCTTTGAGATACTTTCATTGTTTCTAATTTGGGATGGAGTTGTGAACCCACTTAACTTGTATGGGTTGTTTTTAGCAAAATTATTGACTCTTTTGCAGTAGCCTACTTAGTTAACTGTATTTGGCAATTTTTTTTTTTTTTTTTTGGTGGGATTGGGGGAGGGGGGGGGGGGTATAACTAATTGTTCCCAGTTGTTGAGAAATTACTCACATCTTCAGCAACGGTTGAGCTACATATACTTCATCAGCCCTTTTGGGTGTGGTACATTCAATGACTGTAGAGAAACAAAATGCTTCGTAAGCTATTTCTCCGAAAGGTAAATGGGTGTACTTGGTGTAAATCAACAGAACGAACGAACGAACAAACTTTATTTTCAAAGGGTTAAGAATTGGGCACGCAGGCCCTTCTAACATTCTGCCCTTCTATCACTCTTTTTCATACATTATTTCATTCACACATCATTCAAGGCTAACAGAGAACAGCAACAATATAAAAGATATGCATTATAAAGGCATGGGCAAAATGCGAACATCAAAACTACACGACTCAGTAATATTAGATAATGATCTGACACTTGTTATTAGCCATGTGGAATATACTGGCCTACCAAAAGGGGACTGGCTGTTATACTAGGGTTTTGTTATTATTATTATTATCTCTATTATTAAGGGGAAAGGTAATACGTACTGAGATAGTGTTCGAATAATTTGCGATTATATGAATAGGGATTGGTGATGTCTTTGATTTCTTGTGGAAGATTGTTCCACAGCTGAGCTGCGGATTACGTTAAGCTTGTTTTGTATAAGTCAATCCTAGGCTTCTGAATGTGTAATATATTTAAACGTTTACTGTGTCTAGCATTATATTTAAACAATGGCCAAAGGTAATTTGGGGCATTCCGATGCAGGATTTTGTGAATTAGTTTAGCTTTATTGAAAAGCAGGCGTTTGCGGAGTGGTAGTAACTGAAGGCGTTTATACAGGCTAGGATTGTCAGATAAATGTTTGCTATAAATTAGACTCATGGCCCGTTTCTGGAGAGAGTGAAGTCGCTTGGTGTTTGAATTAGAACAACCGTCCCAGATTGTAGAGCAGTAGTCAAAGTGTGTCTGTATATGAGAAGTATAGAATAGTTTCCTTGTGTCCTCATCAAGGAAGTTTTTAATCTTGGCGAGTTGGTAGACTTTTTTCGCTGTTTGTTTAATGAGCGCTTGAACGTGGGAATTAAAGGTTAGGTTGCTATCAATGATTAGGCCTAATGTTTTGTGCTCAATTACACTTTCTACTGGCATGTTATCGATGTGAAGTTGAAGTGATGTGTGTGAGCTTAGAGTTTGAAGTCTTTGTCTGGTTGTTAATAACATTGATTTTGTTTTAGTGATGTTAATTTGCATACGGTTTGAATAGCTCCACCTAACTACATTATTTAATTCTTGTTGTAAAGACGACCTGATTGGCAGTCAACAATAAGCTTGTTGCGAACTAAATACTGTAATGTTACTTTATGGATGTGTTTTTCTAGTGGCTTAGATAGTGATGATAGTAAGGAAATGGGTCTGTAATTGTCTGTGTACCATTGTCCAATGAACCAGATTTAAGAAGAGGGTACACTTTAGCGATTTTGAGAGCTGATGGAAAGTGGCCTTTGGTGAGACACTGATTATATATATAGGTTAGTGATATACAGATCACTGGCGCAGCACAACGGAGAATCCGGTTGCCGATTCCATCTAACCCAGATGAGGTTGTGTTTTTTAGGTTACTGAGGTAAGTGAATACTTCAGTGATTGTCATTAGCGGTATGTCGGAAAGAATATCGCGGGAGCATCTATTCTCGCAAAACGATGACAGTAAAGATAAGTTGCAAGGAGAATAAGGTATTGAAGCCTTCAACTGGTCTATGTCAGTTTGAAAAAAATTACTGAATTGGTCGCATGTAATATGATTTGATGGTAAAGAATTTCGGAAGTTATACTTGTTTGTCAAAGTGTTAATTGCCTTCCATATATCCTTACTATTTGTTTTATCCATTACTAAATTCTTAAAGTAATTTTTCTTTTCCCGTCGTATGGTATATTGAACTTTGTTTCTAAGAGTACGGTATGCGCTGAGATCCCGCTTTTTGTGTGCTTTATCTCTGTCTCTCATAATTTCAAGTATTTCCTGGGTGATCCAAGGTGGCTTGACGTGGTGTTTTACTCGAACTACCTTGATGGGCACATGTCTATCAAAAACATCAATAAAGGTTTTCATCCAGAATTCCAGAGCGTTATCCGGGTCAGGAAGCTGATAAACATTATCTAGAGGTGAACTGAGCAAGTCCTGTAAAAATGCGTTTTGGTTGAAATTTTTGTAACTTCTATATTTTACACTTATGTGTTTATGTTTAGGAGTTTTAATTCCATTTTAGACCACGTGCAGCATATTGGGTAGTGATCGCTCATTGCACAATTGGGTACGGTGCATTTTATGATGTTGTCTGAGCAAGTTACATAAATGTGATCTATGACTGTTGAAGATGACTTTGTTACTCTAGTAGCTTGTTGTACTATTTGTTGGAAATTGTATGATGTAATTATATTTCCCCATATTATGTTGTATTTGTTGGTGTCAATGTTAAAGTCTCCGAGTAGTATAATTTCCTTCCCGGAAGTGAAAACCACATCCATCATGGTAGTGAAGTTTTCGTACCAGACGTGTCCAGCACTGGGATTTCGATAGAGGTAGCCAATTATCAGGGGTGTGCGGTTTTGAAGTTTTAGCTCTAACCAAATACATTCTATTTCGCAAGTTTCAAAGTCTAGCCTACGGTGAGCATTTAGTAATTTAGAAACATAGGTTACTATGCCTGTCTCTTGTTTCCTACAGGGATCCCTTCTAAAAACTGTGTACCCTTTAATAGAGATGTCCTCATCTGAAATGTTATCATTAAGCCTACTTTCACTAAGGCCGAATAAATGAAAATTTTGATTAAGAATAGAAGATAACTCTGGTAGCTTGTTAAATAAGCTGCAAATGTTTAAGTGTACAAGGCGAATTCCTGACTTATTGAGCCAGTGTTGCCACTTCTCAGACATTTCATCCATGAAGAAAGTGTAAATTAGTCAAAATTAAGCAAAAATACAAGATCATAAAAATTCACAAATACATTAGCTTACAAAATATAAGTAATACAAATCGATATGTAAATGACAATATTATAACGATATAACTAATTAGACCAACAAATATAATGCAATCACAGAATAAAACGAATTAAAGAACATAAAAACAAATAATTAACCTGAAAAAACTACCTCACGAGCTAAATAACCAGCTGTTATCCAAAATAATGAATAAATGACTATCCAATTCAGTGTTTCTGTTTAATGTGGAGTATCCCACACGGGAATAAAACGTTAAACAGTACCGTAAGGAAGAGCAGTGAAGACCCCCTCACTCACAGTAAACACAATTAAAAGTATTATAAAAGCTATACAGCTAAGTACTATCAATTAATATAATGTCAAAACAAGTCAATGTTTGTAGTTACTTATAACCTAATACGTTACTAGATCAAGTAATAACCAAATATGCAGATAAACGTTATAGGAGAGGCTCTTTCTTGTACTGAGATCCGGTGTAGCTTTGTGCTAAGTTGCTAGTAAATACCAGGTTGTGTTGGTTTTGGTATAGCGACATTATAAGTGTTTGACGAAGTGTAGCTGGGCTATACCGTGTGAGGTGCAACCATTCTGGGTTACAATGAAATGGGTACTGATGATGTCTCATGGGTATGTAATGACTACCAACTAGAGCCTCTAGTTGATGGCTAACAGGAGGTTGTGGTGGCACGTCGTTGTTGCTGAGAGTTGGTTCCTTTCTGGGGAGAATAGGAAAAATATCTTCGTAATTATTACCCTCCTGTGTGAAAGACGACGTATTTAACGGATTTGGTGTGGGGGTAGTGTCCCGTCTGGCTTGGATTTCAGGTGCAGTGGTTATGAGTGGTCTGCACACTTCTGGCCAATTGGTACTTGATGTGACGGGAGTATGTCATCTGGCTTGAGTTTCAGGAGTAGCTAAAAGTGTCCGGTGCGATCCCGTATTGGATGTATGGTGTGTTCGTTCTGGATATTTGATATTCTTGGCGAGCAAACTGGTGCCCAATGTAGACAAATGTATTTGATCCTTATAAAGACTCTTTTTTGGTGCACCAGCCTGTGAAGTGAATGATGCTGTGTTGTTGACGAATTGTATCTTGTTTTGAGAATAGAACTTCTGCAAAATGTTGTTATTTATGTCAGCTAGACGGCGCTGGTGTCCATAACTCGGTGATATGATGGAGGAGAAGAAAATGGATGAGTTAGAAAAAGTGTGGCGTAATCCGTTCAAGAGTGCCAGCAGTTGAGACCCTGTGATTTGTTGGTTGTTCATGGTGTCGGTGATACCAATATGTACGCTTGCCCTTCTAACGCCATGATTAACAGCCTATCTGATTATTCAGCAAATATGATTAATCTTGTCTGTTAGCCGGTCTACACCAGCCTCAGCCAGTGGGATTATTGAAACAATGTCTTTGTCTGAAGTGGCCATCCTGTCGCTGTATAAACCTTTCATTAAGGAATCGCCTAGTATAATATGTGTACAGTCAGGTCGTGCTTTCTGTACATATTGGTTGTCAGCACGTCTCACCCGTTGTTTCATCCATTTCTGATTATCAGTAGTCTTTATGTCTCCATGTGGTTCTCCCGATGTATCTTGTAGGCATGTCTTGCCCGTTGGCAGCATGTTAAAGCACTGTACGTTTTCTGGTGACTTTTCTTGAAGTACTTCGAACATATTGCTTATTTTGACGTCAATCGGGTAGACTGCTTGTTGTTGTTTATCAGAAAATAATATTTATCAGCATAATAAATTTAGCACCAAATTTAGAATATTTAAACCCAATATTAAATCGGGACATAATGTATGTACCAGAAACACAGTGAACGACTAAATAAGTTCCTAATAAACTAAAAACATGCATTAATGGAGCCTGCGCAGTATAGTAGATCTAAAATAGGATGACATAATTACCAATTTGGAGCTCATGGACAGATTCCAGTTAAACAAATGTTGAGAAAACGACTCTTGCGTTGGATAGGGCACGCATTGAGAAAACCCCCGGATAGAATATTTAGAAATTCCCTTGTCTGGAACCCACTAGGTCAATGGTTCTCAACCGGGGGGAGGGGTGGGGGGGGGGGGTAATTCCCCCAAGGGGGGAATTTTATGGTTTCCAGGGGGGGGGGGATTAAGATTATTTATAGATTGTGTTAATACAAGAACCGATTACTTGATATTGTTTTTCCCTTCATACTTTAC